>OW240922.1:2854558-2890094 GCA_933207985.1 Pelobates cultripes | reverse complement strand
TGGGGCCTTGTAAGTAAAATGAACATTTAGCCTTTTGTGTAACATGTAGCAACCTTTTGTAAGTAATATGTTGTAGTTTTGTATTGTATCATAATTTTAGTAAATTGACATTCTGCTAGCATCTGTTTATTTGTTATAGTTATATTCATAATTTTAGTAAATTGACATTCTGCTAGCATCTGTTTATTTGTTATAGTTATATTAAATATACATTTAATATTACAACGTTTTGTGTATTTTCTATCCACATATTCGACCATAATACCATGAATTATAAAAATATTAATGTTGTTCCGTATTGCTTAATTATTATGTATTAAGAGATTAATATTCATATTTAGGTCACGACCACAACAGTTGGCATTATACCTCATCCATTCTAACCACAAATTAATGTCATTGAATCCAGTTTCAGCGGCCATGGTACCTTCAAAAGTGGGGTTAGCGATGGCCATCATATCTTTAAAGGACTGGATATGTGGTTTTAGCGGATTTGGGACCATATGATCAGCCCCTTGCCACTCTGGAGAGTGGTACATATCTCTGAGGTAGAAATGACCTAATTTGTTGTAGGAACCTTTCGTCCAATACATTCCCATTACATATCGGTCTGCATCCTCGGGGCCAGGATGTTCAATGTTTAACATTAATTTCATAGGGGTACTTCCTCCAGGCTTTCTTAAGGTCATTCTTTGAAGGAGGGATCTACCCTGATTGTCTATCTTAGATAAAGCACTTTTGGGTTTATAACCCCAGGCAGGCCCAGTATTCCATCCCGCAGCCCCCCAGTAGTTACAGTCATAACCCCATTGTTCATCTACTACACAAACGTAAGGGTCTTTTGCTTGTGGTATATCTTTATAAATGGCTTGAATCTGTGACTTAGGGAATGGGCATTCTACAATGTCACAGTAATCAAAGGTGAATGTAGCCACGTGGGTACATGATGAATTATACCAGAAAGTGTACCCACTAGCATCTTTGGTGATGGCCACCTGCTGGGCTTTAAGGAGGCCAACTAAGGAGATAATGTACCAGAGGCACATGGTTGCATAGAGTTAGCTTCCTCTGGGGCAGGTGTCTTCTTGCAATGGGAAGCGTGGATCCAGTTAGGCCTTCCGGCCAATTTGACAGAGGAAGGGGAGATCAGGAGAACTTGGAACGGTCCGTCAAATCTTGGTTCCAGGGTGTGTTTTCGCACAAATTTCTTGACCAGAACCCAGTCACCAGGGAGCAGACTGTGGTTGCCTGTGTCAGAATCAGGATCTGGAATTGAAGAGAAAACTTGGGCATGGATTTTGTTCAAAGCATTTGCGAGTTCAGTTACATAATCTACTAAGACATCAGTTTGAAGTTGTAGTTGTTGGGGAAAATAGCAACCTAGCCTAGGTGCAGTCCCAAATAGAATCTCATATGGGGACAGTGAGGTAGTATTTTTGTACAAGAGCATTCATTAGATCCTTTGATAAATGTGCAGGTCCGTGTGCCCATTGTACGACTGCTGGGTACAAATTCTTAGGGAGGCAGAACTTGAGGTTGTTGGAGTACACTCCATCCTTCAGAACTGCCCCTTTCTGTTTCCACTTCTGTATTTCTTCAGGGGCAACTGTAGCCTGTTGTTCCCGCAGGATTTTTAGGTCAGTTGGAAGAGTCTGCAGAGTAAATATGGGAGTTTCTTCATTTCCGGACACTCTTCATTCCACTTCCTGTGGTTCTCTTGCAGCTTGTTTTGCAGCTTGATCAGCTAGATGGTTGCCCTTTGCTTCATCTGAGTCCAACTTCCCATGTGCTTTTATCTTCAAAATAGCCACTTCTTCTGGGAGTAGGAGGGCGTCCATCAGCTCCTTGATTGCGGAACCGTGCTTGATTGGTGTACCGGCGGTGGTAAGAAATCCTCTTGTTTTCCAAATTAATCCGAAGTCGTGAGCCACGCCCAGTGCATATCTTGAATCCGTGTAGATATTGGCGCGCTTTCCTTCAGAGATCTTGCATGCTGAAGTCAGGGCTTGCAATTCAGCTTCTTGTGCAGACATAGTTGATGGTAAAGATGATGATTTGACAATTTCATCTGTTGTGGTTACGGCATATCCTGTATGGTATCTTCCTTCTTCATCAGCATATCTTGAGCCGTCCACAAACAGGGTGAGATCGGGATCTACCAATGGGTCTTCATGCACAGTTGGTAGATGTGTTGTTTCCATTTTCATCTGTTCAAAACAGTCATGAGGTGTATCTGGGTCGTAGTCATTCACTATGGTTAAATCTTGGAACTCATTCTCCAGGAAATGACGTGGCCATGCCTTTAGGTGGTCAGTTGTTGGATATTTGACAACACCATTTTCCTGTAGCTGTGATTCGTCCATAGTGGCCCATGCTTTTGCCATAGGCCCAAGATCATTCCATGATATTGTTTTCAACTTGGTCACAGGGACATGTGGAATGGCAGTGTCCCAATGACGGTACAAATGCTTGAGTTCCGGAGGTAGATGAATCAAGACCATACTGTTGCCTTCAGAATCACAGTAGAAGTCTTGTGCAGTGAGTTTTACTTCGACCAGATTATAGAGGTCATCTTCATAGCAGGGTTCAGGAGTGATGTTTGGTTTGTACCACATGGTACAGAAGGCATGTCTTGCTCCGTCATGAAGGAGTGCTTGTCCATCATGAAAGGATAGGTTGGGATGCATTTCCTTCTTGATGGTGCCAGTGAGAAGAAAAACATAAGTTTCGTCCATGATGAATCCGTAGTATACACCCCCCTCAGGGAGTGGCAGAAGAGTGGACGGATTGAGAACTTGACATCTTTGGAGGGTAATGTTGTCAGGCAACAAAAGATGACATTGAAGGCGAAGATGCCTAGCAGGAGTAACATGCTTAAGTTGGACCTGGTTGACTATGGCAGAAATGTCATGAGGGGCCAAGACAACCAGGAGGTGGCCAAGGACAATATCTCCAGTTCTTTCAATGAGCTCTCTGGCAGCAAAGACGGCCCGAAGGCAAGAGGGACGTCCTCTGGCCACAATATCCAGTTGGCAGGAGAAAAATCCAATAGGCCTTTGGCGGCCTCCAGGACCATGGGCCTGAGTGAGCACTCCTGTTGCATGGCCTTGTCTTTCAGAAACAAACAATTTGAAGGGTTTGGTATAGTCTGGTAGGCCAAGAGCAGGAGCAGAAGCAATAGCACGTTTGAGAGAACAGAAGTTATCAAGGGCTTCTGTGGACAAGCAAAATGGGTCTAACTTGAGAGCATCATAAAGAGGTTGCATAAGGAGCGAGGCTTCAGGGATCCATGCTCGGCAATAGGAAATGAGGCCTAGGAAGGCGTGTAGTGACTTTGAGGTCCTTGGAGGTGGAATATCCAGTACTGCTCTAACTCGGTCACGGGTAAGATGTCTGGTTCCCTGAGACAGACAATGGCCAAGGAAGATAACAGTAGGTTGGCAGAATTGCAGCTTGAGACGTGAAGCTTTACATCCTTGTTCTGCTAGGTAGTGTGACGAGACCAATCTCGCCACATTGCATTGGAGAAGCCTGGTTGCTCGCCTGCTGCCTTTGGACTATGGCCCCCTTTTAAAAGACTTTATTTTTCCATGCAGAAAAGCTGTATTCGTGCTTTTCTGCCGGTTGTTCGGTAGTTTCAATCTACCGAACAACCGTACGAATGACTGGACCACCTGGGAGCTGGAGTGTGCCGGCAATTAACCTCCCTGAAGCTGCGGTTAACCGCAGCTTAATTGATGAACGCTGGGTGGCCGCCGTTCGTATCCCGAACACGAGGTCGCGGCCATTTTAAACCATACGAATGAACAGCGGTGTTCGCCTCTATTTTCATGGAACTAAAATCGGACACAGTTTTGCGCGAACACCGCTGAAGCCGCCGACCTCCCTTCTTGTTCGGTGAAAGCACACGAATGACCCGGTGTTCGGTATTTTTGTGTGAATGTCTTATACCCCAGATAGGAATCCCATGGAGCCCATTCGTATGAAACTGACTGTAAAGACTTTGGCTCCATGGCGATTGAACTGTATTCGTGTAGTCTGAGTGCCATTCACCTAATAATGTGCACTCAGACCTGAGCTATCTGGGGATATGTTACATGTCTGTGTTTTATGTAGTAAATGTTACTTTGTGTATTTTAAAGTATTATGCTGGTTTTGTGTTCCCACGTGTGTAATGGAGTTTTGCCTTTGTCTTGGGAGATAATTGAGTTACTTCCCAATTATCTCCCAGGGCAGAGGGGAGGAAGCCAGGATGCATTGTGGGAATATACTGTGACTGTGTGTCCTATTTGGATACTTGTCTGTCCCTTGTCACAGTCTCCCATTTGGTCCCCTAGGGGAGTGTCCACCAGGTGGGAGACCTGCATAAAAGCTGGGCAGGTAGCCCTCATTAAACAGACCACTGCTTGACCCTCAACACGGAGCCTTGTCTCGTCTTTGGGGGATTTACTGTATGCTGCTAAGGACTGATTGCCAGGAGTGTAAGCCGCTTGGAAGCTTTTCCTGTTCGCCTGCTAGCAGCTATTCGTATGGTTCCTGTTCGTTTATTTGAAGTGCTACCTTATTCCCTTGTATGCCGTTCGGGAGTTTGGAGCATTCACTTATTGGCGGTTCGTGAGTTTTGGTGATTATACAGTAGCTGTGCCTGTCTCTGAAAGGGGGATTATCGTCTAAGCGGTTTTTTCCCCTTTTGTGCAAAACGGTCCGTTACAATTGGTGGCAAGCGGCGGGATCGTTCCCACAGACTACAGGACAGCTACAGGTGACACCATTCCGTGGATTTTTACAATTTGAGGGCAACGCATGTCCCAGTACAGCGACCCTGACAGCAACAGCATGGAACCAGCAGTGTCATACGAGGAGGAGGACCTGGATGGCTGGGATGCATTAAGGAAAGGCATCTGGTACCAGGCCCTGGATAATGTACAGTACCAGCGGGGTGAGAGTCTCCTCAGTGAAGAGCAGCGGTTGCAGAAGCAAGTGGCCCTGCGGATGCCCTTCCTGGGAGAGCAGCCCCTAGATGAATGGGTGAAGGAATTGGAGCACCAGGTATGGCAGGAGATTTGGCTGGAAGATGCATACCAGGCGCTTTGGTGGTATGGGGCACAGTACCTGCCCTGGACAGCCGAGCATGACAAGCCAGAGGGAG
This sequence comes from Pelobates cultripes, assembly GCA_933207985.1. Lineage (NCBI taxonomy): Eukaryota > Metazoa > Chordata > Amphibia > Anura > Pelobatidae > Pelobates > Pelobates cultripes. The sequence goes on along the minus strand of OW240922.1, from coordinate 2,884,945 downwards.
AGGAGTTTGATGGTCCTGGCTTGTTATGGGAGGCTTTTTCAGAGCCTGAATTTGGGAGCCCTACACAAGCCCGGTTCAGTGATCTCTTGGAGTGGAGGGAGAGCAGGTATGACTGGGACGACACTCACGACATTGAGCAAGACCTGGCTCACCTAGCAACCCTGGAGTGGGAACTGGAGCAGGACTACCGAGATCTCTTCCACTCCATTGAAAAGATTCAGCAGGACAGCAAGGTGACAGATCCAGTTCCAGACCCATTCAGCTGGGAAGACATTGTGGATATTTTCTGGGAAGAACCCAAGGTGGCCGGTAGAGATGGGACCGAGGTCTCTCCACCGGTCCTGCAGGGAATTGGGAGCCCAGTCTCCATTCCCCAGCGGCCGTGTGATTTATTGGGAATTGGGAGCCCAGTCTCCATTCCCCAGCGGCAGTGTAAAGTGCAGGGAGAGGAGAGCAGCGTCCTCCCTCCCCAGCGGCAGGCTGAGTTACAGGGGGCAGAGGTAGTTGTTCCTGCCCCCAGCAGCAGAGTGATATGCCGGGAAGGCAGTGTAAAGTGCAGGGAGAGGAGAGCAGCGTCCTCCCTCCCCAGCGGCAGGCTGAGTTACAGGGGGCAGAGGTAGTTGTTCCTGCCCTCCAGCAGCAGAGTGATATGCCGGGAAGGCAGTGTAAAGTCCAGGGAGAGGAGAGCAGTGTCCTCCCTCCCCAGCGGCAGCGTGATTTTTTGGGAATTGGGAGCCCAGTCTCCATTCCCCAGCGGCAGTATGATGTTTTGGGAATTGGGGAGCCCAGTCTCCATTCCCCAGCGGCAGCACAGATTATTGGGAATTGGGAGCCCCGTCTCCATTCCCCAGCGGCAGAGTGTCCTACCGGGAATAGAGAGCCCAGTCTCCTTTCCCCAGCAGCAGGACTCTGTATTGGGAGCAGAGACAGTCGGTCTCCCTCCCCCATAGCTGGAAGTATGTATGGGAGAGGAGCCTGTTATCCCCTCTCCCCAGCGGCAGCTTAATGTACCAGGGGGAGACAGTAAGCCCCACAACTGCGCAGATGGGACCGTAGTCTCTACACTGCCAGCACAGGGGGTAGGGACGGTCGGTCCTGCCCCCCAGCGACAGGGCTGTTTAGCCAAAGGGGAGACAGTCGGTCTCCCCCTCCAGAAGCAGAGATGGGTAACCAAAGGGGAGACGGTCGGTCTCCAGCAGCAGGACCGTGCATCTAAAGGGGAGACAGTCAGTCTCCAGCAGCAGCAGCAGAGCAGTGTATTTAAAGGGGAGACAGTCGGTCTCCCCCTCCAACAACCAGGCTTCCACCAGGCTACCCTCCCAGTAGCGCTGGCAACAGGGCAGAGTGCCGCTGGTCTCTGCCCACGCAGCAACCCACCAAGTCAGCGTACCCGTACCCAGCACAGCCGTGGTGAGGCACCTGGACATGGACAAGCTTCTTCTCTACCCAGGTGTAGTAACCATTTATTGTGGGTGGGCTGTGCTGTTGATTATGTTTTGTGGGTGGGCTGCTGGACTAACAAGGGCACTGACCGGCAGGAGGTCAGATACCCTGTTAGTCTGTTTGGAAAAGGGGAGAGATGTGACGAGACCAATCTCGCCACATTGCATTGGAGAAGCCTGGTTGCTCGCCTGCTGCCTTTGGACTATGGCCCCCTTTTAAAAGACTTTATTTTTCCATGCAGAAAAGCTGTATTTGTGCTTTTCTGCCGGTTGTTCGGTAGTTTCAAACTACTGAACAACCGTACGAATGACTGGACCACCTGGGAGCTGGAGTGTGCCGGCAATTAACCTCCCTGAAGCTGCGGTTAACCGCAGCTTAATTGATGAACGCTGGGTGGCCGCCGTTCGTATCCCGAACACGAGGTCGCGGCCATTTTAAACCATACGAATGAACAGCGGTGTTCGCCTCTATTTTCATGGAACTAAAATCGGACATAGTTTTGCGCGAACACCGCTGAAGCCGCCGACCTCCCTTCTTGTTCGGTGAAAGCACACGAATGACCCGGTGTTCGGTATTTTTGTGTGAATGTCTTATACCCCAGATAGGAATCCCATGGAGCCCATTCGTATGAAACTGACTGTAAAGACTTTGGCTCCATGGCGATTAAACTGTATTCATGTGGTCTGAGTGCCATTCACCTAATAATGTGCACTCAGACCTGAGCTATCTGGGGATATGTTACATGTCTGTGTTTTATGTAGTAAATGTTACTTTGTGCATTTTAAAGTATTATGCTGGTTTTGTGTTCCCACGTGTGTAATGGAGTTTTGCCTTTGTCTTGGGAGATAATTGAGTTACTTCCCAATTATCTCCCAGGGCAGAGGGGAGGAAGCCAGGATGCATTGTGGGAATATACTGTGACTGTGTGTCCCATTTGTATACTTGTCTGTCCCTTGTCACAGTCTCCCATTTGGTCCCCTAGGGGAGTGTCCACCAGGTGGGAGACCTGCATAAAAGCTGGGCAGGTAGCCCTCATTAAACAGACCACTGCTTGACCCTCAACACGGAGCCTTGTCTCGTCTTTGGGGGGATTCACTGTATGCTGTTAGAGACTGATTGCCAGGAGTGTAAGCTGATTGTCTGCTTTTCCTGTTCGTCTGCTAGCAGCTATTCGGGAGGTTCCAGTTCAGGAGTTGGAGTGCTATTTTGTATCCAGTTCGGGAGTCTGGTGTTCTGCAGTAGCTGTGCCTGTATCTCTGGAAAGGAGGCCGATCGCCTAAACGGTTTTTACCCCTTGTGTGCAAAACGGTCCGTTACAGGTAGCAAAGAAGATTAAGTGAGCATTGTTCTGTTGTGGGTAGATCATCTCCACAAAGCAGCAAATCATCCCCATATTGAAGCAGGACGACCTCAGGATGGTCAGATTCCCATGGATCAAGGATAGAGCACATGGCCTTCGCAAATTGACTTGGCGAATTTTGTGCCCCTTGGGGCATGACAGTCCATGTGTACTGTTGTTTTTCATGTGTGAAAGCAAACAGATATTGGCAAGTTGGATCCAGGGGAACACTGAAGAAGGCATTGGCCAGATCAATGACTGTGAAGTACTTGGCAGAGGGTGGAACGCCGGAAAGGAGAGTGTGTGGGTTGGGCACTATTGGAGTGTCCAAAACTGTGGCTTCATTTACCGCTCTGAGGTCTTGGACCAATCTGTACTTTTCAGGTTCGCCTTTTGGAGTCTTTTTCTTTACCGGAAATAATGGAGTATTGCATGGTGATTCACATTTGACAAGAGCACCCTTCTCCAGGAGTGCTTGAATTTGAATTGTAATGGCTGCAGCTTGAGCTGGTTTCAAAGGATACTGTGATTTTCGTGGCAATTTTGCTCCTGGGATGAGCTTTACCACCACAGGTGGGACCTTTAGATGGCCTATGTCCTCTGGGCCTGTGGACCACAGTTTCTTGGGAACATCAGTCTTTAGTGAATCAGGGAAATTAGTCCTTAGGTCTCTTGCATCCCCATGAGGCTCTTCTAGATGTAGCATCAGGGGTAAGGAGCACAAAGCTGAGGTGTCTGAGACAGATAGAGGGGTGGATAGTTCCACTTGTCCATCTGGAGTAAAGTTGATAGATGCCTGCAGGCGTGAAAGAACATCAGCTCCTAACAGGTTAATGGGGCATGTGGAAGATACCACAAAGCGAGCAAGCAAGTTGTGGCAGTTACCAACCCGCAGTGGGGTGGACAGGGGACTTTGCCTTGGAAGGCCGTCCACCCCAACACAGGAGACATCAATATTGGAAAGAAATGAGGTATCGGGCAGGTCTTGTTCTCTCAGAACACTTCGGGCTGCACCTGTGTCAACTAGGAAAGTGGTGGGCTGGCCCTCAATGGGTAAAATTACAGTAGCTAGAGGCCCCCCTTGTTCCCCTGAAGACACTGCCATAACAGGGGTTAATGACACAGGCTTGCCGGTGTCCTAGTCTTCTTGAGCTGAATCAGGTGAAGGGGTTTCTGGGGCCTTCGTAGTAGTGGCGGGCTTGGAAGTTTGTTTGCCAGCGTATGGCCTCCGGTGTTTTATGGGTTCAGGGCAGTCACTTCTAAAATGGCCTTTCAGCCCACAATTAAAGCAAATTCCATCCTCAGGCCTAGTGCCTCTGGGAATCGGCGGGCGTGATACCATAAGGGGGGTGGGATTGGATCTTCTTGGCACCTGTGCTGCATCCAAACCTCTGGCAACTAAATGCAGCTTATCAAGGGAAACCACTCTATACTCAGGGCGGGCAGCAATAATACCTTTCCGTATAGAGTCTTTGATGCCCTGTACAAAGGCACCAGAAAGCATTTGGGCATGTATTTTATTGCTAAGTTCAAACCCTAGGTCAGAGAATACTTGAAAGAGTCTAGCGTGAAACCTCTCTACGGATTCACCTTTTTCCTGGACAATATCATTAAGTCCGGCTGCCTGATCAGCAAGTTTATCTTTGGCCCAAGTTTTTAGCTGATCACAAAACTCAATTCCGGACATATAATCAGTATCACTTGACAACCAATTAGTGCATAGGTGGCGAGCAATGCTAGGCCAGTAGGCATCTCCAGCCTTAATGGCACAGAGGCTCAGCAAATCACGCCATGCGGCGGAATAGGTCTGTTGAATCTGGACCACTGCTCTGTAAAAGGGCATAGGTTGTTTTTCTGGGTCAGGAAGTGACTTCATCAGGGCACTGGCCTGTGTTGGGTTAAAGGTAACATACATTACCGGGGCTTTGTCCCCCTGAACCTTGCGACCAAAGGGATCATTAAGAGAACGTCGCGGAGGTTGGGGCGAAACCTCCCTGGAGTCTGGTGGGGACTGGTAACCATGGGAGCTTACCGTGTCAAATTCATCTGCATGTGCTATCCTGACTCCCGGGGAGGGAACTACCTGTGGTGACAGGGCCGGGGGTAGAAGGGGCACTCCACCAGCCGGGGCTGCTGGTGAGCTATGGGTTGGAGGTAGCAGATCATTCGGAAGAACGGGCATAAGAGGGGCTATGTTACTGGGGGACGCCATATTGGAGGCGTGGAAGGAAGTTGCACTCGGGTTAAGTGAGGAAGTGGCGGCCATATTGGATGTGGGCAAAGTGTGGGCAGGTGTAATCGGGGTCGGCTGTGTGATTATGGGAGGTACGGGATAGGCGGGCTGGGGAGGCGGAAGTGTGGAATAGGCATAGGCTAAGGGCCAAGGCATTTGGGCGGGCGAATAGGCAGAATAGGCATAGGGCGGTGGCGGTGGGTAGGGATTAGGGAGAGGATGTGACGGGGAGGGGGAGGGACTGGGAACGGGTGGAGTAGAAGGAGCTGGAGGTTTGAGAGGAGGATAGGGTGGAGTAGGAGGGTCTGAGAGTACGGAAGAAGGAAGTAAGGGAGTAGTAGGAGGAGGAGAAAATGGAGAGGGTGGGTCGGTAGGAGGGGAGGAGGAAGATGAATAGGCAAGTGGGACGGCAGGATAGGACGGGCGAGAGGAGGGCATGTTGGAGGGGTGCAATGGACTGGAGGAAGATGGGCGCGGTAAAGGAAGGGATGAGGATGATGGGAGTTGGGAGATCGATGGAGGGGAAAATACAGATCCATCGGCATTCAGGACAGGGCAAACAGGGGTAGTGACAGGAAAAGGGGTGGCCACCTCATGTGCGCCATAACTAGGCGCGTGCTGGGGAGAATTTCCAGCGACAAAATTCTTATGATACACAAACATTTTCACACCCTTGTAATCAACCTCTTGTTCAATCCATCCCTCTTGCTGGATGGCTTTGGCTACTCTGTACCAGGCTTCCGCTGTGCGGACTAAATCATTGTCCATTAACTTGCCTTTCTTCTCTGTCAGTATCTTACGCCAGCTTTCTGGCTGCAATCTACCACACGGGGGTACCGTGATTCCACATACTTTAGCAATCTTATCAACCTTCTTAACCATCTCTTCACCTTCCCTATCTTCTACCAAGTCTCGTGCTAGCCAACCCTTATCGGGTTTTCCCAGTTTCTGTCCCATATTCCCTATACAAGGCGTCCCAGATATAGAGAGAGAAAGGAACAGAACGTCTACCGTGCTCGACTGCTACTTTAAGAGCAAGCTCTTTAAGTACGTCTTCCCAAAACGTAGACTAGTCACTGATTCCGCCTACCCGTGGTAGCCGCGGATTGGAGCGTGGCGAGAAGTGTGTGACCAATCACTTCTCTCAACAGAGAAAGAGAAATAGGAGGGGAAAGTGTAAATAGTACAGTGAGTAAGATAGAAGTAAACACAGGAATCTGTGTGACAGACAATTAAGACAATAACATTTCAGTGTAAATACAGTGCATGCATCACAGTTCAAATAAGTTCAACAGTTTTATCCCTTGCCTTTACTCGTGTGGCCAAAAGCCACCTCCCTCAACCTCGTAGTGTCCCTGTTGCGGACCCACCCACAAGTCTCACTACCAGCAGCCACAGGAAACAGCAACAGCTTCCAACCCGAATCCTGAATAGCCTAAAGAATTGGAATCTTACCTGCCTCAGTGCTCGAGGCTGGAATTTTACCAAGAAGAAGTGTCCGATGAGGCTAGCTAAGCGGTCAAAGTGACACTATGGGGAACCCCCAGGAAGCAGTGAGTCTATCACCCTCCACAGATTCCCCCTACTCTTTTTCCTTACAGCCACAGCTACGTGGCTCCTAAAAGAGTTAAACAGGCACTTACACTCCCCGGGTGCTAAATTAAACACAAACCAATACAAAAAAACACACCCAGGCAACAGATAGTCAACATGCAGGTAAACTAGGTATCATTAACAATACAAAGACTCTGGGCAAGTTATTACCTGACTTTGATGTCCTCTCGGTAGCAGTCACAGACACTGGGATAGGTCAATCACAGGGGCAGGAACATACCGGCTAGGTGCTGCAGCAATCTCTACCGTGTATTCAGAGGTGATCAGGCTCTTTTCCTTCCCCCAGGATTCAGCCCCCCCAGCGTCTTCTTGGACAGCTGCCCAGGCAGGACATAGCCCAGAGCCCCACGTTATGGCGCCAGTTGTTGTAGATAATTTACTGCAAACCAATTAGTTTGAATGACTATCTGTTCCTGTCCAAATTAAAGATAATAAAGTTGCGTGCACGCAGAAGTAAATTCACACTGAGACACAAAGTTCAGGTTAATGAAAGAACTTCGGAGAAGTTTAATGGCTTCTGACAGAAAATGGGTGCGCAGACCCTTTTAAAGGCATTATTACATCATTGAAGAAAATCAAGATATAGACAAATAGACATTGTTAATTGGCTTAGGTGCTAAGATGTTAGTAAAATGCCCTCCCTATGGGGTGTACCATCTTAAGTCACTATCCTCGTCATGCTTTTCTCCTCCAGGTTTTAGCGCCATTTTGCTAACATGAGGAGCTCACTCGACGGGAGGGGCCTTTTGGCAGCTATCCATTTAGAGTGTAGCTGGCACGGTTAGTTTCTCAAGGTTAGGTTTCAAGGCTTTTAGTAAATACACATTTTATCAAAGCTATTTCTTGCTGGCATGAAAATTCTATGTTCTATAGACAAAGCTTTCTTGTAAAACTATGGGGGCCTCTTAGAGGTATAGCAAGAGGATTTAAAGGGGCCTTACAGATTTATAGAGGCCTAATAATTCTACACCACCACCAGTTTGGCCATATTTCAGAGCTGCAACATCACTGGAGTGCCCAAAAGCACAAGGTGTGCAATACTCAGAGACATGGCCAAGGTAAGAAAGGCTGAAAGACGACCACCACTGAACAAGACACACAAGCTGAAACGTCAAGACTGGGCCAAGAAATATCTCAAGACTGATTTTTCTAAGGTTTTATGGACTGATGAAATGAGAGTGAGTCTTGATGGGCCAGATGGATGGGCCCGTGGCTGGATTGGTAAAGGGCAGAGAGCTCCAGTCCGACTCAGACGCCAGCAAGGTGGAGGTGGAGTACTGGTTTGGGCTGGTATCATCAAAGATGAGCTTGTGGGGCCTTTTCGGGTTGAGGATGGAGTCAAGCTCAACTCCCAGTCCTACTGCCAGTTCCTGGAAGACACCTTCTTCAAGCAGTGGTACAGGAAGAAGTCTTCATCCTTCAAGAAAAACATGATTTTCATGCAGGACAATGCTCCATCACACGCGTCCAAGTACTCCACAGCGTGGCTGGCAAGAAAGGGTATAAAAGAAGAAAATCTAATGACATGGCCTCCTTGTTCACCTGATCTGAACCCCATTGAGAACCTGTGGTCCATCATCAAATGTGAGATTTACAAGGAGGGAAAACAGTACACCTCTCTGAACAGTGTCTGGGAGGTTGTGGTTGCTGCTGCACGCAATGTTGATGGTGAACAGATCAAAACACTGACAGAATCCATGGATGGCAGGTTTTTGAGTGTCCTTGCAAAGAAAGGTGGCTATATTGGTCACTGATTTGTTTTTGTTTTGTTTTTGAATGTCAGAAATGTATATTTGTGAATGTTGAGATGTTATATTGGTTTCACTGGTAATAATAAATAATTGAAATGGGTATATATTTGTTTTTTGTTAAGTTGCCTAATAATTATGCACAGTAATAGTCACCTGCACACACAGATATCCCCCTAACATAGCTAAAACTAAAAACAAACTAAAAACTACTTCCAAAAATATTCAGCTTTGATATTAATGAGTTTTTTGGGTTCATTGAGAACATGGTTGTTGTTCAATAATAAAATTAATCCTCAAAAATACAACTTGCCTAATAATTCTGCACTCCCTGTATACTGTGTATATAATTTATGGTGTAAATATACACCCCCTGTATATACTGTGTATATAATGTATGGTGTAAATATACACACCCTGTATATACTGTGTATATAATGTATGGGGTAAATGTACTGCCCCTCTGTACTAGTGATTAGTAATTTTATTTTCTATGCAATTTTTTTATACGGTGTATTTCGATGTATTATTTACGTCTGTAATTACAGAGTCACAGATTATTGTAACTCCCACAGAGCCTGATCTCAGGCTGTCTGAGTATCTTTATGAGGACAAACTCAAACCGATAGTAGATAACTGAGAGGATCTGACCCTGCAGGTCAACTACCCACGGACTGGAGAGGTGAGGGATTCTGGGAATGTCACAGCAACTACACTGTAGCGGAGATGCAATATTCCCCAGGTTATCTCCGCTTATAATCCAAGAGAGGCTCAGGAACAAGTAAATAGTAAATCCACAGGCAAGGTTTCCAGCAGGTAAAATAACAGCAATATCCCAACAGCAATCCCAATAACTGGACGACACACAGTTTCAGGAGCAGAACTGAAAGCTTTAATCCACTGTCCTTTTAAAGCATGCTCCCATGCAAGGGAGGGATTTACAATCATTAGAACAGTAGCCAATCCTGTCCTGGTAACCTCCCACACATCTCCTCCCCTCAGCCAGCATCATAATCCCCTTATCCAGTACATTAAATCCCCCCGTTTCTGGATGTACCCCTAAACGTAGGGGTACCCCTTTAAATCCTACATCCCCGGATAGCCCTGATCTAGGTGCACAACATATCCAAAAATCACCCAGATCAGACCAGGGGTTCGGGAAATATATGGAGGGAATAAAATGACCGACCGCACTAACTGAGACAGCCGAATGTGGTTCCATACGAATGGGCCCTGCGGTCGGTCCTGGAATAAGGGAACAAACTACACGAAAGCCTCTAGCTATAGAGGCTAGGGAGGGTTCGCCTGAATCCCCTCGTTCGGTTCTTTCTATTTACCGAACGAGGGGCCGTTCGGTAGTTAGGAACCGAACGGACCGGGCTTGTGGAGGTTTCAGCGGTGTTCGCCTACTCGAGTGTCCGATTTGAGTTCCAGACACTCGATGGCAACACCGCTGTTCGGGAGTTTTAAAATGGCCGCCGCCACGTGTTCGTTTGTCGAATGGCGGCCACCCCGAGAACAAAGGACGGCTACTTAACTTGTCAATTACCCGTTCGCAACAATGTTGCAACGGGTAATTGAGGACACACTTCACACAGGGGAGGTCTGATTGTTCGGTAGTTTAATTCGAATAAACTAAGGGAATGAAACTACCGAACAATCAGAGTAATACAATTCTTTTAAAACATATAACAACAGCAGATCACACGAATGCAGTTATTCACAATACATTTGCAGGACAGCCCAGTGCCATCCGCTACATACACTTTAATCACTTGTTTTAACATTAATCTGGAGTTATTACAGGAGAGATTTGTGAAATGGATACTAAGAAGACTTCTAATAAATCTGTTTATCCTCAGAGTAGACACTATGTGCTCGTGCAGAAATAAAACACACATGACCGTGAGACCAAGCCATTAACAGTGTTGGATTGCCCTACAGAGAATTATTTTAATTTTTAAACAATTTTATTTCTGTTTATGTGTCAGTCACTTAGGAGAATCCATTCATCCTCAGGTAGGTGCCCTCTGATATTAGATTGGACCACTAAAACTCGCATACAATTCTCACCAAGCAAACATCAGCTGATCGACTCAGCAATACAGAAACACAAAGGGCAGCAGAGTAGAAGACATGAGAGCGGCCATGTGTGGTGTATTGTTATGTTAAAAAGGTATAGGAAGATCTAGATAGAGAGGAGGATACACCTCGTCCCTACACTAGGTCAACCAAAAAAGGAATCCCCATCCTAGTTATAATGCATTATAACTAGGATGGGGATTCCTTTTTTGGTTGACCTAGTGTAGGGACGAGGTGTATCCTCCTCTCTATCTAGATCTTCCTATACCTTTTTATTTTTCAAACGTATGTAAGGGTTACCCCCTTTTCGGGATCCCCCAGACACACTCATAGGCTGGTTGCCTTTGGTTACCGGCTACTCTTTTCATTTTGTATTGTTATGTTATCAGTGGTTACATTGACAGTGACAGCTGTTTAATTGAGGAGAGATAATCCAGAACAGTTTCAATCGGATGTTGGTCACATCTCAATCCGGTGATTAGTTTCAGGCTGGTCGTGGCTAAGCGGCCGTCTGTAAGTGGAGTCACCTGTGGCCTTGGAAAAGTGGGCTCTCCCAGGCTCATATTTATTGGTTCTTGGTAGTGACCTTCTGTACCTTCCCTCCAAATAACGTGTTGGTAGTGACCCTCTGTACCTCTAAAAAAAAGTGTTAAAGCAGTGGGTAAACTTGATCTGGCAGGTAAGGCCGAGCCGGAGTTCCAGAGAATCAGGGAAACGTCACCCGGAAGGCATAGCGGTTCTGGCATCACAGGGTACTGTGTGCGGTTAAGATGGGCGAGTGCTCTGATGGAATAAATGGGAGGGAGATGGAAGAGAGCCAAGAAGTGATTTTGAGGTCTAGTATAACAGAGTCCTGCACCAGTAATACAAGAAATATGCAGGCTCTGCCACATATTTAGCCTCCTTCCCATGCTACAACATCTGGATTTAGAGGTTCACCTTAAACATCCTCTTGATTCTCAAGGAAGGAATACATCTTGCTCCGGAGATGGGTGAACATGGGGATGGCCTGTCCCTGACTGGCAGTGACTAATTCAAATTCCATGGGTTAAACCTACGTGGTTCAAGAACTACCGCTAGCTGTTTGTGTGTCAGGGCTTGTTGCTGTTATGTATTTCATTTGACTTTTAAACTCTCTATGTGTGGGGGTTTGTGTTTAACTGCATTTTTGTTCAAGGTTGGAACTAATAAATATCATAATAATAATGTCTGCTAGAATAACTCTCTTGCAGTCAAAGCCCGAAAACAATATATTTTGCATCAAAAAAGCGGATAAGGCAGAGAATTTCATCTCTACATTGCTTTCTGCAACTGTGCAAAGCTGTGCAGTCTGCCAACGAGGGCACCTGTCCTGCGTTTACCAAAAGTGGGGACACAGGTGAGCATAAAAGTATTTAAACATTTAAATTACTATTAAAAAATTAGTTAAAATTTTAACTGCAGTTCTACAGCTATCTTGGAGCTCTTTCATTCACACACAGTCAGATCAGCAAACCAAACTAAGAAAAAAAATAAATTTAAAGGATCACTATAGGGTCAGGAACACAAACATGTATTCCTGACCCTATAGTGTTAACACCATCATCTAGCCCTGCCTGGGCCCCTCATTCCTCCCTAAATATAGCAAAAATCTTACTGTAATTATGCCTCAAGCTGTAGCTCTGCATGCTGTTAGACTCAGAAAACAAGCAGTCTACTGACATCATCAGAAGTGGTGGCCTGATCCAATCATAATGCTTCCCCATAGGATTGGCTGAGACTGACAGTGGCAGAGCCAGCATGATTCAAACACAGCCCTGGCCAATCAGCATCTCCTCATAGACATGAATTGAATCAATGAATCTCTATGAGGAAAGTTCAGTGTCTGCATGCAGAGGGAGGAGATACTGAATGTTTGGATGCATTTTAGGCAGCCATGACCCAGGAAGGATCTCTAACAGCCATCTGAGGAGTGGCCAGTGAAGTTATCACTAGGCTGTAATGTAAACACTGCATTTTCTCTGAAAAGCCTGACGGTAATGATTCTACTCATTCAATAAGCTGTAGTTGTTCTGGTGACTATAGAGTCCCTTTAACTAACAACAACCATTTACTTTCACCTATTGCAGTACTAAGAAAACAAAATTAAAATAAATACATGTTGGTCGGCACAGTGTGTTCAAGCTGTGCAGTGCACCAAAGAAAGGAAGTGCAGAGAAAAAAATACCTGCTGTCTCTTCTGAAATGAAATAGGCTCAGTCTGCTTTGTAAGTGGTTTTGCTCAGCAGGCTCACAATAACTGAGGCTGCAGTAGCCGCATAGCTCAGTGGTGGTGTGGAGGAAACATGCCCCTGCTCTGGATTTACATAGTCTTTTCTCATTGTAGTTTTTTTCTTTTTTGTTATTTTAAAGGAGGGTCGCAGCTCACACCATTGGCCAAGCCCCTTGTACATCATGTCACAGAACTGAGCTGATTTGGCTCATAGATTGCACTCCCCCCCCCCCCTCTCCCCTTTGTCTGCTGCAAGCGCCGTCTATGTCACATGAATGGACGAATGGCGCATGGAAGAATATCATTCAGTGTGCGTTTGTTCATTCTTCCATCGTGCCATTCGTTCTTTGGATTAATGTGTCTATTTTCATCTCAATATCAATTCTTACGAAAATGAATATCTACGTCTAGACCAGGGATGTGTCTGGATGGGGACTGTATAATAATGTGGGGATCTCACAGTCTGGTTTTTTTCTCGTGTAGGTGTGGAAGTATTTAAAAAGGCAGAGGGAAACTTGGGAGAACTTTATGATGGAGAGTCACCCACCCCCTCATCTCTCTGGGTGAGACAAAGCCTAATCAGCGAAGTGTTTGGTTATAGAGCTGATACCATTCACTTATATCATCAAACACCCGGTAACAATTACACACTGTAAGATCTGTACAGTGTTTACACAAACCATAAGAACAAAATAATTTAGTCTATTATCTTTGTATTACAGAACAGAGATGAAGTTATACAAGTCATGTGATGGCCACTGAATTTTTGCAAGGCCCATCCTTCAGTTAGGTTATTCTATGAAGTCACAGGGAATCCTGATGGCAAGTGATTAGTTGCCAGTCCAGTCCTAGGATATTTTACGTGCATAGCTGCTGCAAGGTTTGATAAAGTGGAGGTCTACCTTCCAGCCTCTAGAACTTGTTCTGCATGTTGGGTAGACACTCACTCAATGAGTAAGTGGTAAAATAGCATTAAAGGGATACTGTAGTGCCAGGAATACAAAGCTGTGTTCCTGGCACTACGATCCCTCTGACTCCAGCCCTCCCTCGCGTTCCTTTCCCCCAGTAAATAAAGGGTTAAAAACCTCCGCCCCCTTCTCCATCCCTCGGTGAGCGGATGCTAATGTGCATGCGCGGCAAATGCCATGCGCACATTAGACCTCCCCATAGGAAAGCATTGAATCAGTGCTTTCCTATGGGGAAAATCTTATGCTGGAGGTCCTCATGCAGAGCGTGAGGTCGTCCAGCGTCAGATAATGGACCAAAAGTCCATTTGGATTCTGGAAGTGCAGACAGCCACTGAGTGCAGACTTAGAGCTGCAATGTTTAACATTGCAGCACTAAGTGCAAAAGGTACACTGCACCCAGACTACTTCAATGAGCTCAAGTGGTCTGGGTGCATACAGTGTCCCTTTAAGGAATCCTGGGGAGTACGAAGAAAAATCATAATTGGTAATATCACTTGGTTACGTTTTCCTGTCACTGTAGAATACTGCAGTGCCCACCTTCCTCCCATCCCATGTTGCTTAAGGGGTTAAACCCCTTCAGTGACTTACCTGAATCCAGTGATAGCATTAACGTTGGTCTATTTATGAAAATCAGAACAATAAGATGTAGTACTTTTCATATTTAGAGTGTCTCTTTATGTATGCTTTTCTTTAACCCATTAAGGACCAAACTTCTGGAATAAAAGGGAATCATGTCATGTGTCCTTAAGGGGTTAAGCTCAGTCTCAGATTTCAAGATAGCAGTAGCATTTTATATTCCTACATAATGTCAAATCTCCTAATGTAGAATCATTTCTTTTCAATAGATTGCTCCGTAGACCGAAATAAAACCAGTGAATCCTATACTTCAGTTTGTTCTCTGGATTATATAACCGAAGATTATAAAATCAATAAAATAAAAATAAATAAACTATGTGGCCAGTCATGAAACCACAGAATCTGAGGTGGAACAGATTAGTGACATTAATACGCCCATAGAACATATAGAGACTGAAAATCCATCCACTCATATTAAAGAGGAATCCGTCTCAAGGGAAGAAGTAACTCTCCCAGACACAGATGTCTATTCACCCACAGAAGATGCACAGATAGAAGATCCACCTACTCATATTAAGGAGGAACCGGTCTCATGGCAAGATGGAAATCTCACAGACACAGACGTCTATACACCCACAGAAGATGCACAGATAGAAGATCCATCTACTCATATTAAGGAGGAACCGATCTCATGGCAAGATGGAAATCTCCCAGACACAGACGTCTATACACCCACAGAAGATGCACAGATAGAAGATCCACCTACTCATATTAAGGAGGAACCGGTCTCATGGCAAGATGGAAATCTCCCAGACACAGATGTCTATACACCCACAGAAGATTCACAGATAGAAGATCCATCTACTCATATTAAGGAGGAACCGGTCTCATGGCAAGATGGATGTAACGGATCGCCTGGCACCCCGACTGGGTACCTCCGTTGAAAGATGCTCCTAGCGCTTCCTGAGGACTCCAAGCACTGCAGCAGACACCACAACCACCGAACCGGAGAAGCATATGAATCCTCTCAAGCATATGAATGCTGTAGACAGTTGAATAGGAACCATACGAATAGGCTTACTCTCCTAGCAGTCAAACTGGAACAGCATACAATAAATCCTTCCCCCAATAATGAGACGACACTTCACTTTGAGGGTTAAAACAGGAACTTCCTGTACTGTCACATACAGTCTCTTTTTATTCCCAATCCCAAACATAGTACAGCCCACAGGGCGTTACAAAACAACCAATCACATATCAGTTACATCCCACATATTCCCTCCCCTTATCCTGAGAGGAAACTCAATTATACATACAGTTAAAACATACTTTCTACCCAACTTTCATAACTCCAAAACCATACATCACATTCACATAAAATTACATATTCACAATCAATCCATTCAGGGGAACAACATATTCAAAAATGGCACAAATCAGACAAGGGGTTCAAAAGTTAGTAAAAAGTCCTTTGTGACTAAATGAAGCATGGCTTTCTGGCCCAAACCAGTTTCAGAGTCTTCTATCCTGGAGAGTAATTCAATTATCTCCCAGGACAGACACAAGACTCCATTAAGCACATGGTTGCAAAAAGACACAAAACACTTTAAAATACATAAAGTCACATTTACACATAACACACAGACATTTCACATATCCCCAGATAGCTGGGATCTGAGTGCACATTATTAGATGAATGGCACCAGATCACACAAATAAGCCCTTTCTGGGGAAATAAACGGTTTAACCTGCAGGGCCATAGTCCAAAGGGAGCAGGCGAGCAACCAGGCTTCTCCAGTTCACAGTGGCGAGGTTGGTTTCGCCACAATGGAAATCTCCCAGACACAGACGTCTATACACCCACAGAAGATGCACAGATAGAAGATCCATCTACTCATATTAAGGAGGAACCGGTCTCATGGCAAGATGGAAATCTCCCAGACACAGACATCTATACACCCACAGAAGATGCACAGATAGAAGATCCACCTACTCATATTAAGGAGGAATCGGTCTCATGGCAAGATGGAAATCTTGTTGAAGTTTCCATTTGCACAACCAAGGGAGATGCACAAATGAACTATACATCAAAGTGTGACTCGGCATCAAATGAAAAACATTTTCTTATAAACACTGATATTTATACAGGCACAGACCATAGACAGACAGAATATCCACCTGACCTTATTAAGGAAGAGTCAGCCTCATGTGAAGCCAGTCCGCTTACGAGCACAGAGGTTTTCACACCCACAGGAGATAAACAGATGGACTGTAAATCGAATTCTGACTCTGCATCACACAAACAAAGATATCTCCGATACACTGATGTAACGGATCACCTGGCACCCCGACTGGGTACCTCCGTTGAAGGATGCTCCTAGCGCTTCCTGATGACTCCAAGCACTACAGCAGACACCACAACCACCGAACTGGAGAAGCATATGAATGCTGTGAACAGCTGAACAGGAAAATCATACAAACAGCTTACACTCCTGGCAATCGGCATACAATCCAATTCCCCCAATAACGAGACCACACTTCGTTTTGAGGTCAAGCAGAACTGAGTGGACTGGCACATACAGCCTCTTTTATTCACAATCCACAAATATAGTACTGCCCACAGGGATTTGAAACACAGCCAATCAATCCGTACAATACACACAGACACTCCCACACAAAATCCTCCCCTCTGCCTGTGATATGATTACTGAACACAATGGTTAATCTCATTATCACAGCCAGAGAAATACAGTTTCATAAAACACATCACAGAGACCCCAAAACATGCAATAACCCCATAAAAAGTATATCATTGGAACCGGGGGATCTGGGTGAACCACATATCCAAAATTCACCCAGATCCAAAGTACTGAACGGAAGATCCAGTTTAATGCAGATTCCACAGAACATATACAGATTATATAAAAAATAATTACTGTATTCTGTGTCCCCTGTTGTATAGTGTGACGAAGTACCCTTCGCCACTTGTGCCTGGAGAGGACTGCTTGCCCGCCTCTTGCCCTGTGACTATGGCCCCTGGGATGTATTGCCCTTTAAAGACATGATTTGGGCATAATGGATTTGTGTTGTGCTGCTGCTAGCCCTTTAAGAACCATCTGGGGACATACTGTGGAGTTACTGGGTGGCCACCATTTCCTGTATCAGAAGCACATGGTGAGAACAATGGATGGCGGCCATTTTAACTCACAGACACTGTTTGGACTTTTCAACACGGTGCCATCTTGCCAGTATTTGGTGCATAGAGACATCGTGCAGTGGTTTTGGACTATATAGCAGGGGACACATTATAAAGTGATTGTTTTTCATTTAGCCTGTATATGTTCTGCAGAATCTGCATTAAACTGTATTTTCCAAAGTACTGAACGGATCTGGGTGAATTTTTGATATGTGGTTCACCCAGATCCCCCGGTTCCAAGGATATACTTTTTATGGGGTTATTGCATGTTTTGGGGTCCCTGTGTGTTTTATGAAACTGTATTATTTCTGGCCAGCAGATAATTGAGCTTTGTGTATTGTAGAAACTCAATTATCTAGCCTGGCCGAGAGGAGGAGTTTTGTGTTGCATAAATTGTGAGTTCTGTGTGCCAGTAAATCAGTCTTGTTCCAGCATTAAGCCTTAGCTCATGTTTGGGGGAAGGGATACCTACACTCTGGGGATTGCTATAATCACTTACTCCCCAGAGGAAGCTCTTGCAATAGCTTGATTTGTTCCTGTTCCTGCTCTCTGGGGAAAGAGAGGTTCACCCACTGGAAGCTGGATCCTGGCCTTGGGTCCAGGGTGGGTGGAAACAGCAGAGACCCCGGCGCAGTTGCATTGCTGGAAGTGGGGTCTGCAGTGCTGATGGTGTCGGTTGGAGTGCTTGGAGTCCTTAGCGAGCACTAGGAGCATCGATTGGCGGAGCTACTCAGTTGGAGTGCCAGCGTTCCGTCACATATAGTTTAAAACTACTGCACGATGTCTCTGTGCACCAAATACCGGCAAGTTGGCACCGTGTAGAAAGGTCCACACAGTGTCTGTGAGTTAAAATGGCCGCCATCCATTGTTCTCACCATGTGCTTCATCCATTGTTCTCACCATGTGCCTCTGATACATGAAATGGTGGCCACCCAGTAACTGCACAGTATGTCCCCAGATGGTTCTTAAAGGGCCAGCAGTAGCACAACACAAATCCATTATGCCCAAATCATGTATTTAAAGGGTCAAATCTCCCAGGGGCCATAGTCAGCAGGCAGGAGGCGGGCAAACAGGCTTCTCCAATGCCCAGTGGCGAGCTCGGTTTCGTCACAACTGATATCTATACACCCACAGAATATACACAGACAGAATATCCATCTACTTATATTAAGGAGGAATCAGCCTCATAGGAAGTTGGAAATCTCACAATCTTGGACCTTCTTACTCGCACCTGTTATATTGGAACACAAAACAAAGGGAATATCAACTGCTTAGATGATTCTGTGGTTTGCTTGTTAACCATCAGAGGGTCAACACAGTAAATAATTTGACCAGTACCGATTACATTGAACATGAGTGTTTTATGCAAAAATCACATTTTATCAGAGGAAGGAGAGCTCCCAAAGGAGAAAAGACAATTTCTTGTTCTGAATGTAAGAAATGCTTTGCTCAAACCTCAGATCTTGAGAAACATTTAAGGATTCACATAGGAGATAAACCATTTTCATGTTCTGAATGTGGGAAATGTTTTGCTCACATGGCAAATCTCCAGACACATCAAAGGATTCACACTGGAGAGAAACCATTTTCATGTTCAGAATGCAACAAATGTTTTAGTCAACTGACAAACCTTCAGACACACCAGAAGATTCACACAGGAGAAAAACCATTTTCTTGTTCAGTATGTGGGAAATGTTTCACTGACCATTCAACTCTTAAGAATCATCAGAAGATTCACACAGGAGAAAAAAAAATTTCATGTTCAGAATGTGGGAAATGTTTCAGTCAAATGACAACATACATGCATAAAGCATACATAAATCTTTGCCACCCACTATTAAAAAGGTGTTCGTCTGAATCCCCTTGTTCGGTACGTTGAATTCACAGAACGAGGGGCTGGTTGGCCCCTCCGTTCGGGAGTTACGGAGCTCTGGAGGACTCAGCGGTGTTCGGCTAATCAAGTGTCCGATTTGAGTTCCAGACACTCCACAACCAAACACTGCTGCGGTTCCGTGCGTAAGATGGCCGCCGCCACGTGTTCGTATACCGAATGGCGGCCACCCAGATACAGCAATAAAGTCATGATTGACTTGAGGTTAGAGAAGTGTGGAAGCCTAATAAGGTACACACTCCTCTCTGGGGTGGTCTGCTGGTTCAGTAGTTTTTATTAGTATGGGATACGGTTGAAAACTACCGAACAAACATGCAAATCCTACATACAATTTTAATTATACAGGGAAATAAACACTCAAATTGTCTGTTTAACATAACCCTTGAGGACAGTCCAGTGCTATCTGCTACAATGATAATGTAAGGTGTATTTCCAATTTAAATAAATACTTGACCGTTTTTTTAACCAGCATTTATTATAATTATTATTATTATGTTTTTTATATAGAGCCATCACATTCCGCAGCGCTTTACAATGGGTGGACAAACAGACATTAAAAACAATAATAATAAAAGGCTGCGCCAATAAGAGAGTAAAAATAGAGTGACTAAGAAAAAATGTCCAACGTAATAGATAAAAATAAAAAATAAAAGTTCAACTTAAGTGTCCGTGCGGATAGTCTTTATAGTAAGTGTTGCAGCAGTGAAGTCTTCATAAGCTGTATAGGTTCCACTCATATAAAAGACAAAAGGGGAGAGAGAAGGACGACCAGTAGTGCAGTATTGTATAATTCCAAAAGTGACGTATGGAAAGATAATATTAAACAACTCACATTTAATAGAGCTTATGTCCAGCTCTAGGATAGAAGCGCATACAGCGGTATAATCCCCGCTTGTGGGATATGCTGTGGGTTTCTCTCCGTCAGTGGTGTCCAATTCTCAAACAAGGAAAAAGAGAGACAACCGATAGTGCTCACTATTTAAGTAGTCTTAATATAAGTAGATGAAAACGTACTTACAAATGAGGAGCAGACCAACTGCTCTTGTGTATCAGCATAGGTGGATTGATCCCCACCTTTAGGATTTCTTGGAGTGCAGGAGACTTCCGAAGTCAGTGTTGGTATATAGTAGTAAAATGCTAAAAATATACTAAAATATACTAAAATTTTTTGGACCTTAATATTTTTATTAAAGAAGGCCAACTCCACACAAAAACTTTTTTCAAAAAGGTGTGTGTCAATACAGCCATCGACAAAACTAGTTGTCACTACAAGCCTTGGCTTGAGAGTGCTCCAAAGAGCCAGTTCCTACGTCTCCGTAGGAACTGTTCAGAAATAACAGATTTTAATGAACAAGCTAATATCCTAAAAAATAAATTTATGGAAAAAAGATATTTAGAATCAGAGCTCAATAACACAATTAATACAGTTAAACAAAAAGAACGAAAAGATCTTCTGACTTATAAGAATAAAGAAAAGGATGAATCAATATCTCTTCCTATTATTTTTAACTTCAATAGCAAAAGTAATCATGTCAAAAAAATTATAAAAAAACATTGGCATATACTTAAAGAAGACGATATTTTAAACTCAATTTTACCCAACCAACCAAATATCGTGTTTAGAGGGGCACCAAATTTTAAATCCATTTTAACCACCAATTTTACTCGAGAATCGCCAGTTAGGGGTTTCTCTTTCTTCCCACAAACAAAAGGCTTTTATAAATGCAAACAATGCATAGTGTGTAGAACCACAGATCCATCTACCCCATCTAAAATTACTCAGTTTATGTCCAATAAGACTAAAAAAATGTATAATATTTATGATTTTATCGGCTGCAATACTAAAAATGTTATTTATCTGCTCGAATGCCCATGTGGTCTCCAATATGTGGGGATGACCACAAGGTGCTTAAAAACAAGATTGAGCGAACATTGCAGAAATATCAAAAATGGATACTTAAATCATACAGTATCCAAACATTTTATTATGCATAACAAAGATCCTAAACTTCTAAAATGTATTGGTATAAAAAAATGTTCTACCCCCTGGCGAGGAGGAGACATAAAAAAACTACTTGGGAAAATAGAAATGGAATGGGTGTATAACCTTAAGACCCTTATACCCCATGGCCTTAATGCAGACTTTGACCTATATAATTTTTTGTAACACAAAAGTATTTTACATGTCTGTTTTACACCAATGCCTTTTACCTTGCTCAAACTGTATTTTGTATTTTTTATTTATGATTTTCTGCATTTACAAAATTGTTTTATTATTTCTTAATTTATTTTATTTATATTTCATATACATGTGCCCCTTTAGTATATGGCCCCACCAATTATATGTCCCTTTTAATTTTGCCATCTCTTTCTTATATAGAGCTCCCTTTTTGGGAACTTTTGTTTTCATGTCCCTTTAATTTGATCGAGCTTATCTTCAGCCGACTACATTTCCCACTAAGCATAGCGGCATTTTGTCCGAATACCGGAAGTGCCGTAAGTCACGTGCTTTATTTCATTTGCTGAATTTATGCTTTTAATACTTTCATTTCTACTAGCAGAGTGTCTAATGTATTTTAGTTTTTGCCCTCTCTGTGGGCTTTTGCTTCTATGTCCCCCAATATTTGGCAGCACCTATATTACACTCCTAGCCGCCATTCGCGGCTTACCAACTACATCTCCCATAAAGCATAGCGGCATATAGTCCGAAAACCGGAAGTGCCACGCGTCACGTGCGCATTTTTAATCATTTAATTTATGCTTTTAAAACCTTCGTTTTGGTCATCAAAGTCAATTATGAGTGTTCTTAGACCCTATACTTTGGTCTTATTGCTGTATTTTAAAGTTTTTATACTACCAAATGTAACTTAATTTTGATTGGATGGACCATTTTTGGCGCCAAATTTAAACTCCTATATAATACAACTAGCCAGGTAATGTTTGCTATTCCATTTGATAAAGTCTGTTGACGAAACGCGTTATGGATATTTTATACTGTGTATTGTAATATTAAAGCAATTTTTGGTAATTTATTTGTGCCAACTATTCTTTTTTATAGTTTTATATACACATTACTCTTTTTATACCTGGCTTTTTAGTATATTTTAGTATATTTTTAGCATTTTACTACTATATACCAACACTGACTTCGGAAGTCTCCTGCACTCCAAGAAATCCTAAAGGTGGGGATCAATCCACCTATGCTGATACACAAGAGCAGTTGGTCTGCTCCTCATTTGTAAGTACGTTTTCATCTACTTATATTAAGACTACTTAAATAGTGAGCACTATCGGTTGTCTCTCTTTTTCCTTGTTTGAGAATTGGACACCACTGACGGAGAGAAACCCACAGCATATCCCACAAGCGGGGATTATACCGCTGTATGCGCTTCTATCCTAGAGCTGGACATAAGCTCTATTAAATGTGAGTTGTTTAATATTATCTTTCCATACGTCACTTTTGGAATTATACAATACTGCACTACTGGTCGTCCTTCTCTCTCCCCTTTTGTCTTTTATATGAGTGGAACCTATACAGCTTATGAAGACTTCACTGCTGCAACACTTACTATAAAGACTATCCGCAAGGACACTTAAGTTGAACTTTTATTTTTTATTTTTATCTATTACGTTGGACATTTTTTCTTAGTTACTCTATTTTTACTCTCTTATTGGCGCAGCCTTTTATTATTGTTTTTACTGTCTTGTTTTAAAAGGGCTTGGAGGGTTTCCCTTTTTAAGGTTGCTGCCTGTTTATTAATTAGCGCTGTCTCTCCTTTCCATGGACAAACAGACATGTAGTTGTAACCAGACAAGTTGGACACACAGGAACAGAGGGGTTGAGGGCCCTGCTCCATGAGCTTACCTGCTAGAGGGAGTGGGTTAAAGTGACACAAAAAGGTATGGATAGTATTAGACTAGTGACAGTAGCAGAAGAGGAATCAGTCGGGAGCTATTAACAGTTTAATTGATACGCTTTTATGAAGAAGTGGGTTTTTAACGATTTTTTGAAGGAATGGAGACTGGGCGAGCATCTAACGGAGGAGGGCAGCAAGTTCCACAGGAACGGTGCAGCCCTCGAGAAATATTGAAGGCGAGCATCAGAGGTGGGAGTACGGGCAGAAGATAGACGTAAGTCTTCAGCAGATCGTAAGGGCCTAGACGGGACATACTTGTGTATAAGGGAGGATAGATAGGTGGGAGCAGCATTATGTAGAGATTTGAGAGCAAGAGTAGGAGGTGCAGGTGGACAGGAAGATGAGCCTCGCCCCCACATTCATTATCGACTGTAATAGCGTAGGTTCGGAGCATGCAAGACCACTGAGAAGTAGATTACAGTAGTCAAGGACAGTGGAATGAACCAGCACTTTAGTCGCATCTGGCGTTAAGTCGGGGTGGATGCGTGCAATGTTTTTGAAATGGAAATGACAGGATTTGGCGATTGACTGAACATGAGGCTTGAAGGAGAGGTTGGAGTCAAAGAGAACACCTAGGCAGCGAGCATGCGTGGTGGAGACAGACACGGGAGTAGCAGCTCTTGAGGGAGGAAAGAATTTCAGTTTTGGTCAAGTTTAGTTTAAGGAAGTGGGCAGCCACATAGAACCAAATATACAAACTACACTAAAGCACAAGACAACTTTAAAAAGTTTGTAATACATGTAAATAAACTTACTGTAAACTTGGTCAAATTGTGTTATTGGGCGCACCTCTCAGCTAAGGGGAGTTTCTCCATCCTCCTTTCCCCATTTATAGACACATCTCCAGTTTAAACCAGTCTGCTAATGGCAGAAGCAGGGCTTCATTGTGCCCCACCAGGAAAGAGAAACCTAATACCCGAGCCTGTTCTGCAACATTACACTGATCCGGTTCCTTCTCTTCTCCACCTGTCAGGTTGTTGCAAGGTGACCAGATCTTCTAAATGCACATACGTAAATCTGAGGGTTATGCCCATAGGACACTGGTTAGAAAAATAAATCTAATTTATCTGCTTTTTGATTGTACAGAATGAGGCAGTTGTCTCAAAGTGATGTGTGTCCCTTGAAAGTCAAAGTGTGCACACTTAAAAAGTTCTTTTAAATTAGCGATGTTCTAAGTTTGTCAACTTTGGTGTTAAATTTGAAAATTAATCTTGAATTTTTCCATTAATAAACAACCCTGTTAGTGTTCTTAGTTGTATATAAAGCCAAAGTGAAAAGAAAATGTTGCCCAACCCTTAACCAACCCAAACAAAATATATTTATATATGGGTAGTTACCACTTAAAAGTTTCAAAAATTGTACTTCATTGCAGTTTACTGTTACTATTGCAGTTTCTTTTAATTTGTTTTTTATTGGACTCACAGAAATCTGTAGTGACAAGCTTCTATGAGTTCCTTCCTATATCAAGTGTAATATAATCTAATAAGGATCTCCTAAAAGGTTGTCACTACAGATTTCTGGGAGACAAATATAATTGACTTTTAATAAGAAAACGAGTATTGAATAGAATCACACCAGTTGCAATATGTTTCTAGAGCAATACACTCCTATTAATTATTTATCTAGTTACCAGAAGAATTACAGCTTATTGTTCTGGTGAGTAGAATCGTTCCCTTCAGGCTCTTTGCGGTAAACATACAATATAAGATTCACCTAGAAAAAACGAAAGCAGAAAAAACTCACAGGGAAACACAGTAGAAATGTCCCTGCTGTAAATATTGCACTCGCAGAATAAAGGAGGAATTCAGGCCCATCAAGGTTTCTTTGAGTCTTGTAATGAAATTCATCAAATGTACATGCAAAAAAAGGAAGAACTGGACGTAGTGTGAGATCTTAATATTATAAAAATATACTTTAATTGAAACACTTACAAAAAGTGAAGAATAAAAATGCTCATCAAAAGGTCTGTATCCCTTTCTCCAAGATGCAGTCAACACTGTGTTTTCAGAGAAAATGCAGTGATACCTTCACTGGCCACTCCTCAGATGGCTACTAGAGGTGCTTCATGGGGCAGTGCTGCACAGTGGTTTTAACGGTAATACGTGTTTGTATTCCTGATATTATAGTGTTCCTTATTTTCAGCAGACATAATTTTTATATTCTATAGGGATTTCTTTCCTATCTGGATTATACACATTGTGGATGTCAGATGCCATCTAGTGGATGTTCTCCAGTTATGAGATTGCACTTTATATCATAGAAATGTCGTTTATAGTTGGTTTTATTATTAAATGTGAATAAAATTAAAGTTTTTAATGTCTTGCTATCACAAGGTCTGACCTATTATTTTCATAAATTTTGACAAGAGACAAGTAGTAAAAAATAATTTGGTGCTCCAACTTGTCCATTTTAAGGATTTATCTAGATCTTGCCGTTCTCCTGTATGATACACAGAGCCAGCTTTACTGCTTGTTTGGCCTTCCCTCTATGTTGGACTAATTATGTAATGTGTGCCGCAGCCATGTTACCGGGCACTAGCAGGCACTTACATGGCTGCTCACTAACGCCCGGTAGAACACCATCCACCTCAGCCAGGACCCCTCCCCGGTATCCACTGCGGCACTGCAAGGGCGCATCTTTTGCTTGCTCCCGTCCCTTGCCCTGTACGTGGCGACATAGAGCATATAGTAGCAAGGAAGGCTGTAGCAATATGTATGAGTTACAGTGAGGACACAGCCTCAGTATATGTACCCACTATATGCTCTATGTATGAGTTACAGTGAGGACACAGCCTCAGTATATGTACCCACTATATGCTCTATGTATGAGTTACAATAAGGACACAGCCTCAGTATATGTACCCAATATATGCTCTATGTATGAGTTACTGTGAGGACACAGCCTCAGTATATGTACCCACTATATGCTCTATGTATGAGTTACAGTGAGGACACAGCCTCAGTATATGTACCCACTATAGGCTCTATGTATGAGTTACTGTGAGGACACAGCCTCAGTATATGTACCCACTATAGGCTCTATGTATGAGTTACTGTGAGGACACAGCCTCAGTATATGTACCCACTGTGACGAAAGCACCTTCATCACTGGTGTTTGATGGAGCTTGCTTGCCAGCCTCTTACCCCAGGACTATGGTCCATGGGTCTTAAGGCTATGGAAATGCTTGTTTGTGCCTTTCACCGGCGACAGCATAAAAAACGATACTTCCGGTTCAGGGGTATCATGGGATATGTAGTTAAAATACTTTGATTTACATAATTTTTTATAACTAATCAATATTCAAAAAAAAATTTTTTTTTTATATTCTGTATTTTATTTTAACTATGTGTTTTTATTTGTAAGGCTGTTTGAGTGGCTTTTTAATAAAAACAAATAATTACTCTTTTTTTTTTTTGTAAGTCTATAGTCTGCTCATTGATTGGTTAAAGGTATATGTGGGTGTAGCTATTAATGGGAGGAGTTATAGTGCTATATAAGGAATGTACACTATGTTTTGGTCTCTCAGAATGTTGGAACAGGAGTTCATCTGAGACCCGATCGGTAATGTGAATAAAGGCCTGTTACTTCCTGAAGACCTGTGTCCAATATTTCTGTGTTTGGCTTCTGCATGCTAACACTGCAACAGTAAGTTCGGCATGACAGTGCCGCTTTAAACTATTGCCACAGGGGAGCCAAATTGTGTGATCCAAATGCAGATTAGTTACCATAACCACAATCTGAGAATAGACCGAGGTACCCACCAGGTCCATGCCCCAAGTTGTGTCCAATGAATATACCATACCATATGGGACTATCAAATCCATTTGATGTACTTTGTACCCCTAGAGGTAGTAGTGGTCACAGGGGCAGAGAACCCATGTGGAAACTACAGGCAAAAATGCACATAGCCATTAACGTGCAATAAACATAGATTTCCACAATAATATGTGAAAATTCTTTACTATTCTTCTTGTGGGTACTTATTATTCCTAATACATTTACACATATTATGTTGTTTTTAAACTCTCTTTTATCTTTAATTGCTTATTTTGTGTTATTTTATGTTTTAAAGTTAATTATTGTTCAGGTTGCATGATCAGTGACATCATCTGACCGTTTTTTTTATTTTATTATTTCTTAGCTATTTAAGAGTGAAGGCCCCCTACTCTGTAACACTTTGAAAGAGCCTTCTGTATAGGTGAAACGCGTTAGTGTGGTACTTGCTTTTTATTTGTTTAATACAATGAATCTGCATTTGCACCCCTGAACCTTCACTGGACATCTTTTATTGGAGAAGCTGTATCTCACATTCCCGGGTGGTGGACAAACCACCTATGCTGTAAAGGACCGCGCAATCCCTATTTGTTCATCCATTGTGAGTATATCTCTCTCTTTATTTTATTTGTTTTATTAATACAGAGAACACTATTCCTGTTCTTTTATATCCCATATACACCACTGGAGCATCATCTGGAATACACCACGTGGATTATTGGCACAGGGATACGATACCAGGTATCAGGACCATCCTAACATCCACAGACGGGGATTGTACCGTCCATACGCTGTGATCTGGAGCTGATCTTGCGCTCCAGAAAAGTGTGAGTGCAATATATTTATTCCTTATATTCTGCCTCTGCTATTATAGACGTACTACTCTATATTGGTATTCATGTCCCATTTTGTTTTCTCCCTTATATTGGCTCCATTGGACTCCACACAAGGAATTCAATGGCTAAGCGCTGCTTCCCTACACCCCCCGTTTTACTTGCATCAACGACCACAGAGAAGAGACTCTGGTTTGGAAAAGCATTAGCTGCTGTACACATAAGGAACAAGTGCCAGAAATCTCACTTGCTGCTATATCTGAAACAGTATTATGACATTCACAGTTAGAATGTCACGTAGAATAAACAAAATGTTAAAATGTCATATTTTCGCCCATTTTTTTTCAAATCAAATTATGTTTCATAGCTAAATATTTGATATTAAATGAAAGCCCTGAATAAAATGATATATAATAAGTGTGGGTGCATTTACTATGAAAGAGGTGAATTACGGTTGACAGACATGTAGCGCAAATGCCAGGTTTTGTTTACGTTTTGTTTTGATCACAACGTGTACATTTGGCTCCGTCCTTGAGGGGTTAAACAGTATTAAAAGCACCTTTGATAAAACATACGCGCCAGGTAAATAAATAGGACATCAATAGAGCGGCCATGGCAGGTACACTCTAAATATCTATTAAAATAGCTAATCCCACATCCAACCTGGGAGACAGTATAGGCATTAATATGCTCCTCTTACACTATTTACATATTATATAGACATATACACAGTGAGTTATTCTCACACATTATGTCCTGAATTATCTCATTACTTTTCCCTCTAATAATCCCATGGCACATGGATCTGCCCTCACTTTGTATAAGGATTAATAGGAGATTTGCCCCAAACAAAGATGGCCGCCCGGTAGTGTGTTTCCCAGTGACGTCATATTAAAGCGCACATTACATTCTAGCTCCCAGTATCTGTGTTTGGAGGTTTGAGCAGCTGCTGTGTGCAGAGGTAGTGGATACAGTGCTGGGAAACACAGGGAGGAGCTGCCAGTCAGGTGACTATTGTTATATGATGAGCTTCCTATACAGTTACACAAAGGAAATGTTCAAATATAATGTTCTATGTATCTAATGTGAGATCAATGGGAACTGCCTGTAATGTATGTGGGAAATATACACCCCCTGTATATACTGTGTATATAATGTATGGGGTAAATATACACCCCCTGTATATACTGTGTATATAATGTATGGGGTAAATATACACCCCCTGTATGTACTGTGTATAGAATGTATGGGGGTAAATATACACCCCCTGTATATACTGTGTATAGAATGTATGGGGGTAAATATACACCCCCGGTCTATACTGTGTATATAATGTATGGGGTAAATATACACCCCCTGTATATACTGTGTATATAATGTATGGGGTAAATATACACCCCCTGTATATACTGTATATAATGTATAAATATACACCCCCTGTATATACTGTGGGTAAATATACACCCCCTGTATATACTGTGTATATAATGTATGGGGTAAATATACACCCCCTGTATATACTGTGTATATAATGTATGGGGTAAATATACACCCCCTGTATATACTGTGTATATAATGTATGGGGTAAATATACACCCCCTGTATATACTGTGTATATAATGTATGGGGTAGTGGATACAGTGCTGGGAGACACAGGGAGGAGCTGGCAGTCAGGTGACTATTGTTATATGATGAGCTTCATATACAGTTACACAAAGGAAATGTTCAAATATAATGTTCTGTGTATCTAATGTGAGATCAATGGGAACTGCCTGTAATGTACGTGGGAAATATATATATATATAATGTATGGGGTAAATATACACCCCCTGTATATACTGTGTATATAATGTATGGGGTAAATATACACCCCCTGTATATACTGTGTATATAATGTATGGGGGTAAATATACACCCCTGTATATACTGTGTATATAATGTATGGGGTAAATATACACCCCCTGTATATACTGTGTATATAATGTATGGGGTAAATATACACCCCCTGTATGTACTGTGTATATAATGTATGGGGGTAAATATACACCCCCTGTATATACTGTGTATATAATGTATGGGGTAAATATGCACCCCCTGTATATACTGTGTATATAATGTATGGGGTAAATATGCACCCCCTGTATATACTGTGTATGTAATGTATGGGGTAAATATACACCCCCTGTATATACTGTGTATATAATGTATGGGGTAAATATACACCCCCTGTATATACTGTGTATATAATGTATGGGGTAAATATACACCCCCTGTATATACTGTGTATATAATGTATGGGGTAAATATACACCCCCTGTATGTACTGTGTATATAATGTATGGGGGAAATATACACCCCCTGTATATACTGTGTATATAATGTATGGGGGAAATATACACCCCCTGTATATACTGTGTATATAATGTATGGGGGTAAAATATACACCCCCTGTATATACTGTGTATATAATGGATGGGGGAAATATACACCCCCTGTATATACTGTGTATATAATGGATGGGG
>OW240922.1:2825864-2854458 GCA_933207985.1 Pelobates cultripes | reverse complement strand
CGCGAATTTCCACGGTATCAGGGAGCTATCTACTAAAAGGCTGAAAGACCTAAATTGGGGGGGACCTACTGTACACCCCCCCTACGGCCCCCACCCCTGGGCGGTGGGTGGGGGCCATAAAGATAAAGAGGGGGGGAACCTACTGTCCTCCCCCCCCCGTCCCCACCCCTGGGCGGTGGGTGGGGGCCAAATGATAATGAGGGGGGGACCTACTGTCCACCACCCTTCCGGCCCCCACCCCTGGGCGGCGGGTCTCATCCGGTTACTGGGAGGTTGGGGATATTGCCTTGTTGTTTCAGCGCTTGACTGTGGATTATTTCCTGAACCAGCGGAATTCGTGGATTTATTATTGGCGTTCCACTACACTTACCATTCAACGTCTTCTTTTTTCTCAAATCTTCATTTTTCAGCCCCAAAAAAGGCCAAATAAAAAACCATCATAACCGTCGAATTTAAAATAAAATAAAAATCCAGAGCGCAAAAAAAAAACCTGACGAAAAAGAAAAAACCCGAGCCCAAAAAAATAATCCATCTTGCCCGCCCTGCAATTAGGCTAAGAACACTCTGATTGGTGGGTTGAATTTTCCCACGCTGTGTAAAATGACACAGAGCACTGTGATTGGATGGATTTCAAGCCATCCAATCACGGTGCTCTGTGTCATTTTACACAGTGTGGGAAAGTTCTTTTGAATTTTCCCACGCTGTGTAAAATGACACAGAGCACCGTGATTGGATGGCTTGAAATCCATCCAATCACAGTGCTCTGTGTCATTTTACACAGCGTGGGAAAGTTCTTTGGAATTCTTTGGAATTCTTTGGAATTCAAGCCATCCAATCACAGTGCTCTGTGTTCAAAAGAACTTTCCCACGCTGTGTAAAATGACACAGAGCACTGTGATTGGATGGATTTCAAGCCATCCAATCACAGTGCTCTGTGTCATTTCACACAGCGTGGGAAAATTCTTTTGAATTTTCCCACGCTGTGTAAAATAACAAAGAGCACTCTAATTGGCTTAAACCCACCAATCAGAGTGTTCTTAGGCTAATTGCAGGGTGGGGCAAGGCTTTATAAGCCTTCCCCCGCCCTGCGGAGCTCAGTCTGTGCGGAGCCCTCCATGGGTGAAGATGGATTATTTTTTTGCGCTCGGGTTTTTTCTTTTTCATCTGGTTTTTTTTTTTGCACTCTGGATTTTTATTTTATTTAAATTCGACGGTTATGATGGTTTTTATTTGGCCTTTTTTGGGGCTGAAAAATGAAGATTTGAGAAAAAAGAAGACGTCGAATGGTAAGTTTAATTTTATTTTACAGGTTAGTTATTTTATTCCCCCCTCACTATTTTTTAGGGTGAGGGAGGTAGGTAGGGACTTTGTATTTGGGTGGGTGACTAGAGGCTTGGGGACCCCTAGTCACCTTGGGGGGGGGGAAATGACTTAGGGCCCCCACCCGCCGCCCAGGGGTAGGGGCCGGACAGTAGGTCCCCCCCCCTTATTATCATTATGGCCCCCACCCGCCGCGCAGTGGTGGGGGCCAGGGGGGGAAAACAGTAGGTCCCCCCCCCCTCTATCTTTATGGCCCCCACCCGCCGCGCAGGGGTGGGGGCCGGGGGGGGGGGACAATAGGTCTCCACCCTTATTTTACTTTAGGGCCCCCATCCGTCGTTTAGGGGTGGGGGCCAATAGTTTATTTTTTGTTTTTTTTACAGTGCACAGCCACAGGCTGCTCACTGTTTACTAGACATGCCCCTACTCGCTGTATAGCGAGTAGGGGCATGTGGGAGATTTTAATCTCCCTTATGATATTATGGGGGTCATATTGACCCCCATAGGGTGAGAGGTTACTGGGGGGCTTATGAAGTGGCGGGGAGCACTGCTCCCTGCTGCTTCTATTGTTACATATTACAAGGAGGGAGCTGCGTGTCGGTAGCTCCCTCCTTGTAATAAACTGAACGAACAAACTAACACTGATACATAGTGTTTGTTTGTTCGTCTGATATTTCTATTCACTCATTCGTCTGTCTGATGAATGAATGAATAGGTGAAATTCCCGTTCGCATGTCCAGGTGTTTCACTGGGCATGTGCGTGAATCTTACAGTCTGTGTAGTGTGGGCTGATGACGTGTCCCACAGGTACTTCATCTACCAACACAAAGATGGCTGCGCCCTGAATCAAGATCAGGGCAGAAAATAAGGAATACAAAATAGGTAATGTGGGGGGCTTAGGGGCATTTGGGGTGACTAGGGTGTCAGAGATAGTGGAGGCCGGAGGGGGGTTTAAAAAAAAAACCAGGATTCAGCATGACAGTGCCGCTTTAAGTATAAAACAATACGGCAGATGGGTACAGGGAAAACTAGGGTTACAACAAGTTTTTATCATATGCTAATCCTATTTAGTTGTGATACATATTTACCTCCTTAATAATATGCATTGTTTTTCAATTTTATACTAAATGTGAAGTTGTTTCATTATTTGTTGTGTATAGAAGTCATCCTACTTTATGCTTCTATGGCACACTCAGGTTTTATATGGTAAAATCACACCTTTATTAATCGGTAGTTATAATGGTGTCCTCTTGGCTACGTACTTGTTATATAGTATATGCCTGACATGGCATCTTTTCACTTCAATCACAGCACATATAGGGTTTAAGTCACTAAGATCCATCACACTAAGCACTCCGATTTTACAGACAGTGGTACTGGATTTCAGTACCCACGTGGTACTACACTCT
Organism: Pelobates cultripes; assembly: GCA_933207985.1. Taxonomy (NCBI): domain Eukaryota; kingdom Metazoa; phylum Chordata; class Amphibia; order Anura; family Pelobatidae; genus Pelobates; species Pelobates cultripes. The sequence continues at coordinate 2,851,729 of OW240922.1, read as the reverse complement.
TTGTGGTTTACTGTAAACGTTGTTTCTCTGTCTTTTTAGCAGTTGCACTAGGTTGCCAAGGAAACTCCGGGATGCAATGTACCCAGACGTGAGTTGAGAGCGCAACTCAGGGGGCGGACACCAGGAAGTAACTAGCCGGCGTCTCCCAGGCAACGAATATCACCTGGTTATACTTTTGGCACACGGCACGAACGGGGGTGGTTTTGAACATGCGCACAGTGCACTGTTGGACGCTGGCGGCACCTCACCTGGGGTAAGTTAAGATATTTAGTACTTGTATATAAGTTATGGTATTTAGATGTATGTTTATGCTGTCCTGATGAAAGTCCCGAGCTGGGACTGAAACATTGACATTCGGCACATATAAGTTTTAACTTATTAGGTGCTTGATTTTATACACCTGTGGCAATGGGTCTAATTACCCGAGGTGGTGTGGGTGCTTTTAGTGTCCCTTTACCTGATCTCTTTGTTTTGTGTTTTAGGAAGTGATTTGCTCTTTGAACATTACGAATGTTCTCCCTTTCCTGTAGTCCTGGCTCCATCGAACAAACTAACATGTTATTCTACGATTTCCCTTTTTGCAATCTCTAAACCAGGATCCTTTCCATACTGAGAGGTAGGCACAAAGGAAACACAACACAAAGTGAAGCTATAGCTGACAGAGGTGTGGGTAAAGCACATTTACAGATAGAAATGACACCTGAAAGACAGACTGAAAAGGTAATGGATGTGTTGTAAAAGGGTCCGTTGGGGGAAATTACTGGCCACACATGCATAAACCAGGAGAGATTTGACAAGTCGGAACACAAGGGGGAATGGTAAAGAAAAGAGAAATAAAGAAACAATATACTAGCTTTATATTATTATGGAAAATGGTTTCATACTTACCGTAATTTTCTTTTCCAGATAATTATTCATGGCAGCATTTACTCATGGGTTAGCTCCTCCCCTCACGGCAGAAAGGACAGGAAATAGAACTCTGAAACCGGTATAAATAGATCCTCCCCCTTCCCATCAGGCAGTCTATGTAACTAGCTTCACCTCCTATAGTATATGGGTGGGAACGTAATGCTGCCATGAATAATGATCAGAAAAAGAAAAAAAAAAGAAAAGAGTATAGTGGGTACATATACTGAGGCTGTGTCCTCACAGTAACTCATACATAGAGCATATAGTGGGTACATATACTGAGGCTGTGTCCTCACAGTAACTCATACATAGAGCATATAGTGGGTACATATACTGAGGCTGTGTCCTCACAGTAACTCATACATAGAGCATATAGTGGGTACATATACTGAGGCTGTGTCCTCACTGTAACTCATACATAGAGCATATAGTGGGTACATATACTGAGGCTGTGTCCTCACTGTAACTCATACATAGAGCATATAGTGGGTACATATACTGAGGCTGTGTCCTCACTGTAACTCATACATAGAGCATATAGTGGGTACATATACTGAGGCTGTGTCCTCACAGTAACCCATACATAGAGCATATAGTGGGTACATATACTGAGGCTTTGTCCTCACAGTAACTCATACATAGAGCCTATAGTGGGTACATATACTGAGGCTGTGTCCTCACAGTAACTCATACATAGAGCATATAGTGGGTACATATACTGAGGCTGTGTCCTCACTGTAACTCATACATAGAGCATATAGTGGGTACATATACTGAGGCTGTGTCCTCGCAGTAACTCATACATAGAGCATATAGTGGGTACATATACTGAGGCTGTGTCCTCACTGTAACTCATACATAGAGCATATAGTGGGTACATATACTGAGGCCGTGTCCTCATAGTAACTCATACATAGAGCATATAGTGGGTACATATACTGAGGCTGTGTCCTCATAGTAACTCATACATAGAGCATATAGTGGATGTGGCGAAACCAACCTCGCCACTGTGCACTGGAGAAGCCTGGTTGCCAGCCTCCTGCCATCTGACTATGGCCCCCTTTTAAAAGACTTTATTTTTGCCTGCAGAAAAGCTGTATTCGTGCTTTTCTGCCTGGGGTTAGGTAGATGTGTTTGAATGTGTTATACCCCAGATAGGAATCCCATGGAGCCCATTTGTATGAAACTGACTGTAAAGACTTTGGCTCCATGGCGATTAAACTGTATTCGTGTGGTTCTGAGCGCCATTCACTTAATAATGTGCGCTCAGACCTGAGCTATCTGGGGATATGTGAAATGTCTGTGTTTTATGTATAAAAGGTGACTTTATGTATTTTAAAGTGTTTTGTGTCTTTTTGCAACCATGTGCTTAATGGAGTCTTGTGTCTGTCCTGGTAGATAATTGAATTACTTATCTCCAGGATAGAAGACTCTGAAACTGGTTTGGGCCGGAAAGCCATGCTTCATTTAGTCACAAAGGACTTTTTACTAACTTTTGAACCCCTTGTCTGATTTGTGCCATTTTTTAATATGTTGTTCCCTGAATGGATTGATTGTGAATGTGTAATTTTATGTGAATGTGATGTATGGTTTTAGAGTTATGAAAGTTGGGTAGAAAGTATGTTTTAACTGTATGTATAATTGAGTTTCCTCTCAGGATAAGGGGAGGGAATATGTGGGATGTAACTGTGATGTTATTGGTTGTTTTATACCTCCCTGTGGGCGGTCCTGTATTTGAAATCACTGTAATAAAAACCAGGCTGGGTGTGCCAGCACCTCAGATTCTGCTTAACCCTCAAAACGAAGTGTCGTCTCGTTATTGGGGGAATTGGATTGTGTGCTGACTGCCAGGAGTGTAAGCCGTTTGTATTGCTTTTCCTGTTCGGCTGCTTCCAGGATTCCTGTGTCTGCTGTTCGAGAGTTGGTGAATACGTGCAGTTTGGAGTTCAGGAGGTTGGTGATTGCAGTAGCTGCTGGTCTATGGGAAAGGGGATTATCGCCTAAACCGATTTTATCCCATTGTGAGAGAAACGGTCCGTTACAATTGGTGGCAAGCGGCGGGATCGTTCCTACAACCAGAAGGACAGCTTCAAGACAACACCAGTGCCTGGATTACAATTGAGGGCAACGTTAGTACCCGTACAGCGACCCTATCTACAAAGGAACCAACTCCGACAGAGCAAACATGGCGCCCAGCTACACTCAGGAGGAGTTTGACCGAGAGCTTAAATTGCGGCTGGCTCTTGCTACATTTGTCCCCTCTGAGGAATTCATGCAGCGCGTGAGGGGACATGTAGCAGAGTACCTGCAGGTCGTGGCAGATCGCACCAAAGGTGTCGTCCTTCCTCCCTAGCGGCAGTGTGTGTCCCAGGGAGCCAAAGGTGTCGTCCTTTCTCCCCAGCGGCAGTGTGTATCCCAGGGAGCCAAAGGTGTCGTCCTTCCTCCCCAGCGGCAGTGTGTATCCCAGGGAGCTGAAGGTGCAGTCCTTCCTCCCCAGCAGCAGTGTGAGTCCCAGGGAGCCAAAGGTGTCGTCCTTCCTCCCCAGCGGCAGTGTGTGTCCCAGGAAGCGGAAGGTGTTGTCCTCCCTCCCCAGCGGCAGTGTGTATACCAGGGAGCTGAAGGTGCAGTCCTTCCTCCCCAGCGGCAGTGTGTACCCCAGGGAGCTGAAGGTGTCGTCCTTCCTCCCCAGCGGCAGTGTGTGTCCCAGGGAGCCAAAGGTGTCGTCCTTCCTCCCCAGCGGCAGTGTGTATCCCAGGGAGCTGAAGGTGTCGTCCTTCCTCCCCAGCGGCAGTGTGTATCCCAGGGAGCTGAAGGTATCGTCCTTCCTCCCCAACGGCGGTGTGTATCCCAGGGAGCTGAAGGTGCAGTCCTTCCTCCCCAGCGGCAGTGTGTGTCCCAGGGAGCAGAAGGTGCCGTCCTTCCTCCCCAGCGGCAGTGTGTATCCCAGGGAGCTGAAGGTGTCGTCCTTCCTCCCCAGCGGCAGTGTGTGTCCCAGGGAGCAGAAGGTGCCGTCCTTCCTCCCCAGCGGCAGTGGGTATCCCAGGGAGCTGAAGGTACCGTCCTTCCTCCCCAGCGGCAGTGTGTACCCCAGGGAGCCAAAGGTGCCGTCCTTCCTCCCCAGCGGCAGGGTGTACCCCAGGGAGCTGAAGGTGCCGTCCTTCCTCCCCAGCGGCAGTGTGTACCCCAGGGAGCTGAAGGTGTCGTCCTCCCTCCCCAGCGGCAGTGTGTTCTGCAGGAAGCGGAGACAGTCGGTCTCGCTCCCCAGCAGCAGGACAATATATTAAAAGGGGAGACAGTTGGTCCCCCCCTCCAACAGCAGAGAGTGTTCCAGGGAGAGGAACCAGTTATCACCTCTCCCCAGCAACAGGACAAATTATTGAAAGGGGAGACAGTCGGTCTCCCCCTTCAACAGCAGAGAGTGTGTCAGGGAGAGGAGCTTGTTATCCCCTCTCCCCAGCGGCTGAAAGTATGTATGGGAGAGGAGCTTGTTACCCCCTCTCCCCAGCGGCAGCTTAGCCCACCAAGGGGAGACAGTAATCTCCACAACAGTGCAGATGGGACAGTGGTCTCTGCACATGCACCACCGGGGGTAGGAACAGTCGGTCCTGTCCCCCAGCAGCAGGACTGTTTAGGCAAAGGGGAGACAGTCTGTCCCCCCCTCCAGCAACCAGGCTCCAACCAGACTACTCCCGTGGTAGTGCTGGCACCAGGACAGAGTACCGCTGGTCTCTGCCCACTCAGCAACCCACCCAGTACGCTGACCAGTCACCCACACAGCCATGGTGAGGCACCTGGACACGGACAAAGTTCTCCTCTACCCAGGTGTAGTAGCCAGTTATTGTGGGTGGGCTGTATTACTGATTGTGTTTTGTGGGTGGGCTGCTGGACTAACAAGGGCACTGACCGGCAGGAGGTCAGATACCCTGTTAGTCTGATTGGTAAAGGGGAGAAGTGTGGCGAAACCAACCTCGCCACTGTGCACTGGAGAAGCCTGGTTGCCAGCCTCCTGCCATCTGACTATGGCCCCCTTTTAAAAGACTTTATTTTTGCCTGCAGAAAAGCTGTATTCGTGCTTTTCTGCCTGGGGTTCGGTAGATGTGTTTGAATGTGTTATACCCCAGATAGGAATCCCATGGAGCCCATTTGTATGAAACTGACTGTAAAGACTTTGGCTCCATGGCGATTACACTGTATTCGTGTGGTCTGAGCGCCATTCACTTAATAATGTGCGCTCAGACCTGAGCTATCTGGGGATATGTGAAATGTCTGTGTTTTATGTATAAAAGGTGACTTTATGTATTTTAAAGTGTTTTGTGTCTTTTTGCAACCATGTGCTTAATGGAGTCTTGTGTCTGTCCTGGGAGATAATTGAATTACTTATCTCCAGGATAGAAGACTCTGAAACTGGTTTGGGCCGGAAAGCCATGCTTCATTTAGTCACAAAGGACTTTTTACTAACTTTTGAACCCCTTGTCTGATTTGTGCCATTTTTTAATATGTTGTTCCCCTGAATGGATTGATTGTGAATATGTAATTTTATGTGAATGTGATGTATGGTTTTAGAGTTATGAAAGTTGGGTAGAAAGTATGTTTTAACTGTATGTATAATTGAGTTTCCTCTCAGGATAAGGGGAGGGAATATGTGGGATGTAACTGTGATGTTATTGGTTGTTTTATACCTCCCTGTGGGCGGTCCTGTATTTGAAAACACTGTAATAAAAACCAGGCTGGGTGTGCCAGCACCTCAGATTCTGCTTAACCCTCAAAACGAAGTGTCGTCTCGTTATTGGGGGAATTGGATTGTGTGCTGACTGCCAGGAGTGTAAGCCGTTTGTATTGCTTCTCCTGTTCGGCTGCTTCCAGGGTTCCTGTGTCTGCTGTTCGAGAGTTGGTGAATACGTGCAGTTTGGAGTTCAGGAGGTTGGTGATTGCAGTAGCTGCTGGTCTATGGGAAAGGGGATTATCGCCTAAACCGATTTTATCCCCTTGTGAGAGAAACGGTCCGTTACAGTGGATACATATACTGAGGCTGTGTCCTCATAATAACTCATACATAGAGCATATACTGGGTACATATACTGAGGCTGTGTCCTCATAGTAACTACTACATAGAGCATATAGTGGGTACATATACTGAGGCTGTGTCCTCACAGTAACTCATACATTGAGCATATAGTGGGTACATATATTGAGGCTGTGTGCTCACAGTAACTCATACATAGAGCATATAGTGGGTACATATACTGAGACTGTGTCCTCATAGTAACTCATACATAGAGCATATAGTGGGTACATATACTGAGGCTGTGTCCTCACAGTAACTCATAAATAGAGCATATAGTGGATACATATACTGAGGCTGTGTCCTCACAGTAACTCATACATAGAGCATATAGTGGATACATATACTGAGGCTGTGTCCTCATAGTAACTCATACATAGAGCATATAGTGGGTACATAGTAACTCATACATAGAGCATATAGTGGGTACATATACTGAGGCTGTGTCCTCACAGTAACTCATACATAGAGCATATAGTGGTACATATACTGAGGCTGTGTCCTCATAGTAACTCATACATAGAGCATATAGTGGATACATATACTGAGGCTGTGTCCTCACAGTAACTCATACATAGAGCATATAGTGGGTACATATACTGAGGCTGTGTCCTCACAGTAACTCATACATAGAGCATATAGTGGGTACATATACTGAGGCTGTGTCCTCACAGTAACTCATACATAGAGCATATAGTGGGTACATATACTGAGGCTGTGTCCTCACAGTAACTCATACATAGAGCATATAGTGGGTACATATACTGAGGCCGTGTCCTCATAGTAACTCATACATAGAGCATATAGTGGGTACATATACTGAGGCTGTGTCCTCACAGTAACTCATACATAGAGCATATAGTGGGTACATATACTGAGGCGTGTCCTCGTAGTAACTCATACATAGAGCATATAGTGGGTACATATACTGAGGCTGTGTCCTCATAGTAACTCATACATAGAGCATATAGTGGGTACATATACTGAGGCTGTGTCCTTACAGTAACTCATACATAGAGCATATAGTGGATACATATACTGAGGCTGTGTCCTTACAGTAACTCATACATAGAGCATATAGTGGGTACATATACTGAGGCTGTGTCCTCATAGTAACTCATGCATGGAGCATATAGTGGATACATATACTGAGGCTGTGTCCTCATAGTAACTCATACATAGAGCATATAGTGGGTACATATACTGAGGCTGTGTCCTCACAGTAACTCATACATAGAGCATATAGTGGGTGTAGCGGAGAGGTAGTATAATCCACAGTATCTCCGCTGGGTAACAGGAACAGCATAAAATAATCCAAGGAAATAGATACAGCATACAATAATTCCAGTAGCGTTTTAAGAATCCTTCCTTCCCAAGAACATAGGCTGGGAGTCAACTGAGCTTTTAATCACAGGTCACTGTATTTATGGGATTCCCCATGCAAGGGGTTTCCCTACTGACATTCCAGGGGTGGTACAGTAGGGGACTACATGGGGAACTGACCAACACATAATTTATCCCATCATGCACTGCTGGACGAGAGGGATACTCCCACTAAAGTATACCGTTAAGTGGATTATCCCTCCATGCAGCAGAACTGACATTTTACATTAAAATGCATAACTTTCATTATATTCACTTTATTTAAACGAATGGACGTTCGCTAGATACCTGGAGTCTGAGCGCACAGTTCGTGAGAATACTGCTCAGCTCCCAGTCTAACTAACCGAACGCTGCACGAAATACACATTATTTCCAACACACTGTTAAAACACCGATTGGTATTAGGGGAACAAACTACCGAACGTCCGGGGCTCCCGAACGGCCTGGAAGTCCAGCGGTGTTCGCGCCGTTGAGTAGCCGATTTTACTTCCAGGCGCTCTACGGCAAAACACCGCTGGGCTAACAAAGGAAGCAAGATGGCCGACCGCTGCGTGGTCGGTAGCCGAAGTACGGCCCCCTAGGGAAGCCTTTAACTACCGATAGTAACAATGTTGCAATCGGTTAACGGGCGCCACACGACCTCTTGTGTGGTCGTCCATTCGGTAGTTTATTCGTTTCACGAACAGTGTTGAAACTCACTGTTCGTGAAACTACATTAGGAATGCTGAGGTTTTCATACCGCCAGCATATGAATGCCCTAATTTGCCTGAAAGACACATACAGCAATGTACTTGGTTCTCACAACTGAACCAGGGATAGGCACATATTCCTGTGGTTATAGTCTTAAGTGGCTAGTTTTGCCACAGTGGATACATATACAGAGGCTGTGTCTTCACAGTAACTCATACATAGAGCATATAGTGGGTACATATACTGAGACTGTGTCCTCACAGTAACTCATACATAGAGCATATAGTGGGTGGGCGGAACCAACCTCGCCACTATGCACTGGAGAAGCCTGGTTGCCCACCTGCTGCCTTTAGACTATGGCCCCATGATGAAATGCTTGATTTTCCCCTGTGAAGACACGAAAGCTGGGTCATTCGGTGCTTGCCCTGTTTGAGCGGTGATACCCCAGATAGCTATGCCATGGAGCCCATTCGTATAATGAAAGACTATGGGAAAGACTTTGGCTCCATGGCAATTGAACTGTATGTGTGTGCTCTGAGCGCCATTCAGTAATAATGTGCGCTCAGATCTGAGCTATCTGGGGATATGTTGAATGTACCTGTTTTGTGCAATGGCTGCACAGTTATATGTTTTTATGTGTTTTATTGTCTTTTGCTGCCATGTGTTCAATGGAGTTTTGCCTCTGTCCTTGGAGATAATTGGATTACTTCCCAATTATCTCCAGGATAGAAGACTCTGTGGAACTGGTTTTGGGCAGAAAAGCCATGCTTCATTTGGTCACAAAGGACTTCAATCTATCTTTTGAACCAATGGACCAATTTGGATGATTTTGACATATGTTTGTATTTGGAGTATGTTGATTCTGAAAATGTACGTTTTATGTGAATGTGATGCATACTTTTCAAGTTATGAATAACTGTGATAATTACATTACCCATTGTGTAAGGTAATTGTATCACAGGCAGAGGGGAAGATTTTGTGTGGGAGTGTCTGAGTGTATTGTACAAGTTTATCGGTTGTTTTCCAAAACCCTGCGGGTGGTACTAATGTGTAAGAATGTGTACATAAGAACAATAAACCCACAGCTCTGGCAGATTCTGCTTAACCCTCAAACGAACTGTCGTCTCGTTATTGGGGGAATTGGATTGTATGCTGACTGCCAGGAGTGTAAACCTTTCGTATGGTTTTTCCTGTTCAGCTGTTTCCAGTATTCGTGTGTTTCCTGTTCGGGAGTTGGAGAATTTGTGTAGTTTGCAGTTCGGGAGATTGGTGATTGCAGTAGCTGTCTGTGCATCTGAAAGCAGAATATCGCCTAAACGGTTTTGAACCTCTTGTGGCCAAAACGGTCCGTTACAGTGGGTACATATACTGAGGCTGTGTCCTCATAGTAACTCATACATAGAGCCTATAGTGGGTACAAATACTGAGGCAGTGTCCTCACAGTAACTCATACATAGAGCCTATAGTGGGTACATATACTCAGGCAGTGCCCTCACAGTAACTCATACATACAGCATATAGTGGATACATATACTGAGGCTGTGTCCTCACAGTAACTCATACATACAGCATATAGTGGATGTAATGGAATGCCTGGCACCCCGACTGGTTACCTTCCGTTGACGGATGCTCCTAGTGCTCAACGAGGGGTCCAAGCACTCCAACAAACCCCACTAACTGCTGAAGCTTGGTTGGGAATCTGCCGTTTTCCACTCACTCTGGACCAAAGACCAGGATCCAGCTTCCAGTAGGTAGACCTCTCTTAAATCCAGAGAGCAGTGTAGCGGAGCTGCAATATTAAATTCCAAGATCTCCGCTGGTACAGAAGGTAATCCAAAGTAAAGCGCTGAAAAGTAAGGCAATATCCCAAAACCCCCAGTAACCGGACAAAACAGTTCTGGGAGTCAACTGAGCTTTTATTCGCAGGTCACAGTATTTATGCAAGTCCCCATGCAAGGGGTTTCCCTACTGACATTTCAGGGGTTTTACAGTAGGGGACGACATGGGGGAATTAACAATCTGGGCATTTCTCCCATCAGGCATTGCTGCCCGGGTGGGATACTCCCACTGAAATATCCCGTTAAGTGGATTATCCCTCCAGGCAGCAGAACTAACATTTTACCTAAAAATGCATAACTTGTACATTATTCATCTTATTTTACCGAACGACCGTTCGGTAGTTAGCTGGGGTCTGAGCGCACCTTTCGTGAGAATACCGCTCAGATGCCAGCATAAATAACCGAACGCCGCACGAAATACACTTTCACATAATGTTCAACTGAAAATACCGATGGGGAAACACAATATTAAAAGACCGGAGCTTCCGAACGGCCTGGAAGCCCAGTGGTGTTTGCGCCGTCGAGTAGCCAATTTTAGTTCCACGCGTTCGACGACCAAACACCGCTGGGTGAACAAAGGATTCAAGGTGGTCGCCCGCCGCTTGGTCAGTAGCCGAACGATGGCCATCTAAGAACATAATTAACTGCCGATTGCAACAATGTGGCAATCGGCTAATGGGAGCCACACAACCCTCTGTGTGTGGGCTCCTGTTCGGTACTTTATTAGTTTCACGAACAGCAGGTAAAGTCCCTGTTCGTGAAACGAACATATGAATGCTAGCGGCTTTCGGCTGCTAGCATACGAATGCTCTATGGTATAACATTACAGGCAATTATTGGAATACAATAGTCCAGCGGCTTGTACAGACAACCTTTGCAGGTACAGCCATGTGATCCAAAAGTGGCTATGTTTGCCACAAGCAGGAACAGGAACAAGCTCTTGCCAGAGCTTAGGGATTATACCCTGGGGAGTATAGTGATTATAGCAATCCCCAGAGTGTAGTTCTCCAATCCCCCAAACATGAGCCAAATCTTCATGAAAGTACAAGATAATCTGTTTATGGTGGCCACAGATTGGCCTTTTATGCAGGTCCTCCAGCAAGGGATACTCCACAACACACAAGTTACAGTAACCAATCATCATACAGTACAAATTCGACTAAGGTTTCTAAAATTCGACTAAAATTCTGGAGACTGTAAAGCTCAGCGGTGTTCGTGCCGTGGCGTGTCCAATTTGAGTTCCATGAACTCGACGACAAAACACCGCTGAACGCATTTGACTAAACAAGATGGCCGTCGCCATGAGTTCGGCTATACGAACGGCGACCAGGGATATACGAACACACTCCATTTGCGGGTGGTCCGGCTGTTCGACAGTTTGTTTGGGTTTGTTTGGCAACCCCAAATACCGAACCATATCAGGGGAAAGGCACGAACAAGCATTTCCATAGCCTTAAGACCCATGGACCATATACTGAGGCTGTGTCCTCACAGTAACTCATACAAAGAGCATATAGTGCAGTGATGGCGAACCTATGGCACGCGTGCCACAGGTGGCACGCCGGGCCCTTTCTGTGGGCACGCGGCCACAGGTTCGCCATCAATGCAGAGTAGGCACCTGCCTGCCCGAAACGGCAGGCGCCTACTCTGCTTCCGGGTCGGGAGGCAGGGGGAGGGATCTGTGATGCAGCTCCCCTGTCCTCCCGCGCGATTACCATGGCAACGCTCCACACAGCATTGTGCAGGAGGACAGGGGAGCTGCATCACAGATCCCTCCCCCTGCAGTGCTTACCACCACCGGACCACCAGGGATGGCTGTGTCGTCGTCCCCCCCCTACTTCATTAAAGGTAAGAAGGAGGGGGGGGGGAAGATACTGACACACAGCACCCTTACCCCCCCAGCACCCCTACCCCCCCCAGCAGTACCCCTACCCCCCCAGCAGTACCCCCATCCCCCACAGCAGCACCCCTACCCCCACAGCAGTACCCCCTCTCTCCCACAGGTACACCTACCCCCAGCACCCCCACCTCCCAGCAGTACCCCTACCCCCAGAAGTACCCCTAACGCCCCAGAAGTTCCCTACCCCCAGAAGTACCTCCTACCCCCAGCAGTAGCAGCCCCTTACCCTCCCCAGCAGTACCCCTACCCCCCCAGCAGTACCCCTACCCCCCAGCAGTCCCCAGCAGTAACCCCTACCCCCCAGCAGTACCCCCTACTCCCCAGCAGTACCCCCTACCCAGCAGTACCCCCACACACAGTACCCCTTCCCCCCTAGCAGTACCCCTACCCTCCCAGCAGTACCCCTACCCCCCACACACAGTACCCTTACATATACAACACACACACACACACAGCACCCCCCCACACACACACACACAGCACCCACACACACAGCACTCACACACACACACAGCACTCACACACACACAGCACCCACACACACAGCACTCACACACACACGCACCCCCCCACACACACAGCACCCCCCACCTCAATGCAGTATGTGTGTATTCAGCAGTGTGTGTGTGTGTGTGTGTATTCAGCAGTCTGTGTGTGTTTGCGTGTACTCAGCGGACTGTGTGTGTGTACTCAGCAGTCTGTGTGTGTGTGTGTATTCATCAGTCTCTGTATTCAGCAGTCTTGTGTGTGTGTATTCAGCAGACTGTGTGTATGTATTGCATTTGTTGGAGATACTAATAAATATAAGCTTAATTTTATCTATTTATATCATTATTTAAAATTTGTATCATTGAACTCTGTGTTCTTTTAAAACAAAAGTTATTAGTTCGGACAACAGTACGAGTTGTTTTTTCTAAACTTAAACCTCAGTATTTGGGTTTAATTGCCGTGTTGGCACTTTAAGGAGAAAAAAAGTTGGCATGTATTGCGATTTGGGCACTCGGGCTCAAAAAGGTTCGCCATCACTGATATAGTGGGTACATATACTGAAGCTGTGTCCTCACAGTAACTCATACATAGAGCATATAGTGGGTACATATACTGAGGCTGTGTCCTCACAGTAACTCATACATAGAGCATATAGTGGGTACATATACTGAGGCTGTGTCCTCACAGTAACTCATACATAGAGCGTGTAACTGCACCCCCAGGCATAAAAGGGTTAAACCACAGTTTAGTAGATCTTCCCTTCCAGAGACACAGGCACAGCTACTGCAGAACACCAATCCGCCGAACAGGAAACCATATCAGTGCTTTTAAGCATATGAATGTTGTATACAGTCGAATAGGAAAAACCATGCGAATAGGTTTACACTCCTAGCAGTCAAACTGGAACAGCATACAATAAATCCTCCCCCAATAATGAGACGACACTTCACTTTGAGGGTTAAGCAGGAACAGCCAGAGCTGTGGGTTTATTGTGCTTAAGTACACATTCTTACACATTAGTACCACCCACAGGGCTTTCGAACACAACCAATAAACACATACAATTCACTCAGACACTCCCACACAAAATCCTCCCTTCTGCCTGTGATACAATTACCTTACACAATGGGAGAAATAGAAATTTTCCACATTATTCATAACTTGAAAAGTATGCATCACATTCACATAAAACTTACATTTTCAGAATCAGCTATCTGGGGTATCACCGCTCAAACAGGGCAAGCACCAAATGACCCGGCTGTCATGTCTTCGCAGGGGAAAATCAAGCGTTTCAACATAGGGCCATAGTGTAAAGGCAGCAGACGGGCAACCAGGCTCCTCCAATGCACAGTGGCGAGATTGGGCTCGTCACAGAGCGTATAGTGGATACATATACTGAGGCTGTGTCCTCACAGTAACTCATACATATTGCTACAGCCTTCCTTGCTACTATATGCTCTATGTCCCCACGTACAGGGCAAGGGACGGGAGCAAGCAAAAGATGCGCCCTTGCAGTTCCGCAGTGGATACCGGGGAGGGGTCCTGGCTGAGGTGGATGGTGTTCTACCGGGCGTTAGTGAGCAGCCATGTAAGTGCTCGCTAGTGCCCAGTAACATGGCTGCGGCACACATTACATAATTAGTCCAACATAGAGGGAAGGCCAAACGAGCAGTAAAGCTGGCTCTGTGTATCATACAGGAGAACGGCAAGATCTAGATAAATCCTTAAAATGGACAAGTTGGAGCACCAAATTATTTTTTACTACTTGTCGCTTGTCAAAATTTATGAAAATAATAGGTCAGACCTTGTGACTAGTTTAATAGCAAGATATATTAAAAACTTTAATTTTATTCACATTTAATAATAAAACCAACTATAAACGACATTTCTATGATATAAAGTGCAATCTCACAACTGGAGAACATCCACTAGATGGCATCTGACATCCACAATGTGTATAATCCAGATAGGAAAGAAATCTCTATAGAATATAAAAATTATGTCTGCTAAAAAAAGGAACACTATAATATCAGGAATACAAACACGTATTACTGTTAAAACCACCATCCTAAATATAGCAACATCTTACCTTTATTCCTGTCTGCTGCTGGTTCTGCCCCTTATCTGCCTGCTCGGCTGACATCATCATAAGTGTTGACCTGATCCAATCACAATGCTTTCCCACTGGAAAGCATTGGATTGGCTGAGAATATCAAGGAGGCAGATAAGGGGCAGAGCCTGCACAAGCCAAATGCTGCCCTGGCCAATCAGCATGAATCAATGCATCTCTATGAGGAAAGTTCAGTGTTTGCATGCAGAGGGTGGAGACACTGAATGGCAGTCACACTGTGCAGCACTGCCCCATGAAGCACCTCTAGTAGCCATCTGAGGAGTGGCAAGTGAAGGTATCACTGCATTTTCTCTGAAAACACAGTGTTTACTGCATCTTGGAGAAAGGGATACAGACCTTTTGATGAGCATTTTTATTCTTCACTTTTTGTAAGTGTTTCAATTAAACTATATTTTTTATAATATTAAGATTTCACACTATGTCCAGTTCTTCCTTTTTTTGCATGTACCTTTGAGGAATTTCATTACAAGACTCAAAGAAACCTTGATGGGCCTGAATTCCTCCTTTATTCTGCGAGTGCAATATTTACAGCAGGGACATTTCTACTGTGTTTCCCTGTGAGTTTTTTCTGCTTTCGTTTTTTCTAGGTGAATCTTATATTGTATGTTTACCGCAAAGAGCCTGAAGGGAACGATTCTACTCACCAGAACAATAAGCTCTAATTTTTCTGGTAACTAGATAAATAATTAATAGGAGTGTATTGCTCTAGAAACATATTGCAACTGGTGTGATTCTATTCAATACTCGTTTTCTTATTAAAAGTCAATTATATTTGTCTCCCAGAAATCTGTAGTGACAACCTTTCAGGAGATCCTTATTAGATTATATTACACTTCATATAGGAAGGAACTCATAGAAGCTTGTCACTACAGATTTCTGTGAGTCCAATAAAAAACAAATTAAAAGAAACTGCAATAGTAACAGTAAACTGCAATGAAGTACAATTTTTGAAACTTTTAAGTGGTAACTACCCATATATAACTATATTTTGTTTGGGTTGGTTAAGGGTTGGGCAACATTTTCTTTTCACTTTGGCTTTATATACAACTAAGAACACTAACAGTGTTGTTTTTTTAATGGAAAAATTCAAGATTAATTTTCAAATTTAACACCAAAGTTGACAAACTTAGAACATCGCTAATTTAAAAGAACTTTTTAAGTGTGCACACTTTGACTTTCAAGGGACACATATCACTTTGAGACAACTGCCTCATTCTGTACAATCAAAAAGCAGATAAATTAGATTTATTTTTCTAACCAGTGTCCTATGGGCATAACCCTCAGATTTACATATGTGCATTTAGAAGATCTGGTCACCTTGCAACAACCTGACAGGTGGAGAAGAGAAGGAACCGGATCAGTGTAATGTTGCAGAACAGGCTCGGGTATTAGGTTTCTCTTTCCTGGTGGGGCACAATGAAGCCCTGCTTCTGCCATTAGCAGACTGGTTTAAACTGGAGATGTGTCTATAAATGGGGAAAGGAGGATGGAGAAACTCCCCTTAGCTGAGAGGTGCGCCCAATAACACAATTTGACCAAGTTTACAGTAAATTTATTTACATGTGTAGCGGAGATGCAATATTCCCCAGGTATCTCCGTTTATAATCCAAGTGAGACTCAGGAACAAGTAAATAGTAAATCCATAGGCAAGGTTTCCAGCAGGTAAAATAACAGCAATATCCCAACAGCAATCCAAATAACTGGACGACACACAGTTTCAGGAGCAGAACTGAAATCTTTAATCCACACTGGCCTTTTAAAGCATGCTCCCATGCAAGGGAGGGATTTACAATCATTAGGACAGTAGCCAATCCTGTCCTGGTAACCTCCCACACATCTCCTCCCCTCAGCCTGCATCATAATCCCCTTATCCAGTACAGTAATTCCCCCCATTTCTGGATGTACCCCTAAACGTAGGGATACCTCTTTAAATCCTACACCCCCTGATAGCCCTGATCTGGGTGAACAACATATCCAAAAATCACCCAGATCAGACCAGGGGTTCGGGAAATTTATGGAGGGAATAAAATGATCGACCGCACTGAGTGAAACAGCCGAATGCGGTTGCATGTGAATGGGCCCTGCGGTCGGTCCTGGAGTAAGGGAACAAACTGCACGAAAACCTCTAGCTACAGAGGCTAGGGAGGGTTCGCCTGAATCCCCTCGTTCGGTTCTTTCTATCTACCGAACGAGGGGCCGTTCGGTAGTTAGGAACCGAACGGACCGGGCTTGTGGAGGTTTCAGCGGTGTTCGCCTAGTCGAGTGTCCGATTTGAGTTCCAGACACTCGACGGCAAAACACCGCTGTTCGGGAGTTTTAAAATGGCCGCCGCCACGTGTTCGTTTGTCGAATGGCGGCCACCCCCGAGAACAAAGGACGGCTACTTCACTTGTCAATTACCCGTTCGCAACAATGTTGCAACGGGTAATTGAGGACACACTTCACACAGGGGAGGTCTGACTGTTCGGTAGTTTCATTCGAACAAACTAAGGGAATGAAACTACCTTACATTCAGACAAATCCAATACATTTTACACATAGAACTTAGCTATTTTACACAAATACATTCCCTTACTGCATAGACATTTAGCAAATAGACGAATACAGTTTAAACATAATGTAAGTCCCAGGGCAGCTCATGGCCATCCGCTACAACATGTATTACAAACTTTTCAAAGTTGTCTTGTGCTTTAGTGTAGTTTGTATATTAGGTTCTATGTGGCTGCCCACTTCCTTAAACTAAACTTGACCAAAACTGAAATTCTGGTCTTTCCTCCCTCAAGAGTTGCTACTCCCGTGTCTGTCTCCACCACGCATGCTCGCTGCCTAGGTGTTCTCTTTGACTCCGACCTCTCCTTCAAGCCTCATGTTCAGTCAATCGCCAAATCCTGTCATTTCCATTTCAAAAACATTGCACGCATCCACCCCGACTTAACACCAGATGCGACTAAGGTGCTGGTTCATTCCACTGTCCTTGACTACTGTAATCCACTTCTCAGTGGTCTTGCATGCTCCGAACCTACGCCATTACAGTCCATAATGAAAGTGGGGGTGAGGCTCATCTTCCTGTCCACCTGCACCTCCTACTCCCACTCCTCACCCTTCAGTCAGTCCCTACATTGTCTTCCTAGAAGATATAGGGCTCAATTAAAAATTCTGGTTCTTGCTCTCAAAGCTCTACATAATGCTGCTCCCACCTATCTATCCTCCCTTATACACAAGTATGTCCCGTCTAGGCCCTTACGATCTGCTGAAGACTTACGTCTATCTTCTGCCCGTACTCCCACCTTTGATGCTCGCCTTCAAGATTTCTCGAGGGCTGCACCGTTCCTGTGGAACTCGCTTCCCTCCTCCGTTAGATGCTCGCCCAGTCTCCATTCCTTCAAAAAATCATTACAAACCCACTTCTTCATAAAAGCGTATCAATTAAACTGTTAATAGCTCCCGACTGATTCCTCTTCTGCTACTGTCACTAGTCTAATACTATCCATACCTTTTTGTGTCACTTTAACCCACTCCCTCTAGCAGGTAAGCTCATGGAGCAGGGCCCTCAACCCCTATGTTCCTGTGTGTCCAACTTGTCTGGTTACAACTACATGTCTGTTTGTCCACCCATTGTAAAGCGCTGCGGAATGTGATGGCTCTATATAAAGAACATAATAATAATAGTAAATGCTGGTTAAAAAAACGGTCAAGTATTTATTTAAATTGGAAATACACCTTACATTATCATTGTAGCAGATAGCACTGGACTGTCCTCAAGGGTTATGTTAAAAAGACAATTTGAGTGTTTATTTCCCTGTATAATTAAAATTGTATGTAGGATTCGTATGTTTGTTCGGTAGTTTTCATCCGTATCCCATACTAATAAAAACTACCGAACCTGCAGACCACCCCAGAGAGGAGTGTGTACCTTATTAGGCTTCCACACTTCTCTAACCTCAAGTCAATCATTACTTTATTGCTGTATCTGGGTGGCCGCCATTCGGTATACGAACACGTGGCGGCGGCCATCTTACGCACGGAACCGCAGCAGTGTTTGGTTGTGGAGTGTCTGGAACTCAAATCGGACACTTGATTAGCCGAACACCGCTGAGTCCTCCAGAGCTCCGTAACTCCCGAACGGAGGGGCCAACCAGCCCCTCGTTCTGTGAATTCAACGTACCGAACAAGGGGATTCAGACGAACACCTTTTTAATAGTGGGTGGCAAAGATTTATGTATGCTTTATGCATGTATGTTGTCATTTGACTGAAACATTTCCCACATTCTGAACATGAAATTTTTTTTTCTCCTGTGTGAATCTTCTGATGATTCTTAAGAGTTGAATGGTCAGTGAAACATTTCCCACATACTGAACAAGAAAATGGTTTTTCTCCTGTGTGAATCTTCTGGTGTGTCTGAAGGTTTGTCAGTTGACTAAAACATTTGTTGCATTCTGAACATGAAAATGGTTTCTCTCCAGTGTGAATCCTTTGATGTGTCTGGAGATTTGCCATGTGAGCAAAACATTTCCCACATTCAGAACATGAAAATGGTTTATCTCCTATGTGAATCTTTAAATGTTTCTCAAGATCTGAGGTTTGAGCAAAGCATTTCTTACATTCAGAACAAGAAATTGTCTTTTCTCCTTTGGGAGCTCTCCTTCCTCTGATAAAATGTGATTTTTGCATAAAACACTCATGTTCAATGTAATCGGTACTGGTCAAATTATTTACTGTGTTGACCCTCTGATGGTTAACAAGCAAACCACAGAATCATCTAAGCAGTTGATATTCCCTTTGTTTTGTGTTCCAATATAACAGGTGCGAGTAAGAAGGTCCAAGATTGTGAGATTTCCAACTTCCTATGAGGCTGATTCCTCCTTAATATAAGTAGATGGATATTCTGTCTGTGTATATTCTGTGGGTGTATAGATATCAGTTGTGACGAAACCGAGCTCGCCACTGGGCATTGGAGAAGCCTGTTTGCCCGCCTCCTGCCTGCTGACTATGGCCCCTGGGAGATTTGACCCTTTAAATACATGATTTGGGCATAATGGATTTGTGTTGTGCTACTGCTGGCCCTTTAAGAACCATCTGGGGACATACTGTGCAGTTACTGGGTGGCCACCATTTCATGTATCAGAGGCACATGGTGAGAACAATGGATGAAGCACATGGTGAGAACGATGGATGGCGGCCATTTTAACTCACAGACACTGTGTGGACTTTTCTACACGGTGCCATCTTGCCGGTATTTGGTGCACAGAGACATCGTGCAGTAGTTTTAAACTATACAACAGGGGACACTTTTCTAAAATTAGAATATGGGTAGAGGAGTCATTATCAGACTGGAGCAATTTAAATGGAGTCCAAGAGAAATGGGATTATTTAAAAGTTGCACTATTGAAGGCAACAGAAAATTGCATTAGGCTTGTCAGTAAAAGCAAAAAATTCAAGAAACCACTGTGGTACTCCGCAGATGTGGTCAAAATAGTTAAAAACAAAAAGTTAGCATTTAGGAATTATAAAAAAACCCAGAGTGAGGAAGACAAAATGATCTATAAGATTAGGCAGAAAGAGGCTAAGCAAGTTATAAGAGCTTCCAAATCACACACAGAAGAGAAAATAGCACAGTCAGTAAAAAAGGGGGATAAACATTTTTTAGATACATAAATGAGAAAAGAAAAGTAAAACAAGGATTAGTTAGATTAAAAACAAAAGAAGGAAGGTATGTAGAAGAGGATAAAGGTCAGGCTGACTGCCTCAATGAATATTTTTGTTCTGTATTTACAGAAGAAAATGAAGGAAAGGGACCTCAGTTGAGAAAAAGGATAAATGAGTCATTTATTACACGTGAGTTTACAGAGGAAGAGGTTCTATTTCAACTGTCAAAAGTAAAGACAAATAAGTCAATGGGACCTGATGGAATACACCCAAAGCTATTAAAACAGCTTAGTGGTGTACTAGCAAAACCATTAACAGATTTATTTAACCAATCATTGTTAACAGGAGTAGTCCCAGAAGATTGGAAGTTAGCTAATGTTGTGCCCATTTACAAGAAAGGTAATAGGGAGGAGTCGGGCAACTATAGGCCAGTAAGCCTTACTTCAGTAGTGGGGAAAGTGATGGAAACCATGTTAAAGGATAGGATTGATGAACATCTAAAAACACATGGATTTCAAGATCAGAGACAACATGGGTTTACTTCAGGGAGATCATGCCAAACTAATCTTATTGATTTTTTTGATTGGGAAACTAAAATAATAGATCAGGGTGGTGCAGTAGACATTGCTTACCTAGATTTCAGTAAGGCTTTTGACACTGTTGCACATAGAAGGCTTATCAATAAACTGCAATCTTTAAGTTTGGATTCCAATATTGTTGAATGGGTAAGGCAGTGGCTGAGTGACAGGCAACAGAGGGTTGTAGTTAATGGAATATATTTGAAGCTTGGACTTGTCACCAGTGGGGTACCTCAGGGATCTGTACTTGGACCCATTCTCTTTAATATTTTTATTAGTGATATTGCAGAAGGTCTTGATGGTAAGGTATGTCTTTTTGCTGATGATACTAAGATATGTAACAGGGTTGATGTTCCAGGAGGGATAAGCCAAATGGCAAATGATTTAGGTAAACTAGAAAAATGGTCAGAATTGTGGCAACTGACATTTAATGTGGATAAGTGCAAGATAATGCATCTTGGACGTAAAAACCCAAGGGCAGAGTACAGAATATTTGATAGAGTCCTAACCTCAACATATGAGGAAAGGGATTTAGGGGTGATTATTTCTGATGACTTAAAGGTAGGCAGACAATGTAATAGAGCAGCAGGAAATGCTAGCAGAATGCTTGGTTGTATAGGGAGAGGTATTAGCAGTAGAAAGAGGGAAGTGCTCATGCCATTGTACAGAACACTGGTGAGACCTCACTTGGAGTATTGTACACAGTACTGGAGACCGTATCTTCAGAAGGATATTGATACCTTAGAGAGGGTTCAGAGAAGGGCTACTAAACTGGTTCATGGATTGCGGGATAAAACTTACCAGGAAAGGTTAAAGGATCTTAACATGTATAGCTTGGAGGAAAGACGAGACAGGGGGGATATGACAGAAACATTTAAATATATAAAGGGAATCAACACAGTAAAGGAGGAGACTATATTTAAAAGAAGAAAAACTACCACAACAAGAGGACATAGTCTTAAATTACATCCTAACTATAAGATAAGACTAGGGACTAATGAAAGTATTTAGAAAATTGGGCAGACTAGATGGGCCGAATGGTTCTTATCTGCCGTCACATTCTATGTTTCTATGTTTCTATGACACAGAATACAGTAATTATTTTTTATATAATCTGTATATGTTCTGTGGAATCTGCATTAAACTGGATCTTCCGTTCAGTACTTTGAATCTGGGTGAATTTTGGATATGTGGTTCACCCAGATCCCCCGGTTCCAAAGGTATACTTTTTATAGGGTTATTGCATGTTTTGGGGTCCCTGTGATGTGTTTTATAATACTGTATTTCTCTGGCTGTGATAATGAGATTAACCATTGTGTTCAGTAATCATATCACAGGCAGAGGGGAGGATTTTGTGTGGGAGTGTCTGTGTGTATTGTACGGATTGATTGGCTGTGCTTCAAATCCCTGTGGGCAGTACTATATTTGTGGATTGTGAATAAAAGAGGCTGTATGTGCCAGTACAGTCAGTTCTGCTTGACCTCAAAACGAAGTGTCGTCTCGTTATTGGGGGAATTGGATTGTATGCCGATTGCCAGGAGAGTAAGCTGTTTGTATGATTTTCCTGTTCAGCTGTTCACAGCATTCATATGCGTGAGAGCATTCACATGCTTCTCCAGTTCGGTGGTTGTGGTGTCTGCTGTAGTGCTTGGAGTTCTCAGGAAGCGCTAGGAGCATCCTTCAACGGAGGTACCCAGTTGGGGTGCAAGGTGATCCGTTACATCAGTGTATCGGAGATATCCTTGTTTGTGTGATGCAGATTCAGAATTCGATTTACAGTCCATCTGTTTATCTCCTGTGGGTGTGAAAACCTCTGTGCTCGTAAGCGGACTGGCTTCACATGAGGCTGACTCTTCCTTAATAAAGTCAGGTGGATATTCTGTCTGTCTATGGTCTGTGCCTGTATAAATATCAGTGTTTATAGTAATTTGATTTTCATTTGATGCCGAGTCACACTTTGATGTATAGTTCATTTGTGCATCTCCCTTGGTTGTGCAAATGGAAACTTCAACAAGATTTCCATCTTGCCATGAGACCGGTTCCTCCTTAATATGAGTAGATGGATCTTCTATCTGTGCATCTTCTGTGGGTGTATAGACATCTGTGTCTGGGAGATTTCCATCTTGCCATGAGACTGGTTCCTCCTTAATATGAGTAGATGGATCTTCTATCTGTGCATCTTCTGTGGGTGTATAGACATCTGTGTCTGTGAGATTTCCATCTTGCCATGAGACCGGTTCCTCCTTAATATGAGTAGATGGATCTTCTATCTGTGCATCTTCTGTGGGTGTATAGACGTCTGTGTCTGGGAGATTTCCATCTTGCCATGAGACCGGTTCCTCCTTAATATGAGTAGATGGATCTTCTATCTGTGCATCTTCTGTGGGTGTATAGACATCTGTGTCTGGGAGAGTTACTTCTTCCCTTGAGACGGATTCCTATTTAATATGAGTGGATGGATTTTCAGTCTCTATATGTTCTATGGGCGTATTAATGTCACTAATCTGTTCCACCTCAGATTCTGTGGTTTCATGACTGGCCACATAGTTTATTTTTATTTTATTGATTTTATAATCTTCGGTTATATAATCCAGAGAACAAACTGAAGTATAGGATTCACTGGTTTTATTTCGGTCTACGGAGCAATCTATTGAAAAGAAATGATTCTACATTAGGAGATTTGACATTATGTAGGAATATAAAATGCTACTGCTATCTTGAAATCTGAGACTGAGCTTAACCCCTTAAGGACACATGACATGATTCCCTTTTATTCCAGAAGTTTGGTCCTTAATGGGTTAAAGAAAAGCATACATAAAGAGACACTCTAAATACGAAAAGCACTACATCTTATTGTTCTGATTTTCATAAATAGACCAACGTTAATGCTATCACTGGATTCAGGTAAGTCACTGAAGGGGTTTAACCCCTTAAGCAACAAGGGATGGGAGGAAGGTGGGCACTGCAGTATTCTACAGTGACAGGAAAACGTAACCAAGTGATATTACCAATTATGATTTTTCTTCGTACTCCCCAGGATTCCTTAAAGGGACACTGTATGCACCCAGACCACTTGAGCTCATTGAAGTAGTCTGGGTGCAGTGTACCTTTTGCACTTAGTGCTGCAATGTTAAACATTGCAGCTCTAAGTCTGCACTCAGTGGCTGTGTGCACTTCCAGAATCCAAATGGACTTTTGGCCCGTTATCTGACGCTCTGCATGAGGACCTCCAGCATAAGATTTTCCCCATAGGAAAGCACTGATTCAATGCTTTCCTATGGGGAGGTCTAATGTGCGCGTGGCATAGACATAGACGGCGCTTGCAGCAGACAAAGGGAAGGGGGGGGGGGCCGTGAGTGCAATCTATGAGCCAAATCAGCTCAGTTCTGTGACATGATGTACAAGGGGCTTGGCCAATGGTGTGAGCTGCGACCCTCCTTTAAAATAACAAAAAAGAAAAAAATTACAATGAGAAAAGATGTAAATGTAAATCCAGAGCAGGGGCATGTTTCCTCCACACCACCACTGAGCTATGCGGCTACTGCAGCCTCAGTTATTGTGAGCCTGCTGAGCAAAACCACTTACAAAGCAGACTGAGCCTATTTCATTTTTGGTAAACGCAGGACAGGTGCCCTCGTTGGCAGACTGCACAGCTTTGCACAGTTGCAGAAAGCAATGTAGAGATGAAATTCTCTGCCTTATCCGCTTTTTTGATGCAAAATATATTGTTTTCGGGCTTTGACTGCAAGAGAGTTATTCTAGCAGGCATAATTATTATTATGATATTTATTAGTTCCAACCTTGAACAAAAATGCAGTTAAACACAAACCCCCACACATAGAGAGTTTAAAAGTCAAATGAAATACATAACAGCAACAAGCCCTGACACACAAACAGCTAGCGGTAGTCCTTGAACCACGTAGGTTTAACCCATGGAATTTGAATTAGTCACTGCCGGTCAGGGACAGGCCATCCCCATGTTCACCCATCTCCGGAGCAAGATGTATTCCTTCCTTGAGAATCAAGAGGATGTTTAAAGTGAACCTCTAAATCCAGATGTTGTAGCATGGGAAGGAGGCTAAATGTGTGGCAGAGCCTGCATATTTCTTGTATTACTGGTGCAGGATTCTGTTATACTAGACCTCAAAATCACTTCTTGGCTCTCTTCCATCTCCCTCCCATTTATTCCATCAGAGCACTCGCCCATCTTAACCGCACACAGTACGCTGTGATGCCAGAACCGCTATGCCTTCCGGGTGACGTTTCCCTGATTCTCTGGAACTCCGGCTCGGCCTTACCTGCCAGATCAAGTTTACCCACTGCTTTAACACTTTTTTTAGAGGTACAGAGGGTCACTACCAACACGTTATTTGGAGGGAAGGTACAGAGGGTCACTACCAATAACCAATAAATATGAGCCTGGGAGAGCCCACTTTTCCAAGGCCACAGGTGACTCCACTTACAGACGGTCGCTTAGCCACGACCAGCCTGAAACTAATCACCGGATTGAGATGTGACCAACGTCCGATTGAAACTGTTCTGGATTATCTCTCCTCAATTAAACAGCTGTCACTGTCAATGTAACCACTGATAACATGTAACAATAAACCACACATGGCCGCTCTCATGTCTTCTACTCTGCTGCCCTTTGTGTTTCTGTATTGCTGAGTCGATCAGCTGATGTTTGCTCGGTGAGAATTGTATGTGAGTTTTAGTGGTCCAATCTAATATCAGAGGGCACCTATCTGAGGATGAATGGATTCTCCTAAGTGACTGACATGTAAACAGAAATAAAATTGTTTAAAAATAATTCTCAGTAGGGAAATCCAACACTGTTAATGGCTTGGTCTCACGGTGATGTGTTTTATTTCTGCACGAGCACATAGTGTTTACTCTGAGGATAAACAGATTTATTAGAAGTCTTCTTAGTATCCATTTCACAAATCTCTCCTGTAATAACTCCAGATCAATGTTAAAACAAGTGATTAAAGTGTAGTTGCTGTGACAGTCCCAGAATCCCTCACCTCTCCAGTCCGTGGGTAGTTGACCTGCAGGGTCAGATCCTCTCAGTTATCTACTATCGGTTTGAGTTTGTCCTCATAAAGATACTCAGACAGCCTGAGATCAGGCTCTGTGGGAGTTACAATAATCTGTGACTATGTAATTACAGACGTAAATAATACATCGAAATACACCGTATAACAAAATTGAATAGAAAATAAAATTACTAATCACTAG
>OW240922.1:2812241-2824193 GCA_933207985.1 Pelobates cultripes | reverse complement strand
CCGTAGTGGACACTATGAATATCTGGTAATGCCATTTGGGTTATGCAACGCCCCGGCCGTATTCCAAGACTTTATAAAGAATTCATTTACTCATTTGTCTTGGTTTATTTGGACGATATTTTGGTGTATTCCCCTGATCTTCAGACTCACCACTCCCATGTGAAACAGGTTCTGCAGACGTTGTTGAAAAATAAACTTTATTGCAAATTAGAAAAGTGCATATTTGACCAGCCTGAAGTCCACTTTTTGGGTTACAACATCTCTGCATCGGGATTTCAAATGGATCCTAAAAAACTAGAGGCTGTACTACACTGGCCATTACCCTCTGGTTTAAAAGCCATTCAAAGGTTTATTGGTTTTGCCAACTATTACAGAAGATTCATCAAGGGATTTTCTTCTGTAATAGCCCCAATCACAAATATGACTCGCAAAGGGGTTAGTAGCACGGTATGGTCCAAAGAGGCTGTGAATGCTTTTGAGACTCTTAAACAAAGATTTGCCTCTGCGGACATACTAAAACATCCCGACACTAGTAAACCTTTTATATTGGAGGTTGATGCATCCGAGACAGGGGTAGGGGCTGTTCTCTCTCAGAGAGAAAGCCAGGGAACACCATTGCATCCTTGTGGCTACTTCTCCAGAAAGATGTCTCCTGCTGAGCGCAACTATGATATTGGCAATAGAGAACTGTTGGCCATTATTCTTGCCCTCAAGGAGTGGCGACATCTTTTGGAGGGTTCCAAGGACCCCCTGTTGATCATAACCGACCACAAAAATCTGGCATATATAGGGGATGCCAAACGTTTGTCTTCCAGACAGGCTAGATGGTCACTATTCCTTTCACGTTTTAACTTTCTCATTACTTATAGACCTGGTTCTAAAAATACCAAGGCTGATGCCTTGTCCAGGCAATTTGATAATGAGTCAGCTCCGGAACAGGTGACATCTCCTATTATTCCACCAGAGTGTATTATTGCCACTACTGTCCTCTCACTGTCTTCTCCACTGCTTGGCACCATACTGGAGGCCCAGCCTCAGGCGCCCAGTGGTAAACCGTGTGATAAACTGTTCGTTCCCCTATGTGAAAGGGTTAATATCATGAAAGTGTTCCATGACAATATAACTGCTGGACACCCGGCATCAATAAGTCCACTGCCGCGATCACTAGATCATTTTGGTGGGATTCACTCAGGAAAGATGTAAAGGAGTATGTGCAGGCATGTTCTGTGTGTGCAGTTTCTAAGGTGACTCATGCACTTCCTTGTGGCCTGTTGCAGCCTCTTCCTGTTCCTGAGATTCCATGGTCCCACTTATCCATGGACTTTATTGTAGAGCTTCCTAGCTCTGCTGGGTTCACTACTATTCTCATGGTTGTAGACCGATTTTCTAAGATGGCTCACTTCATTCCTCTCAAGAAGTTGCCATCTTCGCAAGATTTGGTCCTAATTTTCATACGTGAAATTGTCCGTTTGCATGGCATCCCCCACAATATTGTGTCCGATAGGGGCTCTCAGTTTGTGTCCAGGTTCTGGAGGGCGTTCAGTAAACAATTGGGGATTGATCTCTCCTTCTCCTCCTCCTACCATCCACAGACCAATGGTACAGCTGAGAGGGCTAACCAGTCATTAGAAGTTTATTTGCGTTGTTTTATTAATAGCACACAAGACAATTGGTCCGAACTACTCCCGTGGGCCGAGTTCGCTAGAAACAATGCTGTTCATGACTCCTCTGGGCACAGTCCATTTTTTGTCAATAATGGTAGGCATCCTACGGTTCTCCCTGCGGTATTTTCTGATACTGCCATTCCTGCTCTGGATGAGCGTCTGGCCTCCATTCGGGATACCTGGGTTAAGGTTCAAACTGCTCTAGGGGCTGCTGCTGAACGCTTCAAACATTTTGCTGATAAGCGTAGGAGTGCCAACCCGGTGTACCAAGTGGGGGACCGGGTTTGGTTGTCATCTCGCAACATCAAGCTTAAGGTCCCTAGCATGAAGTTTGCCCCCAGATTCCTTGGTCCCTATAGAGTGCTTCGTAGGATCAATCCAGTGTCTTACTCTCTGGCTCTTCCTGCATCTTTAGGGATTCCCAACACTTTTCATGTGTCCTTACTCAAACCTCTTGTCTGCAATAGATATACTGTTCCTTGTGTTCCTCCCCCTCCGGTGGTGGTGGGTGGTCAGGAAGAGTATGAGGTATCTTCTATCGTGGATTCTAGGTTTTCTCGGGGCACTTTACAGTACTTGGTTGTTTGGAAAGGTTACGTCCTGCTGATCGTTCTTGGGTTTCGGCTCCTGACCTGCATGCGGGCCGTAAGATCCGCGCTTTTCACGCTAAATTTCCTCTCAAGCCTGGTCCTGTCCGCCCGGTGGGCGTTCTTCAGGTGGGGGGTAATGTCACCTATTCATCCGCTTATAGAAATGTGGTTAATGACATTTACTGTCCACACAGGAAAAGTTGTGCCGAGCAGCAACCTAATCCACAGAAGGTTTAATGCTGAGCAGTAATTGTGCAAATGAAACCTGGTCTCATGTATTCATCCGCTTATAGAAAAGTGGTTAATGACATTTACGGTCCACACAGGAAAAGTTGTGCCGAGCAGCAACCTAATCCACAGAAGGGTTAATGCTGAGCAGCAATTATGCAAATGAAACCTGGTAACTGACTTTGGGGTCAGAGGCCGATTACAGCCTATCAGAACTAAAGGAGGGGTATTTAGGCCCAGTTCTCAGCCTGCTCAGTGCCCTGTCGTGGTTTCCCTTGTGGTTGTCCGAGAGCGCGTTCCTGTTTATAATTTTCTACCTGGTTTTTGACTTTGGCTTTGTTTATTGACTTCTCTATATTCTGGTATCCTGACTCCTGGCTTTCCTCATCGCTGTATCCCTTTCTGTGTTCCCTGACCTCGGCTAGTATTTTTGACTATTCTTTGTACGTTAAATCCGGCCATTCTAAGGACCGGTAATACGTTACTTATTTGTCATCCGTGCTGTACAGTTCTACGTGCTGGATCAAACAGTAATCCTGACAGACATGTACAGGGAGTGCATAATTATTAGGCAAGTTGTATTTTTGAGGATTAATTTTATTATTGAACAACAACCATGTTCTCAATGAACCCAAAAAACTCATTAATATCAAAGCTGAATATTTTTGGAAGTAGTTTTTAGTTTGTTTTTAGTTTTAGCTATGTTAGGGGGATATCTGTGTGTGTAGGTGACTATTACTGTGCATAATTATTAGGCAACTTAACAAAAAACAAATATATACCCATTTCAATTATTTATTATTACCAGTGAAACCAATATAACATCTCAACATTCACAAATATACATTTCTGACATTCAAAAACAAAACAAAAACAAATCAGTGACCAATATAGCCACCTTTCTTTGCAAGGACACTAAAAAGCCTGCCATCCATGGATTCTGTCAGTGTTTTGATCTGTTCACCATCAACATTGCGTGCAGCAGCAACCACAGCCTCCCAGACACTGCTCAGAGAGGTGTACTGTTTTCCCTCCTTGTAAATCTCACATTTGATGATGGACCACAGGTTCTCAATGGGGTTCAGATCAGGTGAACAAGGAGGCCATGTCATTAGATTTTCTTTTTATACCCTTTCTTGCCAGCCACGCTGTGGAGTACTTGGACGCGTGTGATGGAGCATTGTCCTGCATGAAAATCATGTTTTTCTTGAAGGATGCAGACTTTTTCCTGTACCACTGCTTGAAGAAGGTGTCTTCCAGGAACTGGCAGTAGGACTGGGAGTTGAGCTTGACTCCATCCTCAACCCAAAAAGGCCCCACAAGCTCATCTTTGATGATACCAGCCCAAACCAGTACTCCACCTCCACCTTGCTGGCGCCTGAGTCGGACTGGAGCTCTCTGCCCTTTACCAATCCAGCCACGGGCCCATCCATCTGGCCCATCAAGACTCACTCTCATTTCATCAGTCCATAAAACCTTAGAAAAATCAGTCTTGAGATATTTCTTGGCCCAGTCTTGACGTTTCAGCTTGTGTGTCTGTTCAGTGGTGGTCGTCTTTCAAGTCCCCAGGAACCAAAACCACAGACGCA
This sequence comes from Pelobates cultripes, assembly GCA_933207985.1. Lineage (NCBI taxonomy): Eukaryota > Metazoa > Chordata > Amphibia > Anura > Pelobatidae > Pelobates > Pelobates cultripes. The sequence continues at coordinate 2,820,122 of OW240922.1, read as the reverse complement.
ACGCAAAAGCCTGTCCTCATCCCATCCCAGCCTTCAAACGCCGTACCTGCCCCATAATCCTTCCTGCACCATATCTGCCATCCCCATCCCCATCGACCCCCATCCCTTTAACCCACTCAGCCCAGCTCCTTCACCAACAACTGCGTCGCACCTATGCAGGAGTCCGCGACGTCGTCGCACCAACCCCCTACATCCACCGAGCTGGTCCTGTGTCCGACAAAGTCCACATGAGAGGATGATGTGGTCAAAATACTCATTTGCCTAATAATTCTGCACTCCCTGTAGTCAACCTGCCCACATGTCCTATTTGGGACATTTGTAAGGCCGGCCAATGTATTTTACCCCCACCAAACCATATATTTTTGCAAAGTAGACACCCTAGGGTATTTCAAATGGTGGTTTTTTAACACTTTCCATGCACTAATTCTACCACCAGACTTTGTCAAACATTTAGGTAGTCATTTTTTGTGTGTTTTTTTTCACACACATGGTACTTTAGGCATGAATTAACAAATCGTGTTATGTGTCATTGCCAAACAACACGCCAATATGTGTTCAGCAACATCTCCTGAGTACAGTGATACCACCCATGCATAGGCTTGTCCGATTGTTTGGGGGCTAAAAGGCCACATTTGGCAGGTGCGCATATCCATTTTTCAACTTGGAATTTTGACATGTAGTCAACCTGCGCACATGTCCTATTTGGGACATTTGTAAGGCCGGCCAATGTATTTTACCCCCACTAAACCATATATTTTTGGAAAGTAGACACCCTAGGGTATTTCAAATGGTGGTTTTTTTAACACTTTCCATGCACTAATTCTACCACCAGACTTTGTCAAACATTTAGGTAGTCATTTTTTGTGTTTTTTTTCACACACATTGTACTTTAGGCATGAATTAACAAATCGTGTTATGTGTCACTGCCAAACAACATGCCAATATGTGTTCAGCAACATCTCCTGAGTACAGTGATACCACCCATGCATAGGCTTGTCGGATTGTTTGGGGGCTAAAAGGCCACATTTGGCAGGTGCACATATCCATTTTTCAACTTGGAATTTTGACATGTAGTAAACCAGCGCCCCTGTCCTATTTGGGCCAATGTATTTTATCCCCATCAAACCATATATTTTTGAAAAGTAGACAACTCAGGGTATTTTAAATGGTGGTAGTTTAATACTTTTCATGCAATAATTCTACCACCAGCCTTTGGCAAACTTTTGGGTAGTAATTTTCTTAATGTTTTTTTACACATACATTGCACTTTAGGCATGAATTAACAGATCCAGTTATGTATCACTGCCAAACAACACCCCATTATGTGTTCAGCAACATCTCCTGAGTACAGTGACATCACCCATGCATAGGTTTGCTGGGTTGTTTGGGGGCTAAAAGGCCACATTCAAGACTTGTACATATCAGTTTTTAAACTTGATATATAGGTATGCTTGGCCTATCTTCAGTTTGGCATATTTTTGCATCCCCCCATTAATGTTAACATCATGAAAGTTTATATTTTTATAAAGTAGACATTCCAGAGTATTGTATATGAGGTGTTTTCACATCCTTCCCCCAACCATTGTGCTAAACAAATTTCAGAGAACGTGCATGGTGGTAAATTTTTAATTCTGCTTTTTATGCACACGCCATCTGGTTTTGGCCAGCCAGTTATATGTTACTACCATAAAACTTTTTTAACCAAATGTGCAGGTATCAAATGCACCTTTAGCAGCATTCTCTAAACTAACTCCTGCAAAAAGAATCTAACTGGAGATTTGGGGGGAAGGAAACTGACTAACTAAAATTTGCTGCTTTCAAAAGAAAAAAAAACAGTGCAAAGGGGTGTCTGTCCTTTTCCCTTTTTTATAACAGACCCAGCAACATTTCAGGGGATTTGTTTTTTTTGCAGTTGCGTATCTTAAAAATAAAATGTCTGGACTCCTTTGGCACCGTTGTTGGAACTTGACCATCTCCATAAATTATTGTGGAAATCAGCTTGAACTAAAATTGGAGAAAGGTGGTTCTTTCTGGATTCATTTTTTTTTAAAGAGTAAAAATTAATTATGTGTTGCTACTTGCATCAGGTAGATAGCCACCTTTTTATACCAGGCTTTTGTCTTTCTTAAGATAAGATATGGCTGCATCAGCTGATCAGCCAAATCAACACCCCCATGTGCATTTTATAAGCCCTGATGCAAACAGGTTTGGTCTGTACTCTGCCTCGGACAGTGACGTCTGACATGCTTTCGTCATGGATGGTGGTTCGTATATTAACATCCTTCCTGTCCTTAAATTTTATTGCAAGCACTTTAGCTTTGTGCAGACCTTTACATTCCCTTTTGTTTTATTTGGCCTCTATAAAAGGTCTGGGGAAATCCTTGGCATATCTTCTCACACTGCCACAGGCCAGTATCTAGAAACCCTAAAGAGTTTGAAACAAACGGACAATGCTATAAAAATTGTCCACATAAAGGTGGTAACCCTTATGGAACAAGAGGATCAGTAAGTCAAAAACAAGTTTCCCGCTTGTCCCCAGAGAGTCAGTACAGCCAGAAGGGTCCAGTTGACCATCTTTCCCCTCTTATATACGAAAGGCAAATGTATGGCCACTTTCGCTCTCGCATAGTTTGTAGAATTTTACCTAAAGCGCTTTGAGAGGATGTATTGTTTGAATCCTAATCTTCCTTTATATTTCATTAACGATTCATCAATAGATATATTTTTTTGAGGAGTATAAACTTCAGTAAATTTATGCTGAAGATGGTCTACCAGTGGGTGTATTTTATGAAGCCTATCATACCATAAATTATTGTGGAAATCAGCTTGAGCTGAAATTGGAGATAGGTGGTTCTTCCTGGATTCATTTTTAAAAAAAGTAAAAATGAATTATGTGTTGCTACTTGCAACAGGTAGATAGCCACCTTTTTATACCAGGCTTTTGTCTTTCTTAAGATAAGATATGGCTGCATCAGCTGATCAGCCAAATCAACACCCCCCATGTGCCTGTTATAAGCCCTGATGCACACCGGTTTTGTCTGTACCCTGCCTCGGACAGTGACGTCTGACATGCCCTCGTTATGGATGGTTGTTAGCATGTGAACATCCTTCCTGTCCTTAAATTTTAGCGCAAGCAGTTCAGCTTTGCGCAGAGCTTTGCATTCCCCTTTTTTTCATTTGGCCTCTATGAGAGGTCTGGGGAAATCCTTGGCATTTCTTCTTACAGTGCCGCAGGCCAGTGTCTGTAAACTATAAAGAATTTTAAACAAGTGGACACTGCTGTAAAAATGGTCCACATAAAGGTGGTAACCCTTATTGAACAAAGGGATCAGTAGGTCCCAAACAAGTTTCCCACTTGTCCCCAGAGAGTCAGGACAGCCAGGAGGGTTCAGTTGAGCATCTTTCCCCTCGTATACACGAAAGGCAAATGTGTAGCCACTTTCGCTCTCGCAAAGTTTGTACACTTTAATGCCATACCTAGACCGCTTTGAGGGGATATATTGTTTGAACCCTAATCTCCCTTTGTATTTCATAAGGGATTCATCAATAGATAAAGTTTGTTGGGGAGTATAAACTTCAGAAAATCTGTTCTGAAGATGGTCTACCAGTGGGTGTATTTTATGAAGCCTATCATATTGGGGGTGATCTCTGGGGTGACAGAGCGTATTGTCGTTGAAATGTAAGTATCTCAGCAGCAGCTCATATCTTGGTCTAGGCATTGTTTGGGAGAATATAGGAGTCGAACAAATTGGGTTGGTGCTCCAGTAAGACCGGATTGATGGCTTCTTTATTATCCCCATGAGCATGGTAAGAGCCCAGAATGTTTTAAGTTCATGGACATCTGTGGGATGCCAAGCATGCTCCCTGACTGTATAGCTAACTGGATTGGTCTCAAATTGGCTAGCGTATAAATTAGTCTGGGAAGCAATCTCCTCCCAGATGGTATCCCCTAAAAATAACTCCATATATTGTATAGGGGAGAAGTCAACCACATTCACATTAATGCCTGCGTTGGCACTAAAAGGGGGGATGTTGGGCTCAGCTAACTGTGGAGGTACCCAGTCCTCCTCCACATTCAGCGTAGCAGGGGAAGCACAGCTTCTTTTAGCAGCTGGCTCACACACAGATGACATGTCACTAGACGTGCCGCTAAACTGACCTGGGACAAAATCGGACGCAGTGTCAGTGGCGTCAGAGTCTGACGCCAAGAAGGCATATGCCTCCTCCAAGCTGTACATGCGCTGCATGTTTCACACTAACAGACTAAACACAATATTTTTTTAGTTATTTTTTTAAACACTAAAACAGACTAAAACAGTAATCCCTAAACTAACTTGTGGCGAAACCAACCTCGCCACTGTGAACTGGAGAAGCCTGGTTGCTCGCCTCCTCCCTTTGGACTATGGCCCTGCAGGTTAAACCGTTTATTTCCCCTGCAGAAAGGCTTATTTGTGTGATCTGAGTGCCATTCATCTAATAATGTGCACTCAGATCCCAGCTATCTGGGGATATGTGAAATGTCTGTGTGTTATGTGTAAATGTAACTTTATGTATTTTAAAGTGTTTTGTGTCTTTTTGCAACCATGTGCTTAATGGAGTCTTGTGTCTGTCCTGGGAGATAATTGAATTACTTATCTCCAGGATAGAAGACTCTGAAACTGGTTTGGGCCAGAAAGCCATGCTTCATTTAGTCACAAAGGACTTTTTTACTAACTTTTGAACCCCTTGTCTGATTTGTGCCATTTTTAATATGTTGTTCCCCTGAATGGATTGATTGTGAATATGTAATTTTATGTGAATGTGATGTATGGTTTTAGAGTTATGAGAAGTTGGGTAGAAAGTATGTTTTAACTGTATGTGTAATTGAGTTTCCTCTCAGGATAAGGGGAGGGAATATGTGGGATGTAACTGTGATGTGATTGGTTGTTTTGTAACGCCCTGTGGGCTGTACTATGTTTGTGGATTGGGAATAAAAGAGACTGTATGTGACAGTACAGGGAGTTCCTGTTTTAACCCTCAAAGTGAAGTGTCGTCTCATTATTGGGGGAAGGATTTATTGTATGCTGTTCCAGTTTGACTGCTAGGAGAGTAAACCTATTCGTATGGTTCCTATTCAACTGTCTACAGCATTCATATGCTTGAGAGGATTCATATGCTTCTCCGGTTCGGTGGTTGTGGTGTCTGCTGCAGTGTTTGGAGTCCTCAGGAAGCGCTAGGAGCATCCTTTAACGGAGGTACCCAGTCGGGGTGCCAGGCGATCCGTTACATTGGTGGCAGCGGTGGGATGGCGTCCTAGTGTGAGGTAAAGCAGCTCGGAGACACAGTTCGTGGATTTACAAATTGAGGGCAGCGCTAGTACCCGTACAGCGACCCTATCTACAAAAGAACTAACTTCAGCAGAGCAAGCATGGCGTATGACTACACTCAGGAGGAGTTTGACAGAGAGGTTAATGAGGTGCTGTCTACCTTTGGACCCAACCCCCCAGAGAGAGCCGTGCAGCTCGCCAGGAAACTAGTAGGAGAATACCTGCAATCTCTAGTAGATTTGGCCAAAAAGGAGTCCCAGGGAGCCAAAGGTGTCGTCCTTCCTCCCCAGCGGCAGTGTGTACCCCAGGGAGCAGAAGGTGTTGTCCTTCCTCCCCAGTGGCAGTGTGGGTCCCAGGGAGCCAGGGGTGTCGTCCTTCCTCCCCAGCGGCAGTGTGTATCCCAGGGAGCTGGGGGTGTCGTCCTTCCTCCCCGGCGGCAGTGTGTGCCCCAGGGAGCAGAAGGTGCTGTCCTTCCTCCCCAGCGGCAGTGTGTATCCCAGGGAGCTGAAGGTGCCGTCCTTCCTCCCCAGCGGCAGTGTGTATCCCAGGGAGCTGAAGGTGCCGTCCTTCCTCCCCAGCGGCAGTGCATGTACCAGGGAGCTGAAGGTGCAGTCCTTCCTCCCCAGCGGCAGTGTGTATCCCAGGGAGCTGAAGGTGCCGTCCTTCCTCCCCAGCAGCAGTGTGTACCCCAGGGAGCTGAAGGTGCCGTCCTTCCTCCCCAGCGGCAGTGTGTATCCCAGGAGCTGAAGGTACCGTCCTTCCTCCCCAGCGGCAGTGTGTACCCCAGGGAGCAGAAGGTGCAGTCCTTCCTCCCCAGCTGACAGTGTGTACCCAGGGAGCTGAAGGTGCGTCCTTCACTGTGACTTGGGAAGTGTCCTGCAGGGGCAGAGACGTCAGTCGCACCCCAACCACAGGACAAAATAATGAAAGGGGAGACAGCTGGTCCCCCTCTCCACCAGCAGAGAGAGTGTCAGGGAGAGGAGCCTGATACCCCTTCTCCCCAGCGGCGGTTTACAGTTCAGAGAGAGGAGCTTGTTACACCCTCTCTCCAGCGGCAGCCTAACCCAGCAAGGGGAGATGTTACACCCCCCAACAGTGCAGATGGGACTGTAGTCTCTGCACTTACAGCACAAGGGATAGGGACAGTCGGTCCTGTTCCCCAGCCACTGAGCGGTGTATCCAGAGGGGAGACAGTCGGTCTCTCCCTCCCACAACCAGGCTTACCAGGCCTACCGTCGTGGTAGCACTGGCATCAGGGCAAAAGTACGCTGGTCTCTGCCCACTCAGCAGCCCACCAGGCACCTAACAGGCAGCCTAACAGTTGCCCACACAGTCGTGGTGAGGCACCTGGACATGGACAAAGTTCTCCTCTACCCAGGTGTAGTAACCAGTTATTGTGGGTGGGCTGTACTGCTGTTTCTGTTTTGTGGGTGGGTTGCTGGACTAACCAGGGCAAAGGGGAGAAGTGTTAGCGAAACCAACCTCGCCACTGTGAACTGGAGAAGCCTGGTTGCTCGCCTCCTCCCTTTGGACTATGGCCCTGCAAGTTAAACCGTTTATTTCCCCAGCAGAAAGGCTTATTTGTGTGATCTGAGTGCCATTCATCTAATAATGTGCACTCAGATCCCAGCTATCTGGGGATATGTGAAATGTCTGTGTGTTATGTGTAAATGTAACTTTATGTATTTTAAAGTGTTTTGTGTCTTTTTGCAACCATGTGCTTAATGGAGTCTTGTGTCTGTCCTGGGAGATAATTGAATTACTTATCTCCAGGATAGAAGACTCTGAAACTGGTTTGGGCCAGAAAGCCATGCTTCATTTAGTCACAAAGGACTTTTTACTAACTTTTGAACCCCTTGTCTGATTTGTGCCATTTTTGAATATGTTGTTCCCCTGAATGGATTGATTGTGAATATGTAATTGTATGTGAATGTGCTGTATGGTTTTGGAGTTATGAAAGTTGGGTAGAAAGTATGTTTTAACTGTATGTATAATTGAGTTTCCTCTCAGGATAAGGGGAGGGAATATGTAGGATGTAACTGTGATGTGATTGGTTGTTTTGTAACGCCCTGTGGGCTGTACTATGTTTGTGGATTGGGAATAAAAGAGACTGTATGTGATAGTACAGAGAGTTCCTGTTTTAACCCTCAAAGTGAAGTGTCGTCTCATTATTGGGGGAAGGATTTATTGTATGCTGTTCCAGTTTGACTGCTAGGAGAGTAAACCTATTCGTATGGTTCCTATTCAACTGTCTACAGCATTCATATGCTTGAGAGCATTCATATGCTCCTACGGTTCGGTGATTGTGGTGTCGGCTGCAGTGCTTGGAGTCCTCAGGAAGCGCTAGGAGCATCTTTCAACGGAGGTACCCAGTCGGGGTGCCAGGTGATCCGTTACATAACTCCTGTTAGAAGAATCTAACGGAGATTTGGGGGAAGGAAACTGACTGACTACGACAGACTAAAACAGACTACGACAATCTAAGACAGTCTAAGACACAGATTTTTTTAAAATAAAGTTAAGGGCAAAAAAAAAATACAGACAGTACAAATGCACTGTCTGTAACAGATCTGGC
>OW240922.1:2800536-2812141 GCA_933207985.1 Pelobates cultripes | reverse complement strand
AGGGAAGGGGTTAAAAGGGAATTTTTATTAACTTCTGATACTTTTTAATTTTCTCAGGAACAGCTGCTGCAACAATATATCACGATCTCTGTCTCTCTCCTCTCACAAAACGCTACAAAGGGGAGAGAAGCAGAGATCAGTGTCAAAGTGAGTGTTTGTAACACCCATTTTGACACCAGCCAATTGTGAGCGATCGCGGATCGCTCACACGCCATAATTGGCTGTTACTATCTGCCTGGGATGCCAGGCAGATAGTAACAACGGGATTTCGGCGGAAGCGATCTCTGATCGCTCCCGCCGCCCGTTTTCCATTAGGACGGTTCAGGACCGTCCTCGGTCGGCAACGCAAAAATGCCGAGGACGGTCCTGAACCGTCATGCGTCCTGAAGGGGTTAAGGAGAGATGCAAATCTTTTTCAGAAAATCAAGTAAATCTTAACAATCAATTTCCTTATAATGGATATTATCTAGAAAGAGAAGAGGACAGTATCACATCATAAAACTAGCTAGATCTATATCGACATTCATCCTCTTTGGCTCTAAGGAATCTAATCAATAGATCCAATATGTTTCTCATTGGGACAATTTAAGATCTCTGTCCCCTCCTCTCCAATGGGGGGATATTTGTTCAATGCCTACACCATAGGCGTGCGCAGCCTATTGCATTAGGGTGTGCACCCTAAAGCACAAACACACGCCACATTTATATATATATATGTGTGTGTGTGTGTGTGTGTGTGTGTATAAATATATACACACATACATACACACACACACACACAGTTTCAGAGAAACTGCTATGTTTATTGTAACGGATCAACGGCACTCCGTCTGGGTACCTCCGTTGAAGGATGCTCCTAGCGCTTCCTGAGGACTCCAAGCACTGCAGCAGACACCACAACCACCGAACCGGAGAAGCATATGAATGCTGTAAGCAGCTGAACAGGAAAAGCATACAATCAGCTTACACTCCTGGCAATCAGCATACAATCCAATTCCCCCAATAACGAGACAACACTTCGTTTTGAGGTCAAGCAGAACTGACTGTACTGGCACATACATCCTCTTTTATTCACAATCCACAAACATAGTACTGCCCACAGGGTTTTTGAAAACAACCAATAAACATGTACAATACACTCAGACACTCCCACATAAAATCCTCCCCTCTGCCTGTGATAAAATTACCTTACACAATGGGTAATGCAGTTATCACCGGCAGAGAAATACAGTATCATAAAACACATCACAGGGACCCCAAAACATGCAATAACCCCATAAAAATCTGGGTGAACCACATATCCAAAATTCACCAAGATCCGTTCAGTACTTTGGAAGATACAGTTTAATGCAGATTCCGCAGAACATATACAGGCTATATAAAAAATAATTACTGTATAATGTGTCCCCTGTTGTATAGTCCAAAACCACTGCACGATGTCTCTGTGCACCAAATAACGGTGAGATGGCACCGTGTTGAAAAGTCCAAACAGTGTCTGTGAGTTAAAATGGCCGCCATCCATTGTTCTCACCATGTGCTTCTGATACAGGAAATGGTGGCCACCCAGTAACTCCACAGTATGTCCCCAGATGGTTCTTAAAAGGGCCAGCAGCAGCACAACACAAATCCATTATGCTCAAATCATGTCTTTAAAGGGCAATACATCCCAGGGGCCATAGTCACATGGCAGGAGGCTGGCATCAATGCTTCTCCAATGCCGCTAGAGGCGCTTCCCAATGTGATTTTCACAGTGAGAACACGCCAGCGTCCATAGGAAAGCATTGCGAATGCTTTCCTATGGACGGGCTGAATGCACGCGCAGCTCCTGCCGAGCATGCGCAATCAGGCGAAGAGGAGAGGAGGCGGAGATCTCCCCACCCGGCACTGGAGAAAGAGGTAAGTTTAACCCCTTCCTCTCCATCCAGCCCGACGGGAGGGGGACTCTGCGAGTAGGGGCACCCTCAGGGCACTATAGGTCCTTTAAAGCAGCCACAATGCATCAGAATAATAAACAGTTCACTATACAAGCTACAAAACAAAGACCAGCCATAGACATATAGCAGTAAATACATTAACTATCTGCTCTATAGTATAACACATAACAAATATAGTAAGGTTAAACCAAACACACAATGATATAAAAACAATATAGCACCTCAACTGTAACCGCTAGTACTCCTATTTACCGCTATAACGTCTTATAACTTAGAATTTAGCAGGGCTAACCATACAGATATCTTAGCTAAAATATTGTATAGTCGGTATAGAGTTTCTCTATTTAAAATACATAAATAATTGAGAATACAATAAAAATAGGAGTTGGATGCAATAACTTTTGTCTTATTAATATAGTTTATTGAATATAAATGAATACAGATATATAAACTTAGTAATCCATTAATATATCATAAAGCAGAGTATATAAAGATTAAATGAATAAATGTTTGCAATATAAGGTAGTAGTATAACATACCCTCCTGATTATACAGGTAATCTCTCAGTAGGTCACCTCCAGAGTCGGTCAGTAAGTCTCTACCTAGCATTGATCATGCATGTATATATAGTATAGCATTTCTAATTACTACTGGTAATGTATGGGTTAATTCATCTTAGGGTTAAAAGCAGTTCATATATAAAAATAAAAGAAAAACACCCATATCAGTCTAATGTCATAACCCAGACATCTTTAATCTGTATTTGGACTAGACGTTAGGATGACATAGGCAAAGCCTTGAATTGTTATAGCATTAAATTAAGACAAGATGGAGTAAACATGTTGTGTACTGTAAATAGGTAAAAGGTTATTAGTTAAAGAAACAGTTGCAGTTTAAAGAAATACAATTTAGCAATGTGTATTATACCTACAATTGCCCATCACACAACTATCACAGGAATCAACCAAGTATCACAGTCAAATATAGTTACCAACATGCTTTGTTAACAGTTCGACAAAAGGCCTTTGATTTTGGAATTGATTGCCCCATCTACATTAACAGCTAGATCAAAGACTGTTTGTCCTGGAAATTACACCACCTTGGTTTTCCTGATTTACATGGCACTTGTAACATCTCCTTTTGATATTAAAGGCCCATAGGTCAATCATACAGAGCTACATTCTATTTCTTACATTTGATTTACCTTCTATTTTGATTTATATTCTAATATTTCTTACATTTAATTTGTACAACTATATACTTTAAGGCAGCAGTAAATCGTACAAGGATTCCCCAAAACCTTGTAGGAATAGAGATACAGAAGATAAATACAAAAAATAGATAACCGCGCCTTAAAACACAGTAATGTACAAAAATGAAGTCAAATATAAATCATAGGTACATACTTTTTTGTTAAAAGTCTATGAAGTCTTTGGCTGTTATATAGATACATATTGCACCACTGGATATTTCAATTGTTGTCTTCACATATTCGAGACACAAATAAAGACTACCACCACTGAAGCTGATAATATATCCAGTGAGAGGGATTGTACCGTCTATGCCCTACACAGCAGAGCTCTTTGTAGCTCTATAAATTGTGAGTGAGTTTTTGCTATAGCACGCTACTTCACGGTGTTAAAGACATACTGCACTATTATTGTCTCTTTTTCCTTGAGATACCATGCACTGTATATCAACTGAAGACTTCATAGACTTTTATCAAAAAAGTATGTACATATGATATATATTTGATTTCATTTTTGTACATTACTGTGTTTTAAGGCGCGGTTATCTGTTTTATGTTTTTGTACACTGGAAGAATGAGACATATAGGGACCATTGAAGGTATGAGATACATGCACACACTAGGGGTATGAGACACATGAGGACACTGGAGCTGAGACACGTGGGGACACTGAGGGTAGTATTATGCTTAGACACGCTTGCCTAACCTGTTTGTTATAAAAATGAGGCTGCCTATGCAAGAGTATATCTCAGTACTCCAACTACTGCATTAGTGACATCTTTTTTCTGCATTTTATTCCATTATTATAGAACAAACTGAAATCAACAAAAAAAATTAATAAGTGAGAACAAAAGCAATAAATGAATAATCACAATGCCTCAATAAAAGAAAGATTGGCAAAAATACAATAAAAAAAAATAAATACACGTTTAATGATTTTATTCTCACGTATTAATGTATTCTCTTTTTTCATATACCGTATATACTAGAGAATAAGCCGGGTTTTTCCTGCACATTTTTTGTGCAGAAAAAGCCCCCCTTGGCTTATACTCGAGTCAGTGTCTGTATTATGGCAACTTACATTGCCATAATACTGACCAGGAACGCCGGGCTCATTATAAGCCCGGTGGTCCTGTTGGGTGCCGGAGCAAGCTGTTACCTTTGTAGCAGCTCCGTTCAGCTCACAGTGTAAGTCTGGCAACACCAGCGGCTGCCAGAGGGTTGCCACGGGTTACCGTGGCAACGCTCCGCATGACACACAGACTGCAAGACTTACACTGTGAGCTGAACAGGGGAGGTGAAGGGAGCTGCTTGCTGCCAGCTCCCCCTGCACAGCCCATGCCACTGGACCACTGGGTATCAAGCAGGGAGAGGGAACTAAAAAATGTTTTAAATAAAAATATTAAATAATAAAATTGCCCTCCCCCCCACCCAGTTTTCACAAACTACACAAACACTGCATTCACACAAACCCACACTCTGCTTTATATATACACACACACAGAGTATGTGTTTGTATGAGTGTGTGTGTGTGTATATACAAAATGCAGAGTGTGTTTGTATGAGTGCATTATATATACACACACACACACACCGCATTCATTACATACACAAAGCATTCATTATATACACATACTATAAATATTCAATTAATGTAATTTTATTGGGATCTAATTTTATTAAGAAATTTACCAGTAGCTGCTGCATTTCCCACCCTAGGCTTATACTCGAGTCAATAAGTTTTCCCAGTTTTTTGTGGTAAAATTAGGGGCCTCGGCTTATATTCGGGTCGACTTATACGGTAATAAATCATATTAATAAAATTAGAATTCAAGTTTAATTTTTATGTGGAATAATCCATTAAACTTTCTATGCGGCTCTTGAATATTTCTAAATTTTACCATGAGGCTCTTACAGGTTTGAAGTTTGGCCACCCTTGGTATTTTGTTTTACCCCCTGCTCTTCTGAAGGCAAATTTGTAGGTGGACAGGCACACGGCGCAGTAGTGCAGGGTAGCATTCAGTGATTCTTATTTTCAAATAATGTATTAATTGGAGTGTAGCATTGAACAATGAAACATTTCAGACATTCTTAACAAGAAATAGTTTTTTCTCTTGTGTGAATTATCTGATGGGTTTTAAGACTTGTCATTTGTCTGAAACATTTCCCACATTCTGAACATGTAAATGTTTTTTCTCCTGTGTGAATCCGTTGATGTGCACTATGAGCTGAAGAGTTACTAAAACATTTTCCACATTCTGAACATGAAAATGGTTTCTCTCTTGTGTGAATCCTTTGATGTGCGTTATGAGCGGTAGAGTCACGGGAACGTTTTCCACATTCTGAACATGAAAATGGTTTCTCTCCAGTGTGAATCCTTTGATGTATCTTAAGAGTTGACACGAGAGCAAAACATTTCCCACATTCAGAACATGAAAATGGTTTCTCTCCTGTGTGAGTCCTTTGATGAGTCTTAAGAGCTGACAAGTGGGCAAAACATTTCCCACATTCAGAACATGAATAGGATTTCTCTCCTGTGTGAGTCCTTTGATGTTTCTTAAGAGCTGGCAAGTGGGCAAAACATATCCCACATTCAGAACATGAAAATGGTTTCGCTCCTGTGTGAATCCTTTGATGTTTCTTAAGAGCTGACAAGTGGGCAAAACATTTCCCACATTCTGAACATGAAAATGGTTTCTCTCCTGTGTGAATCCTTTGATGTGCGGCATGACCATTAGAGTCACGGAAACGTTTTCCACATTCTGAACATGAAAATGGTTTCTCTCCTGTGTGAATCATTTGATGTTTGTTACGAGTGGAAGATTCACTGAAACGTTTTCCACATTCTGAACATGAAAAGGGTTTCTCTCCTGTGTGGATCCTTTGATGTGCCTTAAGATGTATCATGTAAGCAAAACATTTCCCACATTCAGAACATGAATTGGATTGCTCTCCGGTGTGAATCTTTAGATGGGCCTTAAGATTATAAGAGTGACTGAAACTTTTTTCGCATTCTGAACAGGAAAACGGTTTCTCTCTTGTGTGAATCCTTTGATGTGCGTTATGAGCGGTAGAGTCACGGGAACGTTTTCCACATTCTGAACATGAAAATGGTTTCTCTCCAGTGTGAATCCTTTGATGTATCTTAAGAGTTGACACGAGAGCAAAACATTTTCCACATTCTGAACATGAAAATGGTTTCTCTCTTGTGTGAATCCTTTGATGTGCGTTATGAGCGGTAGAGTCACGGGAACGTTTTCCACATTCTGAACATGAAAATGGTTTCTCTCCAGTGTGAATCCTTTGATGTATCTTAAGAGTTGACACGAGAGCAAAACATTTTCCACATTCTGAACATGAAAATGGTTTCTCTCTTGTGTGAATCCTTTGATGTGCGTTATGAGCGGTAGAGTCACGGGAACGTTTTCCACATTCTGAACATGAAAATGGTTTCTCTCCAGTGTGAATCCTTTGATGTATCTTAAGAGTTGACACGAGAGCAAAACATTTCCCACATTCAGAACATGAAAATGGTTTCTCTCCTGTGTGAATCTTTAGATGAGCCTTCAGATTATAAATGTTACTGAAACTTTTTCCGCATTCTGAACAGGAAAATGATTTATCTCCCTTGTGAATCTTCATATGTTTATTGTGATTTGATGTTTCTTCTCCTGTATGAATCCTTACACGTTTCTTAATATCTGAAGTTTCAGTGAAGCCTTTTCTGCATTCAGAAGAGTTTTGTATTTCAGTATGACAAGTGGGAGTAAGAAGGTCTAAGGTGGTGAAATTTCCATCCTCATATGATGCTGACCCCTCCTTAATAAGTGTGGATGAATATTCTGTCTGTGTATGTTCTGTGGGTGCATAAATATCTGTGTCTCTGGAATTTTCTTCTTTGTTTGATACGGATTCATTATTTGATGTATAGTCCACCTGTTCATTTCCTGTGGGTGTATAAACCATGATACTGGAGAGAGTGTCGATTTCATATGAGGCTGATTCTACCTTAATAAGGTCAGGTGGATATTCTGTCTGTCTATGGTCTGTGCCTGTATGAATATCAGTGTTTACAGGAATTTGTTTTTCATTTGATGCGGATTCACATTTTGTTGTATAGTTCATTTGTGCATCTCCCTTGGTTGTGCAAATGAAAGCTTCAATAAGATTTCCATCTTGCCATGAGACCGGTTCCTCCTTAATATGAGTAGATGGATATTCAGTCTGTATATGTTCTATGGGCGTATTAATGTCTTGGAGATTTACTTCCTCGGATTCTGTAGTTTCACGACAGAAATCGTTATCTTTGCTTACATAATCCGGAGAAGAAACTGAAGTGTACAATCCACTGATTTCATTTCTGTTTATGGAACCATCTAGTGGAAAGAAAACACTTTAGATTAGAACATTTTCTTAATTGCAGTGGACTTACCAGGCTAGCTATAGATGTCTCAGGTGGTTACTTAAGCAGTGATCTCTCTTCCTGTTTTGCTTTATTAATGTTACATAGCTGAAAAGAGACTTGCGTCCATCAAGTTCAGCATGTTATTTTACTGAGACAATATAGTGCATCACAATGGCATTGTGTAACGTAATTTTCTAATCTAAGACTGGATATCTAGAAAAGGGTACTGCATCGGGGGTCTCTACACTGGAATAAAAGAGAACTTATTTTTTTCTCTTACAATTTTTATTGCAGGTGGGGTGCCGTACAATTTAAATAGGATCTAGGGCATCAATGACAGAATACATAGGACATCCATGATGGAATAATTCCGTCATAAATGGCTAAGGAATAATAAAGTTGTCATTGTTATCCCAGGTCCTGTTTCTGTAACGGATTGTTATGTTATGCAATGTTTTGCTCTCCACTTGTGTTTTATTATATCAACGGATAGACTTATATAAACTGAAGACAAGCATAGCCCTGGATCATGCAGAGGCACAGGTTAGATATGTAACAGAATCCTCCATTACATTGGTACTTGGAGAGGTCAGCCTTCTTCCCAACGACTAGAGGGCTGGTCTGGAACATTTTAGGTTTTTATAGGGTCACAACTTTTCATGTACCTTTGTGCTTCAAACTGGGTTTCTGCTTCAAATGTATCTAACCTAAGCGTCTGCATGATCCAGAGCTATGCTTTAGTCGTCCCACTGTTTATTTTCTATAATTTTGCAGCCTGTAAATACTTTTGTTCCCTTTTTTGAACTTCTAAATTAATGTTATGATATTAAATGAATGATTTATGATATAAAATAAAGCTAATGAGGTTAATGCTTTAGAGGCACCACTAGGGGCAGTGTGTAGGCCATTCTATGGTTTCCTTAAGCCATGTGCTTCTGGCAGTGACGTCACAGGCCAGCCTACTTTAGGAATACAATGAATAAAAACCAGATGTAGGAGGGATTCGGTTTCTCTTCTGCTCTCCCCATGACTGCCTAAGAATGTAGTAGCAGAATTTTTAGCGCCAGCCCCACAGGCCGGAGCCTGTGAAGGTTTGTTCTTGTTCTGTATTGTGCACAGAATGTTATAGTGAATGCTCTATTGCCATGGGCTAGTTTGGTGAGGCATGCAGTTTTACAAAAATTGGGTGCTAGCAGGGAAAAACCTGTTTCCCCCACCAGGTATATATGACATAAAGTAACATCCAAGCACACCAATAGTTAGTGCAGACAAAGGATTTTAATGCTGTGTTATATGTTTGATAACAAAGTGCAAAACAGAGAGACAAGAAAGTATCAATAGATATTGTTATGGGCAAATGCAAATATTACAAGTTTTAGAATGAAATGTATTTCTTAAACTGTGTTTCTTAAACTGTGTCTTTAAAGGACCACTATAGTGCCCTGAGGGTGCCCCCACCCTCAGGGACCCCCTCCCGCCCGGCTCTGGAAGGGGGAAAGGGGTAATAACTTACCTTTTTCCAGCTGGGCGAGAGCTCTGCCTCCTCTCCTCCCCTTCTGTTATACTCGGCCAAAGGAATGCGACGCTGCTGCAAGAGCTGGGCGCCAAGCAGCCAGTCGAAACTTTACAGTGGTTACTTTACAATGCTTTTCCTATGGATTGGCGTACTCTCACCGTGAAAAATCAATACAGAGAAGTATCGTGCTTCTAGTATTGGCCAAATTTATATTGCGCCACTAGAGGGAATAGGGGGAAGGCTTAACCCATTGATAAACATAGCAGTTTCTCTGAAACTGCTATGTTTATTAAAAAATGGGTTAACCCTAGAAGGACCAGGCACCCAGACCACTTCATTAAGCTGAAGTGGTCTGGGTGCCTAGAGTGGTCCTTTAAGAGATATTGCAAACTGACAAGGTGTTAGAAATGGAACATACTGTTTTTCATAGATGTTTCTTTAAGCAATAACCTCAGTGCATTATATGTTTGCGCCATTTTGTCCTAGATGAATTACAATAACAATAATGCATAAACAAGCTTCAAGGCTATACTACGACTCTCTTAGTACACAATATACTGTTGTAACCCCAAGTTAATGGAACTTCCCCAAATCAGGGAATCTCCCACGACTGTGGACTTGCATCTTAGTATAAACAACAGATAACCTATTCAGACTTTAAGATGCCGTCTTGAACTAAGTCAGGAAAATTTCCATGACGTAGATGTTTCTTTAAGCAATAACCTCTGTGCATAATATGTTTGCGCCATTTTGTCCCAGACTAATTACAATAACAATAATGCATAAACAAGCTTCAAGGCTATGCTACGACTCTTTCAGTACACAATATACTGTGTTAACCCCAAGTTAATAGAACTTCCCCAAATCCGGGAATCTCCCACGACAGATAACCTATTCAAACTTTAAGATGCCATCTTGAACTAAGTCAGGAAAATTTCCATGACGTATGCACCCTTTAGTTATGGCCTTGTATGTTTGCCAAGTTAAGGGAGATCCTAAAATGAATAAAGTAAAAGAAGAGGTACTTTTTCATATATGACCTATGGTAACTCTAAAATGACGACACCTAAGGTATAAATAAGTGTACTTTTAAAGGTTAAGACACAGAGGAGAGACTTGGAGACAGACGCTGCTCCATCTTAAAATGACAGAGGCTGACCTGATGACATGTTCAGAAGGGTATGTTAACCTATTATTGATTGTAGCGGATGGCTGGGACTTGTATTAAGCCCTGGGACTTGTATTATGTTTAACCTGTATTCGTCTATTTGCTAAATGTATATGCAGTAATGGAATGCATTCGTGTAAAATAGCAAAATTCTATGTGCTAAATGTATTGTATTCGTCTGAATGTTAGGTAGTTTCATTTCCTTAGTTTGTTCGAATTAAACTACCGAACAGTCAGACCTCCCCTGTGTGAAGTGTGCCTTCAATTACCCATTGCAATATTGTTGCGAACGGGTAATTGACAAGCTGTGTAGCAATCCTTTGTTCTCGGGGGTGGCCGCCATTCGGGAAACGAACACATCTTAAACTCCCGAACAGCGGTGTTTTGCCGTTGAGTGTCTGGAACTCAAAACGGACACTCGACTAGGCGAACACCACTGAGACCTCCATCAGCCCGGTCCGTTCGGTTCGAAACTACCGAACGGCCCCTCGTTCGTTAGGCATAATCAACCGAACGAGGGGATTCAGGCGAACCATCCCCAGCCTCTATAGCTGGAGGCTTTCAGGTACTTCTTTCGCCTTTTCCAGGACCGACCGCAGGGCCCAATCGCATGGAGCCCAATTTGGCTAGTTCATCCAGTGCGGTCGGTCATTTTATTCCCTCCATGAAATTCCCGAACCCCTGGTCTGATCTGGGTGATTTTTGGATATGTTGTCCACCCAGATCAGGGCTACAAGGGGATGCATAATTTAAAGTGGTACCCCTAGGTTTAGGGGTATATCCAGAAATGGGGGGAATTGCTGTACTGGATAAGGGGATTATGATGCCGGCTGAGGGGAGGAGATGTGTTGGAGGTTACCAGGACAGGATTGGCTATTGTATTAATGAATGTAATCCCTGCCTTGCATGGGAGCATGCTTTAAAAGGCCACTGTGGAATAAAGCATTTAGTTCTGCTCCTGATGCTGTGTGTCGTCCAGTCATTGGGATTGCTGTGGGGATACTATTGGATTATTTTGCCTGTGAATTTATAATTTACTTGTTCCTGAGCCTCACTGGGATCTTAAGCGGAGATAATCTGTGGAATATTGTATCTCCGCTACATTGGTGGCAGCGGTGGGATCCAAACTCACGGAGGAACAAGCATAAATGGAGTACGGATGGAGATTGATTTTGCTACGCTAAAACGCTCCACGTTAAAGGACCTCCTGGAGGCAAGGGGTATCCAAGCCAGCAACAAGAAGAAAGCGGTACTCATTAATGAACTCAAGGCAGAGTACCGAATGGATGGTGCGACGGACCGCTGGCACTCCGACTTAGTACCTCCGCCAATC
>OW240922.1:2755080-2798332 GCA_933207985.1 Pelobates cultripes | reverse complement strand
CGGGTCCAACTTGGCTCAGTACTGCTCCCAATCCAAACATAGAAGCGTCTGTGTGGCCGAGAAAGCGTTTAGTTGGATCAGGAGCAGAAAGTACAGGAGAATTAACCAGCGCCGTCTTGAGCTGTTGGAACGCCTGCTCACACTCTGGGGCCCAGACTACTAACTTAGGGAGGTTCTTGCGGGTCAGGTCTGTGAGGGGTTTGGCGAGGGCGCTATAGTTGGCCACAAACTTCCGGTAGTACCCGGCGGTCCCCAGAAAGGCGAGCACTTGGGTCTTGGTGCGAGGGGTAGGCCATTGGGCGACTGCCTCTATTTTAGCAGGTTCGGGTTTCTGTTGCCCACTCCCTACCCGGTGTCCCAGATACTGGACTTCCGCCATACCGATATGGCATTTGCTGGGTTTTAGGGTCAGTCCGGCCTCCCGGATTCGGTCTAGAATGGCTCCTATGTGAACCAGATGTTCGTGCCAGGAGTGGCTGAATATGGCGATATCATCTAGATACGCGCAGGCATACTCCTGGAACCCATCTAACAGTCTGTCCACCATTCTCTGGAAGGTAGCTGGAGCGTTTTTCATCCCGAATGGCATGACCTTAAACTGATACAGGCCAAACGGGGTGACAAAAGCTGACTTAGGGATGGCGTCGTCCGCTAAGGGAATCTGCCAGTACCCCTTGCACAAGTCTATAGTGGTTAGGTACTGACCCCTGGCCATTTTGTCGAGGAGTTCGTCTATTCGGGGCATGGGATATGCGTCAGAGGTCGTTTTATCGTTGAGCCGTCGGTAGTCTACGCAGAAACGGGTCGTCCCGTCCCGTTTCGGCACCAGTACTACCGGGGAGGCCCAGGGGCTGTCCGAGTGCTCTATTACTCCTAGCTGGATCATCTCCTCAATTTCCTTCCGCATATTCTCCTTGACTGCTTCTGGAGTGCGGTAGGGGGGTTGGCGCAAGGGGGTCGGATCTAGCGTTTCTACCTTATGGGTAGCCAACGGGGTATAGCCGGGTAAATTGGAAAACGTGGCCTTCTTTTCCTGAAGCAGCTTTTGTACCTGTGCCCGTTCTTGGGTATTTAATCTTTCTCCTAACTGTACCTCTCCCAGATCTCGGCTCTGGCCCTCTTGGTCTAGGAGATCGGGTAGGGGTAGGTTATCAAAATCTTCCGTGGCAGGGGCACAGATTGTGGTGACTTCCTCAGTACGTTCGTGGTATGGCTTGAGCATGTTCACATGGAGCATGCGTTTGCCTCCCACGCCGGTAACCGGGCCGATCACATAGGTGGTGTCACAGATCTGTTCCACCACCTTGTATGGGCCCTGCCAGGAAGCCTGCAGCTTATCTTTGTGGGCGGGTCGCAGGATTAGGACTTTCTGCCCCACCTGAAAGCTGCGGTCCCTGGCTCCCTTATCATACCATCGGCGCTGTCGTTGTTGCGCTACCTGGAGATTGTCTCGGACGGTCTGGGTTAGCCTCTCCAGGCGTTCCCGGAACTCGAGCACATATGGTAAGATAGGGGTGCCATTAACGGCTTCGTCTCCCTCCCAGTGTTCCCGTATCAAGTCAAGAGGTCCCCTCACTCTCCTCCCGAATAATAATTCGAACGGAGAGAATCCGGTGGATTCTTGTGGCACTTCTCGATATGTGAACAGTAGGTGGGGTAAGAACCGCTCCCAGTCCTTTTGGGTGTCCATGAACGTGCGGATCATTTGTTTCAGGGTTCCGTTAAATCGTTCACAGAGCCCATTGGACTGGGGGTGATATGGGGAGTTGAGGATTTGTTGTATCCCACATATTTTCCAGAGCTGATGGGTCACTTCAGCAGTAAACTGGGTGCCTCTATCGGAGATAATCTCCCGGGGAAATCCTACCCGGGTGAATATCCTCATCAGGGCCTCGGCTACCGTTTCTGCGTGTACGTTCGTTAGGGCCACTGCCTCGGGGTACCGGGTGGCGTAGTCCACCACAGTTAGGACATACTTCTTGCCGGAGGGGCTGGGTTTTGCGAGGGGACCTATAATGTCTACTGCCACCCTACTGAATGGTTCTTCAATGATGGGCAGAGACCGTAGTCGGGCTTTGTATCTGTCCCCCCTCTTGCCTACCCTTTGGCAGGTATCGCAGGTCTGACAATACCGCTTAATATCCTGGGAAATACCTGGCCAAAAGAAATTTTGGGTCAGCCGGTGCTTGGTCCGACTGATGCCTAGGTGTCCAGACAGGGGGATATCATGGGCTATGCGTAATAGCTCTAACCTATACTTTCGAGGCACTATTAGCTGTTTAATGGGCAACGGTATTGACCCGGACACTACCTTCTCTGCGTGCCGATATAGTAGCCCCTTGTCCCAGATATATCTTTCCCCCTCTAACCCAGCTTGATTTTTATCCATGCGGTCTTTGTACACCTGTAACGAAGGATCTAGGGCTACTTCGGCCCCGAACTCTAGGGAATTGGCCCAGGGCAGGGTAGGGGGTAGGGGAGGGTCATTGCTTACCTGAGCCTCAGAGTGTTCGAATGGGGCAGTGGTGCGGGCCTGTTGCCGGGTCACAACCGGGTATGCTTCTTGTACGGTGGGCTGGGGAACAAAAGCCGAAGTCAGCTCCCCCAAATCGTTGCCCAAAATCACATCCGCTGGCAAGTCTTGCATCATCCCCACATATACATTCCCGTGCCCCGCTCCCCAATTCAAGTGCACCTTGGCCGTGGGTACTTTGTAAATGGCTCCCCCAGCCACCCGCACAGCCACACAGTCCCCCGTGAGCTTGGGCTTTGGTACCAGATGACTGCGTACTAGAGTTAGGGTGGCTCCCGAGTCACGAAGTCCTTGTACTTTCCTCCCTTCCATGTGTACTTCCTGGCGGTGCCCTTGGCGGTTATCGGAGGCGGCCTGGATAGGGTTCACCTCGTGTAGAGTACCGAGAGGTTCCTCCCGGGTCGTCCCCAACTCCAGATTTTGGTCGGATTCGGCCTGTAGGCAGTGGACTGCGGCACGGTTGCTCGGGGCGGCGTTATTCCAGCTAGGTCGAGGCCGGTTCCGTGGGCAGTCTCTCTGGATGTGCCCCTGTTGGTTGCAGGTATGGCACCGGATTGGTGGACGTGCTGAATATCTGGGGGGGTAGGAATTCTGGTTTACCCCTGGCCGCTGGTACGTTGCGGGGCCCCCTGGAGGGCTGGCCATGGTAGGGGGGATGGTGGCTCGGGTTGGTATGGGTTGATCTCTCCGATTGTCCTGGAAATCGTCTGCCATATTAGCCGCTTCCTGCAGGGTGTGTGGTTTCCTGTCCCGGATCCAGTTTTGTAGGTAGGTCGGGACGCCATTGAAGAATTGTTCCAGTACCATTAGCTGGAACAGACCCTCCAATGTATCAACTTGGGCGGCCTCCAGCCACCCTTTGGCAGCTCGTTGTAGCTGGTGCGCCCACTCCACATGGGTGTCCTTACTGGGTTTTTTAATGTCCCGAAACTTCTTTCGGTATGCCTCTGAGGTGATGGCATACCGGGCTAGGATGGCCCGTTTTACTTTAGCGTAGTCTCTACTATCCTCGTCTGGTACTGCCCGGTATGCTTCGGCGGCTCGCCCAGATAATCTTCCTGCTAGTAGGGGTACTCTGTCTGCATCATTAATCTCGTGCAGCAAACACAGTCTCTCGAAATCCTGTAGATAGTCGTCAACGCCACCCTCTGTCTCCACATAGCTTTTGAAGGCTTGATATGGGATTTTGGTTTTCCCTGGGAAACTATGGATTGGCGTTGCGGCTCTTTCTCTGGCTTGCTGGTTTCCTGGCGGCCCCCTAGCCATAATGTACTCCTGTACATCGGCGAACAGCCGGTTAAACATTTCTGTAGATGGTGGTTCAGGAAATAAAGCCAGTCGTGCTCGGAATTCCGCTGTAAATTCGTTGTTTTGTCCCTCCATTTGAGGTGCTGCAGCAGCTGCGGCTCTGTCTCCTTCCATGAGCTCCGCAATTAGGACAGCCTTTGCCTTGTTACTGGCGATTGCTCCTCTTGCTTCCAGCAGCTCCTTTAATGTGCTCCGTTTTAGCAGGGTGTAATCTGTTCCCATTCACCTGCTGTTCGTGAGGTTTATTCGAATGCGCTGATTCCCGAATGCTTGTTCCTTGATTCGTTTAAAAATCTGCCGAACGTTGCTTTGCTGTGTAAATTCAATCCCGTCGCTTGCCACCAATTGTAGCGGAGAGGCAGTATGATCCACGATATCTCCGCTGGGTAACAGGAACAACAAAGGATAATCCAGGGAATCAGCATACAATAATCCAAACAGCACTGCAGTAACCCTTCCTTCCCAAGAACTAGACGACACATAGGCTGGGAGTCAACTGAGGTTTTAATCACAGGTCACAGTATTTATGCAATTCCCCATGCAAGGGGTTTCCAAACAGACATTACAGGGGTTGTACAGGAGGGGACTACATGGGGACTTACTGTACTACATATTTCTCCCATCAGGCACCGCTGCACGAGAGGGATCATCCTCCCAGAATGCACCGTTAAGGGGATTATCCCCTCGTGCAGCAGAACCGGCAATTCACACAAAAATCCACAGTTGGTACAATATACGGTGGATTTACACGAATGGACGTTCGGTAGATAGCTGGGGTCTGGGCGCATCATTCGTGAGATTGCCGCTCAGATCCCAGCTAAAATAACCGAACGCCGCACAGAAAACAACTTTCTCTCAAAACACATGAAAAGAACCGATTGTCTTTAATGAACCTGGTCCTGAAACTCCCGAACGTCCTGGAGGCTTAACGGTGTTCGTGCCGTCGAATAACTGTAGGGAATGCTATGCGTTCGACGACACGAACCCGCTGATGAACCAGGGATCCAAGATGGCCGCTCGCCGCATGGTCGGTAGTCGAACGACGGCCACCCAGGAGAGCCTCTAATAACCGATTGCAACAATGTTGCAATCGGTTAACTAGCGCCACACGCCTCTAAGTGTGTGGGCTATTAGGGGGTATCGTATTCGTTTCACGAACGGCCCTCCAAAGTGCCGTTCGCGAAACGAACGGGAATCCCCATACAAACCGCCATTTGCATTCGGCGGAACAGATAGTACAGGCAATGCAGGAAACACATGAAACAGGCACATACAGGTACAATGCATCTCTCTCCAGACCTATAGGCAACCCTTAAAGGCATAGTGTCCAGTTATAGTCCGAGTGGCTAGGTTTGCCACATAGTGTCTGTGTGTATTGTACGGATTGATTGGCTGTGTTTCAAATCCCTGTGGGCAGTACCATATTTGTGGATTGTGAATAAAAGAGGGTGTATGTGCCAGTCCAGTCAGTTCTGCTTGACCTCAAAACGAAGTGTCGTCTCGTTATTGGGGGAATTGGATTGTATGCCGATTGCCAGGAGTGTAAGCTGTTTGTATGATTTTCCTGTTCAGCTGTTCACAGCATTCATATGCTTCTCCAGTTCGGTGGTTGTGGTGTCTGCTGTAGTGCTTGGAGTCATCAGGAAGCGCTAGGAGCATCCTTCAACGGAGGTACCCAGTCGGGGTGCCAGGTGATCCGTTACATCAGTGTATCGGAGATATCCTTGTTTGTGTGATGCAGATTCAGAATTCGATTTACAGTCCATCTGTTTATCTCCTGTGGGTGTGAAAACCTCTGTGCTCGTAAGCGGACTGGCTTCACATGAGGCTGACTCTTCCTTAATAAAGTCAGGTGGATATTCTGTCTGTCTATGGTCTGTGCCTGTATAAATATCAGTGTTTATAGTAATTTGATTTTCATTTGATGCAGATTCACATTTTGTTGTATAGTTCATTTGTGCATCTCCCTTGGTTGTGCAAATGGAAACTTCAACAAGATTTCCATCTTGCCATGAGACCGGTTCCTCCTTAATATGAGTAGGTGGATCTTCTATCTGTGCATCTTCTGTGGGTGTATAGACATCTGTGTCTGGGAGATTTCCATCTTGCCATGAGACTGGTTCCTCCTTAATATGAGTAGATGGATCTTCTATCTGTGCATCTTCTGTGGGTGTATAGACATCTGTGTCTGGGAGATTTCCATCTTGCCATGAGACTGGTTCCTCCTTAATATGAGTAGATGGATCTTCTATCTGTGCATCTTCTGTGGGTGTATAGACGTCTGTGTCTGGGAGAGTTACTTCTTCCCTAGAGACGGATTCCTCTTTAATATGAGTGGATGGATTTTCAGTCTCTATATGTTCTATGGGCGTATTAATGTCACTAATCTGTTCCACCTCAGATTCTGTGGTTTCATGACTGGCCACATAGTTTATTTATTTTTATTTTATTGATTTTATAATCTTCGGTTATATAATCCAGAGAACAAACTGAAGTATAGGATTCACTGGTTTTATTTCGGTCTACGGAGCAATCTATTGAAAAGAAATGATTCTACATTAGGAGATTTGACATTATGTAGGAATATAAAATGCTACTGCTATCTTGAAATCTGAGACTGAGCTTAACCCCTTAAGGACACATGACATGATTCCCTTTTATTCCAGAAGTTTGGTCCTTAATGGGTTAAAGAAAAGCATACATAAAGAGACACTCTAAATACGAAAAGCACTACATCTTATTGTTCTGATTTTCATAAATAGACCAACGTTAATGCTATCACTGGATTCAGGTAAGTCACTGAAGGGGTTTAACCCCTTAAGCAACATGGGATGGGAGGAAGGTGGGCACTGCAGTATTCTACAGTGACAGGAAAACGTAACCAAGTGATATTACCAATTATGATTTTTCTTCGTACTCCCCAGGATTCCTTAAAGGGACACTGTATGCACCCAGACCACTTGAGCTCATTGAAGTAGTCTGGGTGCAGTGTACCTTTTGCACTTAGTGCTGCAATGTTAAACATTGCAGCTCTAAGTCTGCACTCAGTGGCTGTCTGCACTTCCAGAATCCAAATGGACTTTTGGCCCGTTATCTGACGCTGGACGACCTCACGCTCTGCATGAGGACCTCCAGCATAAGATTTTCCCCATAGGAAAGCATTGATTCAATGCTTTCCTATGGGGAGGTCTAATGTGCGCGTGGCATAGACATAGACGGCGCTTGCAGCAGACAAAGGGAAGGGGGGGGGGGCCGTGAGTGCAATCTATGAGCCAAATCAGCTCAGTTCTGTGACATGATGTACAAGGGGCTTGGCCAATGGTGTGAGCTGCGACCCTCCTTTAAAATAACAAAAAAGAAAAAAATTACAATGAGAAAAGACGTAAATGTAAATGTAAATCCAGAGCAGGGGCATGTTTCCTCCACACCACCACTGAGCTATGCGGCTACTGCAGCCTCAGTTATTGTGAGCCTGCTGAGCAAAACCACTTACAAAGCAGACTGAGCCTATTTCATTTTTGGTAAACGCAGGACAGGTGCCCTCGTTGGCAGACTGCACAGCTTTGCACAGTTGCAGAAAGCAATGTAGAGATGAAATTCTCTGCCTTATCCGCTTTTTTTTTTTCAATTTGACAATTTTTATTTTCCTTTTTCTTCAATGCAACTTGGGATACAGAATAAAGAGAGGGAGGGGGGGTAGGAACCTCATATATCATATTCTCGAGTAACATGCCATCCAACTTTACATGATACATTTTACATTTTTCACTGTTCCACTGGGCATAATTATCCATTATCTACTTTCTCCTCACTCGCCTGCCCACATTCTGAGACCTGCATCTGTCTTCCTCTGTTAGTCTGCTTTGCCTTGGCTCCTCCTTAGTGTCACCCCTGCACTAGATGGATGCATTCTCTCGTTTCGTGTTACTGTTCCTAAATGGGGGGGGAGGGGGAAGAAACCAGCTGGAGCCTGGGATGGGGAGGGGGGGGGGGAAATGGATTTATCGTGCCCGTTTTCTCCTACCGGTACTTTGCTGTACATCCACTGTTTGTGATTTAAACTTTCGATTCACCCATTTGTCCCGTGATTCCTATCTATCACCTTTCGTCCCCAAGGGGTCCCTTCCTCTGGATTTCCCTTGGTCGCATGGGGTCTCTTACTGCTGACCTTGTACCTGTGCTTGGCCTGGCTGAGGGATTTTATAGAGTCGGAGTATTCTCCTACTTCTCATGACACTAGGGTCAGACTCCATTCCTAATCTCCCCGGACCTGTTTACTTCTTCCCACCTATTTTTTGCTTCCTCAAACCTGTGTGCATTGCCTACATTTTTCCTGGCCACTAGTTCATATTGTAGGTTGATGGTGATCTGCCTTTTTAGGGCTTGTTTCGTCGGTGCGGAGTCTGTCTTCCATTCTCTGGCTATTAGCGTTAGTGCCGCTATTATGGTGTGGAAAACTATAATTGCCTCACTTCCCCGGAATCTGGACATATGCATGAACAATAAGCCTGTTTCTGGGGCGAGTGTAGTACTGACATCTATTGTCTCATTTAGCACGTTTTCTACCATCCCCCAAAAGGGTCGTAGTACCTCACAAGACCACCAGATGTGGTACATCGTGCCATCTGCACCCCCACATCTCCAGCACTTGGCTGATGTTCCTGGGTAAATTTTTGCCAGTCGCACCGGCACCATGTACCACCTGTAGTGTATCTTTCTCATTAACTCTAGGTGTGATGCGCATGATGTCTTTCCTTTGTGCGCTGTGGTCGCGTTTTTCCATTGAGTTGCATCAAAATGTTTCCCCAGGTCTGCCTTCCAGGCTTCACTGAATCTGTCTAAGTGTACTGCGTCGCCTAGGTTTAGTAGTGAGTAGCATTTAGATATCGTTCCCCTCTTTAGCTTAGTGTTTAGACAGAGACTTTCAAACTCCGTGAGCGAGTTTTTCCCCTCTCCTGTGGTTGCTTGTGTCCCCAGCATAGATTTTAACTGAAGGTATGGAAATATCAATTTGGGGGGAGGTTGAATTTTTTCTGTATGTCCGGGAACGGTAGCACCTTTTGTGCCTCTAGGAGGTCCCTCACATGCGTGCAGCCTCTCTTTGTCCATTCCCTATAGTCAAATGTGTTGTTCGCTACATGAAGGCAGGGCAATGGTGTTGCCGGTGACCACGGAGTCATAGAGGTCAACGTCTGATGTGTTTTGTCCCATGTCATCAGTAATGTCTTTGTGGTGGGTAAGATATGGGGTTGGGTGGGGCGCATTAGTTTAGGTACCCACAGCAATCTGCGGAGGTCTGTCCCTTGAAGCCAGTGGTCTTCGATTTCTAACCATTGTGGAATAGGGGCTGGTAGTTGTATCCCTATCACTGGGGCTAGTAATGTTGCCTGATAATAAAGTTTAATATTTGGTAAGGCTAGACCCCCTTGGTGAACCGGTCTGTGTAGGTATTTGGCGCTATCCTCACTCGTTTGTGTGCCCATACAAACTTTGTGAGCATTGACTGTGTTTTGTTTAAGTAGGAGGATGGAAGAGCTATTTGCAGCGTTCTAAAAAGGTACTGTAGTTTAGGGAGAATGGACATTTTAAAAGCTGCCATCCTCCCCACCCAGGAGATGTATTTGTCTTTCCAAGAGACCAAACTAGCTTCCATCTCTTTTTGTAGGGCTTCGTAATTTGCCTTGAACAGTCCCCCTATTGTCTTAGTTAACTTAATTCCGAGGAAGGAAACGCTTTCCGTCCTCCAGTCCATCACAAACTTCCCCTGCAACTCCTGTAGTGTGCTCTCAGGTATCCCAATTCCCATGGCCTGTGTTTTGGACACATTTAATTTATAGTACGAACTGTCTCCGTATTCTTTTATCGCTGTCAATAGGTGTGGCATTGATATCAGTGGTTGCGTTAAGGTCAGGAGCACGTCGTCCGCAAACATGTTGGCTTTGTATTCCTTGTCCCCTATGCGCACTCCATGTATGGAACTATGGTTCCTAATCTTTGATGCTAATGGCTCTAAAGCTAGAACATACAGCAGAGGGGACAAGGGGCATCCCTGCCTCGTGCCATTCGAGATGCTAAACGGGTTGGATAGGAAGCCCGCGTTGAGCACTTGTGCCCTCGGGGCGCTATATAACGCTTTGACTGCTGCCCTGAATTCTCCTGGCACACCAAATTTTGCCATGACCGCCTCTAAGAATGTCCAGTGCAGGCGGTCGAATGCCTTTTCGGCGTCTAGGGAGATGATAACTCCTCCCCCTTTGTATAGTCTGGGTAGGCTATGCAGTATGTTCAATACCTTGCGCGTGTTATCAGCTCCCTGTCTCCCTGACACAAATCCTACCTGGTCTGTGTGGATTATTTGGGGGAGTATGGCGCTCAGTCTCATCGCAAATAGCTTGGCGAAGATTTTCGCATCCGTATTGAGCAGGGAGATGGGCCTGAAATTTTGGGGGATGGTGGGTGACTTCCCTGGTTTTTGTAACGTAATAATATGGGCTAGTAGTGAGTCTTGCGGTAATTTCTGTGTGGCTGTCGCCTCTGTGAAAGCGTGCACTAGGTGAGGTATCAGTGTTTGACTGAATTTTTTATAGTAGGTGTTATCTAGTCCGTCTGGGCCTGGGGCTTTGCCTTTTGGTAGGTTTTTTATGACAGTCTGGATTTCGTCCCCTGTGATGGGTTTAATGAGGTCTGTCGCTTGTTGGGTCGTGAGTTTCGGGAGGTCTACTGTATCTAGGTACGCATTGATGTGTTCCTTCGTGGGCTGAAATGTGGTGTCATGCTTGTGTATGTTGTACAGGTCTGCGTAATAGCTGGCAAATTCGTTGCAAATGTCTGTAGGAATAACTTTCTTCTCACCTGTACGGGACATAAGGAAATCGATTTTTTGGTTCGCCCTACGTTCTTGTAATCTCCTTGCCAGTAGTCTACTAGCTTTGTTCCCCTGTGTGTATTGTGTCATTTTCAATCTCTGGAGCCTGTATCCTTATCCGCTTTTTTGATGTAAAATATATTGTTTTCGGGCTTTGACTGAAAGAGAGTTATTCTAGCAGACATAATTATTATGATATTTATTAGTTCCAACCTTGAACAAAAATGCAGTTAAACACAAACCCCCACACATAGAGAGTTTAAAAGTCAAATGAAATACATAACAGCAACAAGCCCTGACACACAAACAGCTAGCGGTAATCCTTGAACCACGTAGGTTTAACCCATAGAATTTGAATTAGTCACTGCCGGTCAGGGACAGGCCATCCCCATGTTCACCCATCTCCGGAGCAAGATGTATTCCTTCCTTGAGAATCAAGAGGATGTTTAAAGTGAACCTCTAAATCCAGATGTTGTAGCATGGGAAGGAGGCTAAATGTGTGGCAGAGCCTGCATATTTCTTGTATTACTGGTGCAGGACTCTGTTATACTAGACCTCAAAATCACTTCTTGGCTCTCTTCCATCTCCCTCCCATTTATTCCATCAGAGCACTCACCCATCTTAACCGCACACAGTACCCTGTGATGCCAGAACCGCTATGCCTTCCGGGTGACGTATGCCTGATTCTCTGGAACTCCGGCTCGGCCTTACCTGCCAGATCAAGTTTACCCACTGCTTTAACACTTTTTTTAGAGGTACAGAGGGTCACTACCAACACGTTATTTGGAGGGAAGGTACAGAAGGTCACTACCAATAACCAATAAATATGAGCCTGGGAGAGCCCACTTTTCCAAGGCCACAGGTGACTCCACTTACAGACGGCCGCTTAGCCACGACCAGCCTGAAACTAATCACCAGATTGAGATGTGACCATGTCCGATTGAAACTGTTCTGGATTATCTCTCCTCAATTAAACAGCTGTCACTGTCAATGTAACCACTGATAACATGTAACAATACACCACACATGGCCGCTCTCATGTCTTCTACTCTGCTGCCCTTTGTGTTTCTGTATTGCTGAGTCGATCAGCTGATGTTTGTTTGGTGAGAATTGTATGCGAGTTTTAGTGGTCCAATCTAATATAAGAGGGCACCTATCTGAGGATGAATGGATTCTCCTAAGTGACTGACACGTAAACAGAAATAAAATTGTTTAAAAATAATTCTCAGTAGGGAAATCCAACACTGTTAATGGCTTGGTCTCACGGTCATGTGTTTTATTTCTGCACGAGCACATAGTGTTTACTCTGAGGATAAACAGATTTATTAGAAGTCTTCTTAGTATCCATTTCACAAATCTCTCCTGTAATAACTCCAGATCAATGTTAAAACAAGTGTGTTGCGGAGCTGCAATTTTATAATCCCAGGATATCTGCTGGTAGAATGCAATATCCAAGTACAAAGCTGGAAGCAGGCAATATTCCCAAATCCTCCCAAGAACCAGACGAAACACAGTCTGAGAGTCAACTGCCACTTTATTCAAAAAGACTGATATTTAAAGCAGGTCACTCAACTGTCACTTTATTAAAAATAACTGATATTTAAAGCAGGTCACTCAACAGGGGTTTCCAAAGATGGGCAGCAGGGGTTTTGGTTGAGGGGACTGGAGGGAGACTACCGTTTCCAGGTCCTCCTCCCAACAGCCCCTGCTGTAACATACAGTAATGAAAACTACGAGGACATAAACCGTTACCTTTCTACTTCAAAATATACAACTTAGTCAGTTTTAATAGCAATGCTAACGAATGGGGAGGATTCGAACAGACATACACAGTACAGCATAAATTAAACATAGCCGGAGACGCCACACTATACCGGCGCGCAGTACACAACAGAAAATAGGCACAACCATTCTATCTTAGGCAGTCCCAAGTGGCTAGGTTTGCCACAATGCTCCCCCAAAACCAAGCCGGCATACACAGTCTGATTTCAACGGATCGGCTTGGGCATGTCCGGGGGAGTGCTCACAGATCATTTCTCAAGTTCTGTCTGTCTGGACAACCCATCGGCGTTACCATTCTGTTTTCCAGGGCGATAATGGATCGTGAAATCAAACGGCTGCAGCGCCAAACTCCAGCGCAACAGCCGGGCATTGTCTCCTGACACCCTGTGTAGCCACACCAACGGGTTGTGATCTGTGAGCAAGGAGAATGGTTGTCCATACAAATAAGGTTGTAACTTTTTGAGGGCCCACACCACGGCCAGGCATTCCTTCTCGATGGCGGCGTAGCCTACTTCCCTTGGTAGTAATTTTCTGCTTAAGTAAGCTACGGGATGTTCTCCGCCATCAGCTCCCACTTGGCTCAGTACTGCCCCCAATCCAAACATGGAAGCGTCTGTGTGAACAAGAAATCGTTTAGTTGGATCAGGGGCAGTTAACACAGGAGCCTTAGTTAATGCAGTTTTTAGTTCATGGAATGCCTGTTCACACTCTGGGGCCCAGTTGACCTGTCGTGGCAAGTTTTTCTTGGTCAAGTCCGTCAGGGGTTTGGCCAGGGCGCTGTAATTGGGCACAAATGGCTGCTACCTCCTCTATTCTCTGGTGATAGGGTTTGAGCATGTTCACATGGAGCATGCGTCGTTTCCCTACCCCAGAGCACGGGCCGATCACATAAGTGGTGTCACATCTCTGTTCTACCACTTGGTATGGGCCCTGCCAGGTGGCCTGTAGCTTGTCTGTGCGGACAGGTTTCAAAATTAGAACTTTCTGTCCCACCTGAAAGCTACGGTCTCTGGCTCCCCTATCGTACCACCGGCGCTGTCGCCGCTGAGCCGCCCGGAGGTTCTCCCGTACGGTTTGGGTTAGAGCCTCCAAGCGGTCCCGGAACTCCAGCACGTATGGCACAATGGGGACTCCATCTGCACTGCTCCCCCCCTCCCAATGTTCTCTAATTAAGTCTAGGGGTCCCCTCACCCTTCTCCCAAACAATAACTCAAACGGAGAGAAGCCGGTAGATTCCTGTGGCACTTCTCGGTACGCAAAAAGCAGATGGGGTAAAAACCTCTCCCAGTCTTTATGGGACTCCCCAAATGTCCTTAGCATCTGCTTCAAGGTACCGTTAAAGCGCTCACACAACCCATTGGACTGCGGGTGATAGGCAGAATTTACAATTGGCTTAATGCCACATAACTTCCATAGCTGGTGGGTCACTTCGGCTGTAAATTGGGTCCCCCTATCCGAAATTATCTCTTGGGGAAATCCCATCCTGGAAAATATCTTCATCATAGCTTCGGCTACCGTTTCTGCTTGTATATTGGAAAGGGCTATAGCCTCCGGGTACCGGGTGGCATAATCTACAATGGTCAGAATATACCGCTTGCCGGAAGGGCTAGGCTTGGACAGTGGTCCTACTATATCCACTGCTACTCTGCTAAAGGGTTCTTCAATAATGGGAAGGGGGCACAATTTCGCTTTGTGGCGGTCACCCCTTTTTCCCACTCTCTGACAAATGTCACATGTCTGACAATACTGTCTCACATCTCTAGATATACCTGGCCAGAAAAATGCATGTGTCAATCTGTACCTCGTTCTTGTCATCCCTAAATGCCCAGACAGCGGAATATCGTGGGCAATTCTAAGCAGTTCCTGACGGTATTTCTGGGGCACTATAAGCTGCTTATTAGTCACATGTACAGACCCCCCTACCACCCGCTCAGCAACACGATATAACAGATTTTTCTCCCATACATACTGTTCTCCCTCTAAACCTGTCTGACCAGCTGTCGCCTTATCCTTATAAATTTGCAACGTGGGATCGTTTTTAACCTCTGCCTCAAAGTCAGTCGGGGTATCCCAGGAAACACGGGTTACACGGGGTACATTGTCTCTTACCTGAGCCTCAGAGTGTGTGGAAGATGAAGCCGTGGTGCGAGCCTGCTGACGGGTGGTCACTGGATATGCCTCATGGCGAGGACTTTGGGGCACAAAAGCGGAAGTCATTTGCCCCAGGTCATTCCCCAAAACAACATCAGCTGGTAACTTGTGCATCAGCCCCACCTCCACCATACCTTCCCCCGCACCCCAATTCAGATGTACCTTGGCAGTTGGTAGCCGGTACATGGCACCCCCTGCTACCCGGACTGCTACCGATCCCCCGGTATGTGCTGATCCTGACACCAAATGCGGGGCAACCAAAGTTAAGGTAGCGCCGGAATCACGTAGCCCCTGTACCTCTTTCCCTTCCAGAGTCACGGTCTGGCAATGTGGATGTCGGTTGTCAGTAGCATGGATGGACATTACATCGTGCAAAACGCCCAGGGGTTCATCAGCCGACTCAAGCGGCACTCCTGGCAAAGTTGGCTCTGCATGATAATAATGAGCAGCT
Organism: Pelobates cultripes; assembly: GCA_933207985.1. Lineage (NCBI taxonomy): Eukaryota > Metazoa > Chordata > Amphibia > Anura > Pelobatidae > Pelobates > Pelobates cultripes. The sequence continues at coordinate 2,783,242 of OW240922.1, read as the reverse complement.
GCCCGCGGGGCCATATTCTGCCGGAGCTGATTCCAGTTCTTGCAGCTCCGGTTTTGGGTGCACTCCCGGGCCATGTGCCCCCATTGCTTACAGGCATGGCACTGGATGTTGGACCTGCCATTATAACGGGAGTGGGGAGGTTGTCCCACAAGTGCTGGTCTGGATGGTGCTGTCGCTGGGGCAGGAGCAATAACTGGAAACGGTTGCGGGTTGGGTTTTGCATACCCTCGGTTATTATTTTTATGATGCCTCCTAGCATCATAATGTTGGTCGCCAATCGTGCCGCTTCGGTTAGGGTGTGAGGATTTCGGTCATTCACCCATTCTTGAGCCTCTGGTGCCAGGCCATTACAAAACTGCTCCAGTAGCAACATCTGGCGTAACTCTTCCATGGTGGTAGCTCTGCTGGCTTGTATCCAGCCTTGTGAGGCTTGGTCAAGCTTGTGTGCCCACTCCGCATGTGAGTCTTTGTCCCCTTTTTTCAATTCTCGGAACTTGCGCCGGTATGCCTCTGGGGTAATGGCATACCTTTCTAATAGCGCCTGCTTTACCTTGTCATAATTCTTGCTGTCCTCTCTGGGTACAGCCCGGTAGGCGTCTGCTGCACGCCCAGACAGTTTGCCTGCCAACAAAGGTACCCACATAGCTTGCTCTACATCATGCAAGTCACACAATCTTTCAAAATCTTGCAAGAATCCATCTATTTCGTCTTTATCCTCGCAAAAAGTTTTAAATGCATGATGTGGTATTTTTGGCCTTCCCTGGCCCACAGTTGAAACAGCAGCGGTTTCTGCTTGAGGTGAGAAGGCTTGATTCCTTTGCGCCATCACGTACTCCTGTGCATCCGCCGAAATTATGGTCATAATTTCTGGAGATACTGGAGCGGGCCAAAATGCCAATCTTGTCCTCATTTCTCGTTCAAATGGGGTCTCCTCCATGTTTGCTGGGGGTGTAGCACTACGAGCTCGGTCTCCTTCCATTAGCTCGGCAATAAGTCTTGCTTTAGGCTTATTGCTGGCTATCTTACCCCTGGCTTCCAACAGCTCCTTTAACGTTTGCCGTTTCAATATGGTGTAGTCTGTCCCCATTCACTTCTGCATCTGTATCAATTGCCTTCTGCTTTCCATTATGTCAATTCCAATTGTATAAACAGCGTTTTTCCTGCTGTACGGTTGGATCCCGCCGCTGCCACCAATTGTTGCGGAGCTGCAATTTTATAATCCCAGGATCTCTGCTGGTAGAATGCAATAACCAAGTACAAAGCTGGAAGCAGGCAATATTCCCAAATCCTCCCAAGAACCAGACGAAACACAGTCTGAGAGTCAACTGCCACTTTATTCAAAAAGACTGATATTTAAAGCAGGTCACTCAACTGTCACTTTATTAAAAATAACTGATATTTAAAGCAGGTCACTCAACAGGGGTTTCCAAAGATGGGCAGCAGGGGTTTTGGTTGAGGGGACTGGAGGGAGACTACCGTTTCCAGGTCCTCCTCCCAACAGCCCCTGCTGTAACATACAGTAATGAAAACTACGAGGACATAAACCGTTACCTTTCTACTTCAAAATATACAACTTAGTCAGTTTTAATAGCAATGCTAACGAATGGGGAGGATTCGAACAGACATACACAGTACAGCATAAATTAAACATAGCCGGAGACGCCACACTATACCGGCGCGCAGTACACAACAGAAAATAGGCACAACCATTCTATCTTAGGCAGTCCCAAGTGGCTAGGTTTGCCACAAAGTGATTAATGTGTAGTTGCTGTGACAGTCCCAAAATCCCTAACCTCTCCAGTCCATGGGTAGTTGACCTGCAGGGTCAGATCCTCTCAGTTATCTACTATCGGTTTGAGTTTGTCCTCATAAAGATACTCAGACAGCCTGAGATCAGGCTCTGTGGGAGTTACAATAATCTGTGACTCTGTAATTACAGACGTAAATAATACATCGAAATACTCCGTATAACAAAATTACATAGAAAATAAAATTACTAATCACTAGTACACTAGTACCCCCATACATTATATACACAGTATATACAGGGGGTGTATGTCACGGCAAGGGTGTATAATTTATTATGACACTATGGAATATCATCTTTTAATGTGATTTCTTGTAGTAAATGGCACAAATTACAGAGATGCTATTGCTGAGGTCAACAGGGGTTACATCTTTTGAAGCTGGGACCCCCACAGAGGGCAGATGACAGAAGGGGTAGTGTGAATGGCATAGGAATGTGAAAAGGATTTTACTGTATGGATGTGAAGTCTGCAAGGTGTGAGGTTCTACACTTGGAAAAGTCTGAATGTCTCTTCATCCATTTGGCCTGTACTTTGTAAGTGATGAGTAAATCTCTTTGATATGTAAATGCCATTAGCTTTGTTCTAGTATCATATCCAAAGGAAGGACAAAAAACATTCATATTTACCCCCACAGAATAATAATAAAGCCTAATTTTTGTTATATTTGGAATGTGACAAGCGCCATCTTCTAACCAAGTCCAAACATGAGTGGCCTAACTTGACCCTAGGGAAAGGAATTGTGATGTCCGTCCTATTGGATCGTGGGTGGGACGTGCAACATGTCTATGGAATGGGAAAAGAATAACAAATTTGTAGATGCAATTATTATTTCTGTGGCAGGTACAAAAAAGAAGATAGAGTCAAATGTTTCCATTTGGATTGACAGTGGTCTGGAACAAAGGAGGTGGTCAGTTATTATTACTGTAGGTACGCCTTAACTCCACCCCTGGGCAAGACTTGATAAACCACAGGGTATATATCTAATGATCCTGAAGGGTGTTGGTGTGCTTGCTTGGGGCCAAGATCTAATTTTGGGTGAGTCACCATCTTTCCTTGCCAGAGACCCCCTGGACAGAAGTTGTACTTTGAAAACCTAAGTGAGTAATTAGGACTTCCGTATTTTATCTTTTTTGTTTTTATCTGTTGTTGGTGTAAATAATTTGTTTATCATATATTTTTATATGCACTGTGACTATCTTTTGCTCATAATAAACATTCATTTATTAAGTTTTGCCTTTGTCTGGTTAAGAATCACGTTACCTGAAGAGACTAGTTAGTATTTTTGTAATTCCTTGAATATTGTACTAAGTAATATTTGGTGGGTTTTATTATTGATTTACCTGGGGGACCAAGGCACCAAATTTATAAATTGTCTTGGTGGTGGCAGCGTTAAAATAGTAATAGTTATATTATTATGTTTAAGTGTGGGTGGTGTTAAAGGGGGGATTTTGTCATTATTTCCGGTCTAGTACAGACAAATAGTGAACTTTACCCTTTCACCACCACAACTACGTCATGCACACTCTTGGAGTAGGGTGCGTTCGTGACAGTGTATATTTACCCCCATACATTATATACACTGTATATACAGGGGGTGTATATTTACCCCCCATACATTATACACACAGTATATACAGGGGGTGTATATTTACCCCCCATACATTATACACACAGTATATACAGGGGGTGTATATTTACCCCATACATTATATACACAGTATATACAGGGGGTGTATATTTAACCCATACATTATACACACAGTATATACAGGGGGTGTATATTTACCCCCCATACATTATACACACAGTATATACAGGGGGTGTATATTTACCCCCCATACATTATACACACAGTATATACAGGGGGTGTATATTTAACCCCATACATTATATACACAGTATATATAGGGGGTGTATATTTAACCCATACATTATACACACAGTATATACAGGGGGTGTATATTTACCCCCCATACATTATACACACAGTATATACAGGGGGTGTATATTTACCCCCCATACATTATACACACAGTATATACAGGGGGTGTATATTTACCCCCATACATTATATACACAGTATATACAGGGGGTGTGTATTTACCCCCATACATTATATACACAGTATATACAGGGGGTGTGTATTTACCCCCATACATTATATACACAGTATATACAGGGGGTGTGTATTTACCCCATACATTATATACACAGTATATACAGGGGTGTATATTTACCCCATACATTATATACACATGTATATACAGGGAGTTGTATATTTACCCCATACATTATATACACAGTATATACAGGGGGTGTATATTTACCCTCCATACATTATATACACAGTATATACAGGGGGTGTATATTTACCCTCCATACATTATATACACAGTATATACAGGGGGTGTACATTTACCCCCATACATTATATACACAGTATATACAGGGGGTGTATATTTACACCCATACATTATACACACAGTATATACAGGGGGTGTATATTTACCCTCCATACATTATATACACAGTATATACAGGGGGTGTATATTTACCCCATACATTATATACACAGTATATACAGGGGGTGTATATTTACCCCATACATTATATACACAGTATATACAGGGGGTGTATATTTACCCCATACATTATATACACAGTATATACAGGGGGTGTATATTTACCCCATACATTATACACAGTATATACAGGGGGTGTATATTTACCCCATACATTATATACACAGTATATACAGGGGGTGTATATTTACCCCCCATACATTATATACACAGTATATACAGGGGGTTGTATATTTACCCCCATACATTATATACACAGTATATACAGGGGGTGTATATTTACCCCATACATTATATACACAGTATATACAGGGGGTGTATATTTACCCCATACATTATATACACAGTATATACAGGGGGTGTATATTTACCCCCATACATTATATACACAGTATATACAGGGGGTGTATATTTACCCCATACATTATATACACAGTATATACAGGGGGTTGTATATTTACCCCATACATTATATACACAGTATATACAGGGGGTATATATTTACCACTATACATTATATACGCAGTATATACAGGGGGTTGTATATTTACCCCATACATTATATATGCAGTATATACAGGGGCTGTATATTTACCCAATACATTATATACACAGTATATACAGGGGCTGTATATTTACCCCATACATTATATACACAGTATATACAGGGGGGGTGTGTATATTTACCCCATACATTATATACACAGTATATACAGGGGCTGTATATTCACCCCCATACATTATATACACAGTATATACAGGGGGTGTATATTTACCCCCATACATTATATACACAGTATATACAGGGGGTGTATATTTACCCCCATACATTATATACACAGTATATACAGGGGGTGTATATTTACCCCATACATTATATACACAGTATATACAGGGGGTGTATATTTACCCCATACATTATATTCACAGTATATACAGGGGGTGTATATTTACCCCATACATTATATACACAGTATATACAGGGGGTGTATATTTACCCCCATACATTATATACACAGTATATACAGGGGGTGTATATTTACCCCCATACATTATATACACAGTATATACAGGGGGTGTATATTTACCCCCATACATAATATACACAGTATATACAGGGGGTGTATATTTACCTCATACATTATATACACAGTATATACAGGGGGTTGTATATTTACCCCATATATTATATATGCAGTATATACAGGGGGTGTTTATTTACCCCTATACATTATATACACAGTATATACAGGGGGTGTATATTTACCCCATATATTATATACACAGTATATACAGGGGGTTGTATATTTACCCCATCCATTATATACACAGTATATACAGGGGGCTGTATATTTACCCCATCCATTATATACACAGTATATACAGGGGGTGTATATTTACCCCCATACATTATATACACAGTATATACAGGGGGTGTATATTTACCCCATACATTATATACACAGTATATACAGGGGGTATATATTTACCCCTATACATTATATACGCAGTATATACAGGGGGTTGTATATTTACCCCATACATTATATATGCAGTATATACAGGGGCTGTATATTTACCCAATACATTATATACACAGTATATACTGGGGCTGTATATTTACCCCATACATTATATACACAGTATATACAGGGGGGGGGGGTGTGTATATTTACCCCATACATTATATACACAGTATATACAGGGGCTGTATATTCACCCCCATACATTATATACACAGTTTATACAGGGGCTGTATATTCACCCCCATACATTATATACACAGTATATACAGGGGGTGTATATTTACCTCATACATTATATACACAGTATATACAGGGGGTTGTATATTTACCCCATACATTATATACACAGTATATACAGGGGGTATATATTTACCCCTATACATTATATACGCAGTATATACAGGGGGTTGTATATTTACCCCATACATTATATATGCAGTATATACAGGGGCTGTATATTTACCCAATACATTATATACACAGTATATACAGGGGCTGTATATTTACCCCATACATTATATACACAGTATATACAGGGGGGGTGTGTATATTTACCCCATACATTATATACACAGTATATACAGGGGCTGTATATTCACCCCCATACATTATATACACAGTTTATACAGGGGCTGTATATTCACCCCCATACATTATATACACAGTATATACAGGGGGTGTATATTTACCCTGTAACGGACCGTTTTGCCCACAAGAGGTTAAAAACCGTTTAAGCGATATTCCCCTTTCAGATGCACAGACAGCTACTGAAATCACCAATCTCCCGAACTGCAAACTACAATTCTGGAACAATTCTTCAATGGCTTGTCTCCAGAGGCCCAAGAATAGGTGAGAGACCGAAAACCCCTCACCCTAACTGAAGCGGCACGACTAGCCGACCAACATTACGATGCGAGGAGACATCACGGGCACCTAAACAGAGGTTACCCTCGGCCCACCGCTCAACCACTTACAGTAACCCCTACAGCCTCTACAGCAACCCCATTTCGACCAACCCCGGGGGGTCAACCTCCACCAGCCCGATATAATGGCAGGGCCAATATCCAATGCCATACGTGCAAGCAATGGGGCCACATGGCAAGGGAGTGCACTCAGAACCGGAGCCGGCAAGCGTGGAACTAAGTACGGCCAAACCCAGCACCAAGGGCAGCGGCACACCACTATCAAGCGGAACCAACCACCCAGGAGATACTGATCACTCAGGCCGAAGAACCCCTGGGGAAATTGCACAGGGTAATGTCAGTTCAAGCCACCGACAACAGGCAACATCATCGCCAGTTAGTAACTCTGGAGGGGAAAGAGGTGCAAGGGCTCCGGGATTCGGGAGCCACCCTGACTTTGGTAGCACCACATTTGGTTCCGGGTTCAGCACACACCGGTGGATCCGTAGCAGTACGAGTAGCAGGGGAAGCAGTATACAGGCTACCCACCGCCAAAGTACATTTGAATTGGGGTGTTGGGGAGGGGATGGTAGAGGTGGGCCTGATGCAGAAACTACCCGCGGATGTTGTATTGGGGAACGACCTGGGCCGGATGACTTCTGCCTTTATACCGCAGGCTCCACCCCAAGAAGCCCATCCAGTAACCACAAGACAGCAGGCTCGCACCCCGGCCCCATCAGCGCAGTCTGAGGCTCAGGTAAGAGACAGTGACCCTCCCACGACACTTATGACCTGGGATACCCCGACTAAATTTGAGGCGGAGGTTAAAATAGACCCTACGTTACAAGTGTACCGGGATAGGGTGAGCACAGACCAGGCCGGATTAGAGGGGGAGCAGTATACCTGGCAAAAGGGGTTATTATACCGTATTGCAGAAAAGGTAGTGGGGTGTCGGTCACGGTAACGACTAGACAGCTAGTAGTTCCCCAAAAGTAAAGACAGGAACTTCTCCAGATCGCTCATGACATCCCCTTGTCTGGGCATCTGGGGATGATACCGTTTAACCCACGCCTTTTTCTGGCCAGGGATATCCAAGGATGTGCGTCAGTACTGTCAGACCTGCGACATCTGCCAGTGAGTAGGCAAGACGGGTGACCGCCACAAGGCCAAATTATAGTAGATATAGTAGATATAGTAGGCCCCTTACCAAAGCCCAGTCCCTCTGGCAAGAAATATATTTTAACCGTAGTAGACTATGCCACCCGGTACCCCGAGGCAGTAGCTCTCTCCATTATTCACGCTGAGACTGTAGCCGAGGCCTTAATGAAAATATTCTCTCGGATATTTTCCCTCTATCAGATAGGGATACCCAGTTCACCGCCGAAGTCACCCAACAACTATGGAGAATATGTGGCATTAAGCCTATAGTGAACTCCGTGTACCACCCCCAGTCCAATGGGTTATGTGAAAGATTTAACGGCACCATAAAGCAGATGCTCTGTACCCTTGGAGAGGCTCATAAAGACTGGGAGCGATTCCTACCCCATCTGCTATTCGCCTATAGAGAGGTACCCTAAGAGTCGACGGGCTTTTCCCCATTTGAATTGCTGTTTGGGAGAAGGGTGCGAGGGCCTTTAGACTTAATTAGAGAGCACAGGGAGGGGGAGAGTAGTACAGATGGGACACCCATTGTACCATACGTGTTAGAGTTCAGGGACCGCTTGGAGGCATTAACCGAGACCGTACGGACCAACCTCCAGACGGCCCAACAACGCCAGCACCGCTGGTATGATAGGGGAACCAGGGACCGCAGCTTTCAAGAGGGACAGAAAGTTTTGATTTTAAAACCTATCCGCACGGACACGCTGCAGGCCATCTGGCAGGGCCCATACCAGGTGGTGGAACAGAGGTGTGACACCACCTACGTGATTGGCCCCTGCTCAGGGACAGGGAAGATGCTCAAACCCTATCATGAGAGGATGGAGGACGTGACGTGACGTGAATATGCTCAAACCCTATCATGAGAGGATAGAGGACGTGACAGCAATATGCGCCTCGGCCTCTGAGGATTAGGAGAACCTGCCGCTACCTGACCTGTTAGAGTGGGACGATCAGGCAGAGCCCTCCACGAGTGTTCAGCTGGGGGAGCGGCTAAGCCCACAGGAGCGGGCCCAGGTACAAGAGTTGATCACGGCTAAGGGGGCCACTTTCTCCAATTTACCTGGGTACACTCCGCTAGCCACTCGAGACCCCCAGACAGCTACCTATGCGGCAGTCCCCATATCGTATCTGTAATACTTATTTTGTAATATTTCTTTAATTGGAACTCAACTGCAGCATTTCTTGGTTGCAACAACAATAAGGTTCACCTCCTTTTATATTGGTATGAAACTATGGTCACTGTACCTTTAAATATCCATGTAGGTAAAATTAGGCTTTGTAGCAATCCCTTATGAGTAAGAGGAATAATTAGACAAAGTGACACTTTAGTGAGTTTTAGATACTGTGTAATATAAATAATAGTAATTGACTTGTTTGGTAAAAGTATTACTTAACTTAAAGGCAGTTCTGGCACTGGAAGGGTTAATTCACCCAATGAAGGAGAAATTAGAAGTCCGTTTCAACAAGCTGAGAACTAGGAGTGGAGAGTGGGGAAGTCCGTTTTAACAAGCCGAGGTCTGGGAGTGGAGAAGGTAGAATTCAGAGTTACAAGCCGAGGTCTAGGAGTGGAGAAGGTAGAAATCCGTTTACAAGCCGAGGTCGAGAAGTGGAGAAGGTAGAAATCCGTTTACTAGCCGAGGTATAGAAGTGGAGCAGGTAGGATCAGAAGTAGAGCAGCTGATCTTCATGCAGCACCTGTGCGAATAATCCAGCCCTTTGAATCTGGCGCGGTCCTCCTAAGTATCGTGGAGGGACCGCGTCAGAGAAAGGGGCGGGGCTGAGCGCCGTGAACCCGGAAGTGGGTTCCGGCGATAAATTACATGCCATGCTATACCTGACAGTACCCCCTTCCCATGGGGCATCCTCTGGGTGCACTATTTCGGTTTGGAGGGATAGCGTTTGTGAAAGGCAGTAACTAACCTCCTAGCATGTACATTAGATGAATCTTCCCAAGTGTCTTCATCAACTCCATAACCTTTCCATCTGATAAGGTATTGTAAGGAGCCACGGTGGACACGAGAATCCAAAATTTTGTGAATTTCATATTCTTCTTCACCTTGGACAATGATAGGTTCAGGAGTTGTTACTATTTCCCTATAAAAAGGATCAGGGATGTGTGGTTTAAGTAAGGAGACATGGAATACTGGATGAAGTTTAAAACTTGGAGGAAGTTTTAGTTTAACAACGTTATCATTAATGATAGTAATTACTTGAAAGGGACCAAGAAAAAGAGAGCTCAATTTCTTTGAAGGACGGCTTGTGGTAATATTCCTTGAAGAGAGCCAGACAAGATCCCCTACCTTGTAAGGAGGGGGAATTCTTCTATTATTGTCAAAAAACTTTTTCTGGTTATTTTGGGCGAGTTGAAGATTCTCCCGTAATTTGAAAAATAGAGAAGACATAAATTCATTTTTTGATGTAACAGTAGGATTGGATGAAGTAATGGTTTGGATGGGGAATGAAGACGGATGAAAACCATAGTTGGAGAAGAAAGGAGTCATTTTCGTACTAGAATGAATGGTATTATTGTAAGAAAATTCGGCCATAGGTAACCATGTGGTCCAGTCATCTTGGAGGTATGAACAATAACATCGAAGATATTGTTCCAAACATTGGTTAACCCTTTCTGTTTGCCCATTAGTTTGGGGATGATAAGCGGAAGAGAGTTTGCGTTGAATTTGAAGGGAGAGACACATCTCTTTCCAGAATTTGGAGGTAAATTGTGTCCCCTATCAGAAATAATTTCTTCAGGAAGACCATGAAGTTTCACAATATTGTCAATAAAGACCTTAGACAATTCTACAGAGGAGGGTAATTTTTTTAAAGAAATGAAATGGGACATTTTTGTGAAGCGATCCACAACGACAAGAATAGTGGTGAAATGTTGAGAAGGTGGAAGATCAACGATAAAATCCATAGAAATGGATTGCCAAGGTTTTTCTGGAATAGGTAAGTTAAGTAGTAATCCAAAAGGTTGATTATGTTCTGGTTTAGACCTTTGACAGATAGGACATGTTTTGACATATAATGCAATGGTTCTATCCTGGCGAGGCCACCAATAATATCGTGAAGTTAGTTCAAGTGTTTTCTTTATTCCAGGATGTCCAGCTAGGGGGGAATCATGAACCATCTTAAGTAATTTATTCCTAAGAATGGGAGGAATATAAATTCTATTTTTAAAATAAAATAGACCATCCTTTTTTGTTAGTATAGGTGTTTTGGGAAGTTCAAGATCCTTCTGATTCAAATTCTTTATGTCATCATGAAGAGAAGAGAGGATTCCTATTATTTTGGTAGAAGGATAATCATCAGTAGTAGTTTTAGAAGGAATTCGAGAAAGAGCGTCAGCCTTTTTATTTCTATTTCCAGGTCTGTATATTAATTGGAAGTTAAATCGGTTAAAGAATAGGTTCCATCTAACTTGTCTAGCTGTAAGGGTTTTGTTAGTATAGAGATATTCAAGATTTTTATGGTCAGTATAAACTATTATAGGTTGTTTTGTATCTTCCAGAAGATGACGCCAATTTTCGAAGGCAGCTTTAACACTTAATAATTCTTTTTCACCAATAGGATAATTTTTTTCAGCAGAGCTCAAGGATCTTGAAAAAAAGGCAACTGGATGAAGTGGATCTTGTGGAGTCTTTTGTTGAGAAAGAACTGCTCCGATGGCTGCATCTGATGCATCAACTTCAAGAACATATAGGAATGTTGGATTAGGTAGTTGTAGAATAGGTGCAGTTGTAAATCTTTTTTTTAATTCGTCGAAGGCTGTTTGAGCATCTTTATTCCAATTAAAAGGACGTTTACTACTGTTGAGGAGGTTAAGAGGATGTGATACATCCGAATAGTTTCTAATAAATTTTCTATAGAAGTTTGCAAATCCAAGAAAACGTTGTAATTCTTTTGTAGTAGTAGGAGCAGGCCAATCAATAATACATTTGATTTTGGAATTATCCATCTTCAAAGAATGAGGTGAAATAATGTATCCTAGAAAAGAGAATTCAGTAACCTCAAAAAGGCATTTTTCTGGTTTAGCGTATAATTTATGAGTTCTCAGTCTAGATAGAACCCATCTAACATGTTTCCTATGTTCATCCAAATTGTTAGAATATATTAAGATATCATCTAAGTAGATAATAACACATACATCCAGAAGATCTCTAAAGATATCATTGATAAAATGTTGAAACGTTGCAGGGGCATTACAGAGCCCGAAAGGCATCACTAGATATTCGTAGAGACCATATCTTGTCCGGAAGGCGGTTTTCCATTCATCATCCTGTTTTATTCTAATGAGGTTATATGCGCCTCGAAGGTCGAGTTTAGTGAATATAGTTGCAGTTCTTAACCTTTCAATTAATTCATTTATTAGTGGAAGAGGATAACGATTTTTAATAGTTATTTTATTTAAGGCTCTGTAATCTATAATAGGACGGATGGTTTGGTCTTTATTCTTCACAAAGAAAATACTAGAAGCAGCAGGAGAGGTCGAGGGTCTGATGAACCCTTTGCGTAAATTTTCATTAAGATATTCTTTTAAAATTTCTAACTCCTTTTCAGAGAGTGGATAAATATGACCATAAGGAATAGGAGCTCCGGGTATGAGATCTATTGGGCAATCATATAGCCGATGAGGAGGAAGTGTTTCCGCTTCTTTTTTACAAAAGACATCTGCAAAATCGGAGTAGAATGGAGGTATAACTGGTTCTACAGTAGTTTGGAGAATAGGAATGTGTTGTAAGCACGTTTTTTTACAGAAATCAGAAGCAAAGGAGATGGAGAAGGGAGACCACTTAATTAAAGGATCATGGTTTTTTAACCAATTAATTCCTAGAATGACGGGATAAAGTGGAGATTTAATAATATCAAATGTAATGAATTCGAAATGTACGTTGTTGGTAATCATTCTTAGAGGGATTGTTTCATCTTTGATGGGTCCTGAGGATATAAATGAACCGTCAATAACTCTGATTGGAATAAAATTGGTTTTTTGAACACAAGGAATTTTATTTTTTGAAACAAAAGAAAAATCAAGAAAAGTTCCATTAGCACCAGAATCAATGATGGCCTCAGTCACGATTCTTTTTGTATCCCACTGTAATATGAGAGATATAGAAAAATAAGTAGATGCTTTTCTTTTTTGAAAAACGTTCAATATAGAGGTAGATGAATGAAGCTTACCACCTTTTGAATGTTTCAGTAGAGGACATTCGGAAATTAGATGTTCATTCGAAGCACAATACATACATAAGTTTAGTTGTCTCCTTCTTATTCTTTCTTCAGAAGTAAGAGGACTTTTTATTATACCTACTTCCATAGGTTCAGTTTGTGGAGGAATTTTTTCAGGTAGTTTTAGAGTAGTGAAAGGTTTTCTCCAGGTAGAATTAGTAAGAACCCTTTCAGCTTTTCTTTCTCTTAGACGTCTATCAATACTGATAGACAGTTGAATCAATGCATTTAAGGTAGGAGGAAGTTCTGTACGAGAGAGTTCATCTTTCACAGCTTCAGATAATCCGAGACGGAATTGATTGCGTAAAGTAATGTCATTCCATTGGGTTTCTGTAGCCCATCTTTTGAATTCTGCAATATAATCTTCAACAGGTCTATTCTTTTGGTGTAATGTTCTGATGGTTAAATCAGCAGTAGTTTGTTTAAAAGGATCTTCATATAATAAAGACATAGCTTCAAAGAACTCATCCAATGAATCCAATATGGGATCATCATTTTCCAAAAAGGAATGGGCCCATGCCATAGGTTCACCTCTTAAAAAAGAGATCACTGAACAGACTTTGGATCTTTCGGTGGGATAAGATCTAGGTTTTAAAGCAATTAGTAGTTTGCAAGAATTCAAAAACTCTCTGTACTTTGTTCTATCTCCATGAAATTTTTCTGGATTACAGACAGCAGGATCACCAGCCGATTGAAGAGCGGCATGAGGAAGATGACCTTGAATGTCTCTAACATAGGTTAATATTCTCTCATTTGTAATTTGCAGTTCCTGTAACCCTTGAGCAATCGTATCCACTCTATTGGTTAGGGCAGAAACTTGAGAGTTAATATCTGCTGGTTCCATTGAAGAGGCTGAATTATTCTGTAATACTTATTTTGTAATATTTCTTTAATTGGAACTCAACTGCAGCATTTCTTGGTTGCAACAACAATAAGGTTCACCTCCTTTTATATTGGTATGAAACTATGGTCACTGTACCTTTAAATATCCATGTAGGTAAAATTAGGCTTTGTAGCAATCCCTTATGAGTAAGAGGAATAATTAGACAAAGTGACACTTTAGTGAGTTTTAGATACTGTGTAATATAAATAATAGTAATTGACTTGTTTGGTAAAAGTATTACTTAACTTAAAGGCAGTTCTGGCACTGGAAGGGTTAATTCACCCAATGAAGGAGAAATTAGAAGTCCGTTTCAACAAGCTGAGAACTAGGAGTGGAGAGTGGGGAAGTCCGTTTTAACAAGCCGAGGTCTGGGAGTGGAGAAGGTAGAATTCAGAGTTACAAGCCGAGGTCTAGGAGTGGAGAAGGTAGAAATCCGTTTACAAGCCGAGGTCGAGAAGTGGAGAAGGTAGAAATCCGTTTACTAGCCGAGGTATAGAAGTGGAGCAGGTAGGATCAGAAGTAGAGCAGCTGATCTTCATGCAGCACCTGTGCGAATAATTCAGCCCTTTGAATCTGGCGCGGTCCTCCTAAGTATCGTGGAGGGACCGCGTCAGAGAAAGGGGCGGGGCTGAGCGCCGTGAACCCGGAAGTGGGTTCCGGCGATAAATTACATGCCATGCTATACCTGACAGTATCCCTGAAACGGTCAGGATAACCGGGGTAAGTCACAGTTTAGCGGGGGTCCCACTACACTCACACTAAAAGCATCCCTTACACACAGAGACACACAATGCATTCCTTACCCAGACACAGAAACACAATGCATCTTTTACAAACACTCAATCCACCCCTTACAGACACACACTGCATCCCTTACAAACACAGAAACACAGCTTGCATCCCTTAAACATACAAACAGATTCACACAATGCATCCCCTGTGCACACACACACAAAGAAATACACAATGCATCCCTTACACACAAACACACACTGCTTGCTATCCCTTAACACTCAGACACTCTGCATCCACTACACACACACACATTAGGTCCCCTACACTAACTGGTATTGTGGTGGAATTTCGGTGAATGTAAATTTAGTAGGCCAAGATTTCCATGTGGCATATGTGTATGTTGTGTCAGTTAGTCAGCTACACGTAGCTAGGATACTGTCATCAATGTACTGAGCATGTGCAGGAATGCAGGAACTGAAATTGCACTTATTTCCTTTGTCTTGGATGGGCCATGTGGTTTTACTAGATGTACAAGTCTATATTCTGCTCAATGATTGGTTAAAGGTATATGTGGGTGTAGCTATTAATGGGAGGAGTTATAGTGCTATATAAGGAATGTACACTATGTGTTGGTCTCTCAGATCATTTGGAACAGGAGTTCATCTGAGACCCGATCGGTAATGTGAATAAAGGCATCTTACTTCCTGAAGACTTGTGTCCAAATCTCTGTGTTTGGCTTCTGCATGCTTACACGGTAACATCTCTGGTGCATTGGCAGTGGGAACCTCATCGCACGGAAGCTGGCGCAGAGATTTGAGACGGTAAGCTTTTACCAAATCCTCTGGACTTCTACTGCGTGGACATCCCTTCATCTCGGCGCCACTGGGCTGCTTCGCTCAGGAGATCATCGGCTTCTGCGCAGTGAGTACCGGGGTGTTCCGTCTATGAGTGAACCCAGGTCCAGAAACTAACAGGTAAGACTGATACCTTTAGAGCGGTAGACCCACAAGGGGTTTTATATTTGGAACCGGTTATTGGTATTGGCCCCTTCATTAGAAGGAAGAAGCGAAAGCGCAACTGTTATCTGGAAATTAGCCCGTCTAATATAGGTGGTTTGTCAGACTGAGTTCTGGTGTAAATAGCTCATGTCGGACACCGATGTCCTGCCTTGACTAACATGCTAGGTGTAAATTTTGGTTGTTAGGTCGGGGAGATCGGCGGAATCTAAGCATACTCTGTTGTATATTATAGTTTGCTAGATTTCACCCTATCTTAACTAAGTGTGCTCTGTTGTAAATCCAGCCACTAGATTATTGATAGTTTAATAGACTAGCTGGGTACTGTGTGTAAATTTTGCCCTCTAGTTCGCTATACGTGGTGTCTGGGCAGCGAAGAACTTATCGAATCTCTGGTGTACAAATAGATCGAAAGCTCTCGAGGTTGGGATTATTGTAAATGTTGTTAAGTATATTGTATGTCCTACTAGAAAGTTAGAGCTCTGCCGTCTAGTGGGAGTGTAAATTGTGTGTATAATTGTAAAATAGCGCACGGTACCATAACTACTGACATGTACCATAACCACTGACATTGTGTAAAAATTACTAATAATTGCTGTTTTATGTTATATGTATAATACCATAACTGTTACTAACTGATCTGTGACTTTAAAACTGTATTATAACCACTTACTAACTGTACCATAACCACTGACTGTAAAGATGAGGTTACTAGAATGTGATATAGTTGGTTAGTCAAAAGTTGATTTATAGTACGGATAATTGTAGAGACGATTTATAGTTATAGAGGTAAGTAGCTAGTGTTTGGTAGATCTTTGTGAGTGGGACGCTGTGATATCATTGTATGAACAAGAATTCTCTGCGTGTTATCGTGTGTGTATGTTTGGCTTAGCAACCGTGCCACGTGGTACTGTTGCCGGGAAAACAAGTGTGATTGTTGGAAGTGTTTGAAGTATTGTGTATCTTTGTAATAGACGTTCCATTGCCAGTATGGGTGCGTCTGATTCAAAGATTGTTGATCCCTTGTCATGCATGTTGAAAAACTTTACAAAGGGATATAAAGCCTGTGATTATGGGGTAAAATTGTCCCCAAAACGTTTGACTACCTTATGTAGTAGAGAGTGGCCTATCCTGGTGACCACATGGCCACCATGTGGTAGCCTTGATTTCATTTTGGTACAACGTGTGCATGCGGCTGTATCTAGTAGGCCTGAATTTTATGATCAGTTTCCGTATATTGATTGTTGGAAACAGATTGTAGAAGAATTGCCTAAATGGGTTAAGGTATGCCACGAGGAGCAATGTCACCTCATGGTGGCCAGGACTCGCCTCTCCATGAGGGCCGCAACTCCGCCCATTTTAGATTCCCCCTCTGAAACTGACCTTCCCTCCCCAACTGGGCCGATTGCCAGCAATTATTATTAACTTTATTTAATTGTGAGGAAAGGACCCGGATTAATCAAGCGGCTATTAAAGCGCTTGAGGAAACAGCCCGTACTCAAAATCAGGCCAATCCAGTTGCGTGGGCTGCAGCCCATTATCCAAATGTTGATCCAAATTGGGACGTGAATGGTGCTGACATGCCCCACCTAAGGGCTTATCGGGAAGCCATAATTGCTGGCATGAAGGCAGGAGGGAAGAAGGCAATTAATATGTCAAAGACGGCTGAGGTGTTGCAAAAGGTTGATGAGTCACCTAGTACCTTTTATGAGAGATTATTGGAGTCATATAGGTTGTATACTCCTTTTAATCCAGAGGCTCCTGAGAATTCTAGGATGATTAATTCAGCATTTGTCAGCCAGGCCCAAGGTGATATTAAAAGGAAATTACAAAAATTAGAGGGATTTGTAGGGATGTCCATAATACAGCTAATGGAGATTGCAAATAAAGTATATATGAATAGGGAGACGGAGGTAAAGTGGGAGGAAGAACGTAAGATGAGGAAAAAGGCAGATATTCTAGCGGTAGCTATCTCAAGTGTAGAAAGACAGGGAAGGGAAGTAAATAGAGGAGACGAGAATAGGCTGAGCAAGGGACCTCTAAGTAGGAATCAATGTGCGTATTGTAGAAAGGAGGGACATTGGAAGAGTGAGTGTCCACAGAGAGAGCAGTATGAAGGTGATAGACAAGGAGAGAGAAGGGTACGAGGAGGTTATAGTGGTAGTTATAGAGGAAGAGGAAGTTTTAGAGGGAATGGTGGGAATAGTAGAGGAAGTGTTCAAGGAGACAGATACTATCCACCCACGCAGAGACCTAGAGAAAGAGAGGATAGAGATTTTGTGGGTCTGGCTGACACTATCATGGAAGACTATTGATACCGACTGGGCTCCATCCCACTTGGTCGAGCGTAGCCTATGGTCGATGTAGCAATAGGGGGAAAGAGAAGTTCTTTCATGATCGACACAGGTGCTGAACATTCTGTGGTGACTAAGATGGTGGCTCCGCCTTCGGGGAAGACTATAACTGTGATAGGAGCTACTGGGAGAAGTGCAGCTAGACCGGTTCTTAAGAGTCGCACTTGTATTCTGGGAGGCCATGTGGTGAAGCATCAGTTCCTATATATGCCAGAGTGCCCGATTCAACTTTTAGGACAAGATCTATTATCGAAGCTTCAAGCCCAGATAACCTTTTTACCTAATGGATCAACATCTCTGAAGTTTAAGGGGTTACCAGGCATAATGGCGATATCGGTGCCAAGGGAAGAAGAATGGCGCTTCTATTCCATAGTGACAAGTGTTAACCCTAAGAGTGATGAATCCTTATTTGACATTCCAGGAGTATGGGCAGAGAATAATCCACCAGGACTTGCTCGTAATATCCCACCCATACATATTGAACTAAAACTTGGGCATCCTAAAATTCTGTACTTCCCCCTGGAACACTCCATTATTACCTGTTCAAAAACCAGGATCGGACGAATATCGTCCTGTACAGGATTTGAGAGCAGTTAATGATGCAGTAGTTAGTATACACCCAGTTGTACCCAATCCCTACAATCTGCTTGCCTTGATACCAGGTGGGGCAACCTACTTCACAGTGTTAGATCTTAAGGATGCTTTCTTTTGCCTTCGAATTGCTGCTGAGAGTCAACATATCTTTGCTTTCCAATGGGAAGATGCTGTTACAGGTTTAAAGCGTCAGATGACCTGGACCAGACTACCTCAAGGGTTCAAGAATTCACCTACCCTATTTGGATCCGCATTAAGCCAGGATTTGCAAGATTTCAAGTCCATTACAGGAGAATGTGTACTACTTCAATATGTGGATGATCTGTTGATAGCAGCTGTTACTAAAGAGATATGCCAACAAGCCACTTATGATTTGCTTCATATTCTATGGAAAGCAGGATACAAGGTATCGAGGAAGAAAGCACAATTGTGCCAGTCAACTGTTAAATATTTAGGATTCCATATATCCGAAGGTCAAAGAATGATGGGACCTGAAAGAAAAGAAGCAGTGTGTCGGATATCTATACCTAAGAATAGAAGACAAGGGCGAGAATTCTTAGGAGCGGCAGGATTCTGCAGGATATGGATTCCTAATTATGCAATATTGGCGAAACCTCTATACGAAGCTGTGAAAGGAACAGAACATGATCCCTTTTTGTGGACCTCTGAACAACAGAAGGCATTCGAAGATGTTAAGAAAGCACTAATGAGTGCACCAGCCCTAGGTCTACCAGATCATACACGTCCTTTCTATCTGTACGTACATGAGCAAAGAAGAATGGCTGTGGGAGTATTAACTCAATACTTGGGATCATGGCAAAGACCTGTAGCTTACATGTCCAAACAGTTGGATGCAGTGGCCAGTGGTCTTCCACCTTGTCTGCGAGCAGTGGCTGCTGCTGCCTTACTGGTAGCAGAAGCTGACAAGCTCACCTTGGGTCAGGAACTCTACGTGAGAGTACCTCATGCAGTACAGACCCTCTTGGATTATAAGGGAAATCATTGGTTTAGCAACAGTCGAATTACCATATATCAGGCTATGTTGTGTGAAAATCCAAGAGTACACCTCGAAACTGTCAACAATTTGAATCCAGCTACCCTTCTGCCCCAGACTATTGAAAGTCAACATGATTGTTTGGAGATAATGGATGAAGTGTTTTCAAGCAGGCCTGATCTTCATGATTTTCCCATCCAGAATCCAGACATACAGTATTATACTGATGGTAGTAGTTATGTGAAGGAAGGTGTACGTTATGCAGGATATGCGGTAACGACTATAGATAAGGTGATAGAAGCACGGCCACTGTCAAAAGGGACATCAGCACAGAAGGCGGAACTGATCGCATTAACCAGGGCTTTGCAATTAGCAGAAGGGTTGAGAGTGAATATCTACACTGATTCGAAGTATGCTTTTCTAACCACCCATGCACATGGAGCATTGTATAAAGAAAGGGGATTGCTCAATTCAGAAGGAAAAGAGATCAAGTATGCGGCTGAAATACTCCAACTGTTAGAGGCGGTATGGGAACCGAAGGAAGTCGTTATTATACACTGTAGAGCACATCTGAGGGGTGATAGTGATGTCATCAAAGGAAATTGCATGGCCGACAACGCAGCAAAACATGTAGCTGAATCTGGGCAAGAGGAATATGTGGGATATGTCGCAGCCCTTGTACCGGCACCTCTGTCTCAATGGACTCCAATATATACAACCCAAGAGATGGAGTGGTTGAAGACTGAAGCTGGGAAATATCTGGAGAATAACTGGTATCAGTTAGAAGATGGAAGAATAGTTATTCCGACATCTCTGGCTATAGAGATTGTTCAAAACTTTCATAATGGTACACATACTGGAAGAGATAGTATGGAAGAATCTCTTAGGAAACATTTCTATATACCAAGGTTATCTAGTCTGACTCAAGCCATAGTTCGGAGATGTGTTTTGTGTGCCCAAAATAATGCAAAACAAGGCCCTGTCAAACCCCCTGGAGTTCAGTATATGGGAGTAGCTATTTGTCAGATTTGCAAATAGATTACACTGTGATGCCTAAATCTGGGGGATATCGTTATTTGTTGGTAGCTGTGTGCACCTACTCAGGCTGGGTAGAAGCTTGTGCAACTCGTACAGAAAAGGCAGGAGAAGTTGTATGATTTCTGTTGCGAGAAGTTATACCCAGATATGGACTTCCGTGTTCTATAGGATCAGATAATGGCCCAGCCTTTATTCATCAGTGTTTGCAACAACTAACTCATGTGCTTGGTATCAAGTGGAAACTTCATACAGCCTATAGACCTCAGAGTTCTGGAAAGGTGGAAAGGATGAACAGAACAATAAAAACCCAGTTGGCTAAAATGTGTCAGGAAACTCAGCTCAAGTGGAATGTCCTTTTGCCAATAGCTCTGTTGCGAATACGTAGTACACCTACCAGAAGGATGAGTTTGTCTCCCTTTGAAATTTTGTATGGGCGTCCACCTCCCATACTAAGTAATCTAAGGGGGGACTTAAATCAGTTGGGTGAAGGAATTACTCGGCAGCAGGTTGTGGAGTTGGGTAAAACTATGGAGGAGGTGCAGAAATGGGTGCAAGATAGGTTACCTGTGAACATATATCCACCTGTTCATTCCTATCAACCAGGAGATCAAGTGTGGATAAAAGAATGGAATATTGTTCCATTAGGTCCGAAATGGAGAGGTCCTTATGTTGTTCTTTTATCTACCCCAACAGCTGTAAAGGTGGCAGAAGTGACTCAGTGGATTCATCATTCTAGGGTTAAACCAGCATCAGACTCTTGGCAAGCTATCCCGGATCCTGAGAATCCTTGCAAGATCCGGTTGAAGCGTGCAACTCAGTCGGAGTGACAAGGAGATATTGGGACATCTAGAGTAACTATAGAGATCAGCAAAGTAGGTGTTTTGACGGCCATAATAAAGCCTGACCACCTGCCTACGTGTCATAGCCAGAGTGTCTCGAAGGGATCTCTGTGAAGGAAAGTGAGGATCAGAAGAACAACATCCTTGCAGCCCTCACAATCGGGAAGCTGAGAGGCCATCGCACGGTTGAAGAAAAATGAGGATTTCAGGAATAATGTGTTTTATTATGTCTTAGTATTTTTATGATTTTTCAGGAAGGTAGGAGTACAGACATACCGAATTGCGATAGTTGCATTAAGACTACTAAAACAGGTAACCAAATATCCCAAACTCTCATCTGGCACTCACAGTATGAATGTAAGGGTTCTGTATCTAAATGTAGATATTTGGATATTGATTATAGTGTGTGCAAGCCAATATCAGGAGAGTCTAAATGTTTCGATCCCCAATTCCAACCCCGTACAATTTGGTTGGTAATTAGAAATAGTAATTCCCAGGGAACTTTGATAAATAGGACTGTGATAAATACCATACATTCTATGGGTGTTCTGCTATTTGATGCATGTAAGGCGATTTCTGGTAGTAGAAAACCTTGGAATGTATGTGGTAATCTTAAATGGGAACGAACTTATGGGTTTAATGATAAATACTTATGTCCCAGTAAAAGATCTACTGATCCTGATTGCCCAAATAGAGATTATAATTTTTGTCCCTATTGGTCTTGTGCAGGGTGGGCAACCTGGGGGAAAACAGTGGATCAAGATATGATTATCCAAAGGTTGCCTACCATGCCATACTGTAAATCTATGGAATGTAATCCGGTCCATATGACCATCTCTAATCCCCAGCATTTTATTCACAAATTTGGAAATATTTTTGGGTTCCAAATATATGGCACAGGAGTAGATCCAGGAACAATAATATATGTAGGTCTTGAAACTGAGACAGTGGCAACTCAAACTCATCAGGTTTTCCATTCCTTTTATGAGGAGATGAGTGTTGAGGATAAAATTCCCCATAATGTTAAGAACCTATTTATTGATTTGGCTGAGAGTATTGCGGGTAGTCTTAATGTAACTAATTGCTATGTGTGTGGAGGTACTAATATGGGAGACCAGTGGCCATGGGAGGCAAAGGAAATATGGTAACCTGGCTCTGAGACATATGAACAACAGATACCTTTTCAGTCTGATCATCAAGTAAATATTAGAAGTAAATCGGAATGGCGGTTAAAAACCTCCATTATAGGGGGCTTGGAGGCCATGCTGAATGGTCGTAGGTTGCATGAGCTCCTGCTTCAAATCGACTAAACAGCAATCTGTGTCACTCAAAAGGCGACCTAAAGCTACACAAATATCACCAAAAGCAAGGGGACAACGGGGTGCACAAGTTGGTACCCGACAAGCGACGTTTCTAGTGATACACACCCGACACCCCAGCGAGGCCTACCAGCATGGCGGGCACAAGAGAGACGGCCGCTCTCCTGCCGCCAACGACAGTGAGAACCTTGACCCAGAGCCCTCGTTCCCCCCCTATGGTCCGGCGGGGGTTATCGCGGACCACCCTCTTGCAATCCCAAGCGACAAATCCGAGCCCAAACAGGGACGAAAGGGCCCAGCTAAGATGGCGGCGCGAGCACAGCGTGGGAAGAAACACTCCCCTCCCAAACCACCCAAGCACACAACGGAGTTCTTCAACAGGCTCCGTTCATACCTGTGGGAGAAGCTTAATGCCAGGAGACGGCCATTCCGACTGGGATGCGACTCGCCGTTGCTTGCAGTGGAACCCCCCACGGGGCTCCAGCCTGGCATCCCGACAGGCCAATACACGCACCTTTAAAATCGAGAATGGAACCTGCAAGAGTACCCGACCTGCACACCAACAGGCGATCTTGGCAACAACTATCCCGCTAAGCGCCACCCGACAGAGGAGGTCAAGCAAAGCCGACAGCGATAATGATCACACTGCGGAGCCGCCCAACGGGAACATTCCAGGCCGGAGGGCTCTCCTGAAAGACGGAGCCCCATCAAGGTACCCACCTTTCCAGCCAAATCGGAACCTCATGGGGGTACCAGCTGAGCCCAACAGCCAAAGCGACAGAGCCGGAGTCGGCTAAACAGGGCGGACTGAATAAGAGACAATTTGTGCCCCTGCAAACCATGCAGCGAAATACTGCAGGTCTCCACCGCACAGACTGTCCCATATAAGTTCATACAGAATAATACTCATATAGCAATGTTATTCGTATTGGCACCTAGGCCCAGTAGGGGTCCTAACATGATGTTTAGCATAAAGTAGTAGCTAATGAAACACTCTGAACAAAATGGCCTAGCACAGTATGTTGACTGATCAGCGAATATGCAGACTAAGCCTAAATATAGTTTTAAGCCGATTACATAAGCAGAATATAACAGACTTCATGTGGTCAGACATTATTGTATAGCCGGTTGAGTTTTCTAAATTTTATTAATCTTCATGCTACAGCCTAGGCCCAACAAACGTGCGACCTAGTATAACCTGCAGTTTAAAGTTGCAGACAGTTCCTAGTACAAGCCTGTAGTACTCACTTGACTTTCTACCTATGCATAGTCAATGACGTCATCAGATCAGCAAACGTGCAACATAAGCCTAATTATGGTTTTAAGCATACACTATGAAGTCGGTGACTTCAGCAGAAGGATAGAATTCATGTGGTCAGATGTTACTGTATAGCCTGTTGTGTTTTTTTTTTTTTTTTTCTTAATTTTATTAATCTTAATGCTATATGCATAATCTATGATGTCAACAGACCGGCAAACGTGCAGACTAAGCCTAATTATAGTATTAAGCATCCACTTTGAAGTCGATGACTTAAGCAGAATAGGATAGAATACAAGTGGTCAGACGTTTTTGTATAGCCTGTTGTTTAGACTGTATCTAATGTGCCACGAATTGTGCAAAGTCCTGTTATAGCCTAATCTTACTTAAACTAACACTAAAAATGTGCAAGAACTAATATATACCTCACTGTACTTAATGTTTGAAAAAAGCATGAGGATTGCCTTTGGGGTACCGCATGCACGTTCTGTTACGTTTCTATGCACTACAAAAATAAAGAATTAAAAAAAAAAAAAACCTCCATTATAGGTCATGTTTGTATAGCCAGGAAAGGGACAATGTATAACACGTCTGTAGGTGAGCTAACTTGCTTGGGACAAAAAGCCTATAATGTTAATACTAAAAATACTACTTGGTGGTCAGCTTCAAATGTCTCGGAGCCTACTAATCCGTTTGCCAATTACACTCATTTAAAGGAGGTATGGTTTGACTTATCTGCTACATCTAGTTGGAAAGCCCCAGCAAATTTATACTGGATCTGTGGTAGGAAAGCTTATTCAGAGTTACCACAAGATTGGGAAGGGGCATGTGTATTAGGTATGCTCAAACCATCCTTCTTCTTGTTGCCAATTGAGACAGGAGAGACCTTGGGAGTTAAGGTTTACGATGTAAATCATAAAAGGAAGAGAGCATCCTTGAATATAGGTAGTTGGGAAGATGATGAGTGGCCCCCTCACCGTATTATTAATTATTATGGACCTGCTACTTGGGCAGAAGATGGCACTTATGGATATAGAACTCCGATATATATGCTCAACCGCATTATTAGACTACAGGCGGTGGTTGAGATTATTACTAATGAGACAGCTCAAGCGCTTAATCTTCTAGCTAAGCAAAATACCAGGATGAGATCAGCCATCTATCAAAATAGATTAGCTTTAGATTATATATTAGCAGTGGAAGGAGGTGTATGCGGAAAGTTTAACCTTAGCAACTGTTGTTTGCATATAGATGATGAAGGTCAGGCAGTGGCTGAACTCACTAGTCACATGGTTAAACTTGCGCATGTACCGACTCAGGTCTGGAATGGGTATAATCCTAATAGTTGGTTTGGAAGCTGGTATGAGCAGCTTGGAGGAATTAAGACATTAGTAGGAGGAGTAGTGTTTATCATATTCTTATGTCTTTTTCTGCCTTGTCTAATTCCATTAGTGGTAAGTGTGACGAAATGCCTTTTGACACCGGATTTTCCGCTGGCTGTTGGAGGAGCCTGATTGCCAGCCTCTTGCCTCATGACTATGGCCCTGGGTTATTTGGCCCTTCAAGTACAATATTTGGGCATATTGGATTTGTATGGTGTTGCTGCTGGCCCTTTAAAAACCATCCCTGGACATATTATGACTTTTAGGAACAATGTCCCTTTAAGACTGTGTAGCAGATTGCATTCAGGCGGTCTGCAATATTATTTATGCTATTATGTGTTCGGTAAATTGGAAATGTGTAGGTTCTATGTGATAAATGTAACAGTATGTATTTTTATGTCTTTTGTTGTCCTTTGTCTGCCATGTGGCTAATGGAGTTTTGCCTCTGTCCTTGGAGATAATTGCATTACTTCTCAATTATCTCCAGAATAGAAGACTCTGAAACCAGTTTGGGCCAGATAGCCATGCTGCCAGCCAGGCCTCAAAAGATACTTGTGCTACCTTCTGAACCCCTGGTCTGCTTCATGCCATTTTTTAATATGTTGTTCCCCTGAATGGATTGATTGTGAATATGTAGTTTTATGTGAATGTGATGTATAGTTTTAGAGTTATGAAAGTTGGGTAAAAAGTGTGTTTTAAAATGTATGGATAATTGGGTTACCTCTCAGGCTAAGGGGAGGAGATGTGTGGGATGTAACCATTGTGTGATTGGTTGTATTGTGTCCCACCCAGTGGGATGTCCCCTTGCATGGGGACCTGCATAAAAGAAGGTTCTTTGTGTGCCAATAAACAGATCATCTTGTACCTTCATGAAGTTTCGGCTCATGTTTGGGGGATTGGAGAAATACACTATGGGGATTGCTATAATCACTATACTCCCCAGGGTATAATCACTAAGCTCTCCTAAGAGCTTGTTCCTGTTCCTGCTCTCTGGAATTCGGAGAGAGGTCGACCTGCTGGAAGCTGGACCCTGGTCCTTGGTCCAGAGTGGGTGGAGACGTCGAGATCCCAACCAAGCTGCGGCGGTTCGTGGGGTCTGCAGTGGTTATGGTGTCAGGCAGAGTGCTTGGAGTGCTCGGAAAGCACTAGGAGCATCCGTTGGCGGAAGGTACCCGGTCGGGATGCCAGCGGTTCCGTTACAGTAAGGTCCCTACGTAGTATTATAGAGAGAAAGACAGCGGCTCATGTAATGGCTGTCTATAGATATGATCCCCTAGCCCAAAGAGAATATATTCAGGATGAGGAATGTTGAAGGAGTTTTTAAGATGCTTACATGGTCTACTCTGGTTCAATGGCTACTTGAGAGATGTAGATAAAACTGTGATTGGTGATGCATCTGGAATAATTTTGTATCAGAGGCATCAAAGGGGGGAATGTGGTGGAATTTCGGTGAATGTAAATTTAGTAGGCCAAGATTTCCATGTGGCATATGTGTATGTTGTGTCAGTTAGTTAGCTACACGTAGCTAGGATACTGTCATCAATGTACTGAGCATGTGCAGGAATGCAGGAACTGAAATTGCACTTATTTCCTTTGTCTTGGATGGGCCATGTGGTTTGACTAGATGTACAAGTCTATATTCTGCTCATTGATTGGTTAAAGGTATATGTGGGTGTAGCTATTAATGGGAGGAGTTATAGTGCTATATAAGGAATGTACACTATGTGTTGGTCTCTCAGATCATTTGGAACAGGAGTTCATCTGAGACCCGATCGGTAATGTGAATAAAGGCCTCTTACTTCCTGAAGACTTGTGTCCAAATCTCTGTGTTTGGCTTCTGCATGATTACACGGTAACATCTCCCCTATACACTACATTCCATCCTCTACAATAACACATAACATCCCCCTACACCCATGCACTCCACTCGCTGTGAGCGAACTCATGGGCGGGCCTTGTGGACACTCACAGTCAGGCCCTGGGAGCCCAGACCTTAACCCCTTAAGGACACATGACATGTGTGACATGTCAAGATTCCCTTTTATTCCAGAAGTTTGGTCCTTAAGGGGTTAAATTGTGTAAGGGGCCCCCAAAAATGCAGCTGCTTCCTGTGCACCCAAGGCATTCACATTTGTGAGCACAGTTACAAACAACCACCAGAGATCCTGTTCTACACCAAACTAGGGGAGCCAGACTGCAGCCAGATCCCATCACCATACTCTTGTCTTCATCTGGTTTTAAGTAGGCAATCCAGTATATTATTAGTGGCACAAAATGGAACTATAGTCACCAGAACCACTTTTTCCTTTTACTCCAATTTCTCTCATTAATTCCATTCTGTAAAGTTTCCTTCTATATCATTCATTTCCTATTTTCAGCTTTTTGTTTTTTTTTATATTTCCCAATATAAATAATATACCCATATATTATTTTATAATACCCAATATAATTATTTTTGTGAACCAATAAATGTTCCATGGTGTAGACACAGCTCTCTGACTGAAGCACATCTGCAGAAGGTCTTTCTATATTTGTACTGACA
>OW240922.1:2737377-2751559 GCA_933207985.1 Pelobates cultripes | reverse complement strand
GCACCATCACTGTTTTTCATTTTATCTTCCCCCTGGCTGTCTGTCACTACACCGAAGAGGAGACTCACCGCATATCCCACAAGCGGGGATCATACCGCTGCAAGCTATTCAGACCAGAGCTGGATTAAGCTCTACAAAAAGTGAGTATTATCTCTTCTATTTTATTTGGATACCTTTTTGATCACTCTTTACCACTACTATTTTCATAATTCATCGCCCTCCTCCATAAACCTGTAAGGAGTGAAACTCTACAACTTCAGAGACCAACATAAGACCAAAGTTTCATTATACTGGACTCTATTTCAATATTAAATATCAGTGTGTCAGTTGGATAATAAGAATAAAGAAGGACAGGTACAAAAAAGTGGATTCTAAAGCAGTTTCATTGATTCATCTGTGTACCTACTTTTGGGCCACTTTATATATGTAAAGCCAAAATACCAGAGTATTGCAGTATGCAATGATATGGACTAACTGTAGCAGAGCTCCAATACAAGCGAATATCTCTCAGGTTGGATGACATGTTGCTGTAAGGATTATAGCCCACATCCCCAAGCACCAAACCACCTTTATTAACCCCTTAAGGACGGCGGGCGTGCTATGCCATCCTCAGGGAACCGGCTCTAAACGGTGATCGCTGTGTGGGGACTTACCTGGAAGCCCTCCTTCCTCTTCGCCCCCCTGGGCCATGTGATCGCGAGGTCCATGTCAATGCCAGCAGGGGGAGTGCCTGTAATGACAGGTACTACCCCTGCTGCCTGTAAAAAAATAATAAATGTTTAAAACAGTGTAAAATGTAATTATATATATATACACACACATATACATATACATACATACACTGTCTAAGTGTATTTTAATATTAATATATATATATATATATATATATATATATATATATATATATATAAAGAGAGAAAGTTCAAAGTATGGTCCGCACTCCAGGCTCCGTTTAAAAAATAGCTTTTATTCTTACATCAAAGTTAAAAATTATGTGCCAAAGGTCAATGTTTCAGTCCCAGCTCGGGACTTTCATCAGGACAGCATAAACATACATCTAAATACCATAACTTATATACAAGTACTAAATATCTTAACTTACCCCAGGTGAGGTGCTGCCCGCGTCTAACAGTGCACTGTGCGCATGTTCAAAACCAACCCCATTTGTGCCGTGTGCCAAAAGTATAACCAGGTGATATTCGTTGCCTGGGAGACGCCGGCTAGTTACTTCCTGGTGTCCGCCCCCTGAGTTGCGCTCTCAACTCACGTCTGGGTACATTGCATCCCGGCGTTTCCTTGGCAACCTAGTGCAACTGCTAAAAAGACAGAGAAACAACGTTTACAGTAAACCACAAAGAGTGTAGTACCACGTGGGTACTGAAATCCAGTACCACTGTCTGTAAAATCGGGGTGCTTAGTGTGATGGATCTTAGTGACTTAAACCCTATATGTGCTGTGATTGAAGTGAAAAGATGCCACGTCAGGCATATACTATATAACAAGTACGTAGCCAAGAGGACACCATTATAACTACCGATTAATAAAGGTGTGATTTTACCATATAAAACCTGAGTGTGCCATAGAAGCATAAAGTAGGAAGACTTCTATACACAACAAATAATGAAACAACTTCACATTTAGTATAAAATTGAAAAACAATGCATATTATTAAGGAGGTAAATATGTATCACAACTAAATAGGATTAGCATATGATAAAAACTTGTTGTAACCCTATTTTTCCCTGTACCCATCTGCCGTATTGTTTATACTTAAACTATTGCCACAGGGGAGCCAAATTGTGTGATCCAAATGCAGATTAGTTACCATAACCACAATCTGAGAATAGACCGAGGTACCCACCAGGTCCATGCCCCAAGTTGTGTCCAATGAATATACCATACCATATGGGACTATCAAACCCATTTGATGTACTCTGTACCCCTAGAGGTAGTAGTGGTCACAGGGGCAGAGAACCCATGTGGAAACTACAGGCAAAAATGCACATAGCCATTAACGTGCAATAAACATAGATATCCACAATAATATGTGAAAATTCTTTACTATTCTTCTTGTGGGTACTTATTATTCCTAATACATTTACACATATTACCGTATATACTCGAGTATAAGCCGAGTTTTTCAGCACATTTTTTGTGCTGAAAAAACCCCACTCAGCTTATACTTGAGTCAGTCTGTATTATGGCAACTTACATTGCCATAATACAGACCAGGACCACCGGGCTCATTACAAGCCCGGCGGTCCTGTTGGGGGCTGGCAGTGAGCTCTTACTTACCTTCCTGCAGCTCCTGTCAGCTCCCTCCTCCTCCGTGCAGCTCCTCGGTCAGCTCCGTTCTGCTCACAGTGTAAGTCTCGCGAGAGCCGCGGGTCTCACGAGACTTACACTGTAAACAGAACAGAGCTGACAGAGGAGTTGCACGGAGGAGGAGGGAGCTGACAGGAGCTGCAGGAAGGTAAGAGCTCACTGCCAGACCCCCCACTGAACTGCCAATGCCACTGGACCACCAGGGATTCGATATTATTATTTTAATATTATTTTATTTTAATAATATTATTAAAATAATATAATAAAAAATAATATTTTTTTTATTATATTATTATTATTGTAATATTTGCATTATTTAAAAAACAAACAAACATTTTTTGTTACCCCTCCCTGCTTGTTGCCTGGCCAGGGAGGGGGGACAAAAAAACATTTAAAAAAATAATGCAAATATTAAAATAATAATAATATAGTAATATTATTATTTTAATATTATATTATTTTAATAACAATATTTTATTATTATATTATTATTATTTTAATATTTGCATTATTTTATTTTAAATGTTTTTTGTCCCCCCTCCCTGGCCAGGCAACAAGCAGGGAGGGGGGACAAAAAAACCATTTAAAAAAAAAATAATGCAAATATTAAAATAATAATAATATAATAATAAAATAATATTATTAAAATAATATAATATTAAAATTAAAAAAAAAAATTAAAATGCCCTCCCCTCACCCAGTTTACACACACTGCACAAACACACACACTGCATTATATACACACTGCATTCATTATATACACACACAACACACAAACGCACACACTGCATTCATTATATATACACACACAAACGCACACACTGCATTCATTATATATACACACACAAACACACACTCTGCATTCATTATATATACACACAACACACAAACACACACTCTGCATTCATCCTATACACATACTGTAAATAGATATTCAATTAATGTAATTTTATTGGGATCTAATTTTATTTAGAAATTTATCAGTAGCTGCTGCATTTCCCACCCTAGGCTTATACTCGAGTCAATACGGTTTCCCAGTTTTTTGTGGTAAAATTAGGGGCCTCGGCTTATATTCGGGTTGGCTTATACTCGAGTATATACGGTATGTTGTTTTTAAACTCTCTTTTATCTTTAATTGCTTATTTCGTGTTATTTTATGTTTTAAAGTTAATTATTGTTCAGGTCGCCCCCTGCTCCCGGCGCAGCCGTCAACCGGGGCGGACTGCCCTCAGTGCGCCCCAGCCGCTCCGCACCGCCGAGGCGGGAGGGCCCACGTACCGGTGGGCGCCAGGGGTCCGCAGCCACGTCGGTGGCCCACCCGACCCGTCTTGAAACTGTTTTTTTTTTTTTATTATTTCTTAGCTATTTAAGAGTGAAGGTCCCCTACTCTGTAACACTTTGAAAGAGCGTTCTGTATAGGTGAAACGCGTTAGTGTGGTACTTGCTTTTTATTTGTTTAATAAAATGAATCTGCATTTGCACCCCTGAACCTTCATTGGATATCTTTTATTGGAGAAACTGTATCTCACATTCCCGGGTGGGGGACAAACCACCTATGCTGTAAAGGACCGCTAAATCCCTATTTGTTCATCCAGTGTGAGTATATCTCTCTCTTTATTTTATTTGTTTTATTAATACAGAGAACACTATTCCTGTTCTTTTATATCCCATATACACCACTGGAGCATCATCTGGAATACACCACGTGGATTATTGGCACAGGGATACGATACCAGGTATCAGGACCATCCTAACATCCACAGACGGGGATTGTACTGTCCATACGCTGTGATCTGGAGCTGATCTTGCGCTCCAGAAAAGTGTGAGTGCAATATATTTATTCCTTATATTCTGCCTCTGCTGTTATAGACTTACTACTCTATATTGGTATTCATGTCCCATTTTGTTTTCTCCCTTATATTGGCTCCATTGGACTCCACACAAGGAATTCAATTGCTAAGCGCTGCTTCCCTACACCCCCCGTTTTACTTGCATCAACGACCACAGAGAAGAGACTCTGGTTTGGAAAAGCATTAGCTGCTGTACACATAAGGAACAAGTGCCAGAAATCTCACTTGCTGCTATATCTGAAACAGTATTATGACATTCACAGTTAGAATGTCACGTAGAACTAAACAAAATGTTAAAATGTCATATTTTCGCCCATTTTTTTCATATTAAATTATGTTTCATAGCTAAATATTTGATATTAAATGAAAGCCCTGAATAAAATGATATATAATAAGTGTGGGTGCATTTACTATGAAAGAGGTGAATTACGGTTGACAGACATGTAGCGCAAATGCCAGGTTTTGTTTACATTTTGTTTTGATCACAACGTGTACATTTGGCTCCGTCCTTGAGGGGTTAAACAGTATTAAAAGCACCTTTGATAAAACACACGCGCCAGGTAAATAAATAGGACATCAATAGAGCGGCCATGGCAGGTACACTCTAAATATCTATTAAAATAGCTAATCCCACATCCAACCTGGGAGACAGTATAGGCATTAATATGCTCCTCTTACACTATTTACATATTATATAGACATATACACAGTGAGTTATTCTCACACATTATGTCCTGAATTATCTCATTACTTTTCCCTCTAATAATCCCATGGCACATGGATCTGCCCTCACTTTGTATAAGGATTCATAGGAGATTTGCCCTAAACAAAGATGGCCGCCAGTGGTCGGTCTTCTGGTGACGTCATATTAAAGCGCATACTGACATTTTAGTTCCAAGCACTCGGGCCTAGAACTTTAAGCAGCTGCTGTGTGTTTATCCTGAGAATCCCCATTACTGTGAGATCGTGCAGAGGTAGTGGATACAGTGCTGGGAGACACAGGGAGGAGCTGCCAGTCAGGTGACTATTGTTATATGATGAGCTTCCTATACAGTTACACAAAGGAAATGTTCAAATATAATGTTCTATGTATCTAATGTGAGATCAATGGGAACTACCTGTAATGTATGTGGGAAATATATATACATATATAATGTATGGGGTAAATATACACCCCTGTATATACTGTGTATATAATGTATGGGGTAAATATACACCCCCTGTATATACTGTGTATATAATGTATGGGGGTAAATATACACCCCTTGTATATACTGTGTATATAATGTATGGGGCAAATATACACCCCCTGTATATACTGTGTATATAATGTATGGGGTAAATATACACCCCCTGTATATACTGTGTATATAATGTATGGGGTAAATATACACCCCCCTGTATATACTGTGTATATAATGTATGGGGTAAATATACACCCCCTGTATATACTGTGTATATAATGTATGGGGGAAATATACACCCCCTGTATATACTGTGTATATAATGTATGGGGGAAATATACACCCCCTGTATATACTGTGTATATAATGTATGGGGTAGTGGATACAGTGCTGGGAAACACAGGGAGGAGCTGCCAGTCAGGTGACTATTGTTATATCATGAGCTTCCTATACAGTTACACAAAGGAAATGTTCAAATATAATGTTCTATGTATCTAATGTGAGATCAATGGGAACTGCCTGTAATGTATGTGGGAAATATATATATATATAATGTATGGGGTAAATATACACCCCCTGTATATACTGTGTATATAATGTATGGGGTAAATATACACCCCCTGTATATACTGTGTGTATAATGTATGGGGTAAATATACACCCCCTGTATATACTGTGTATATAATGTATGGGGTAAATATACACCCCCTGTATATACTGTGTATATAATGTATGGTGTAAATATACACCCCCTGTATAAACTGTGTATATAATGTATGGGGTAAATATACACCCCCTGTATATACTGTGTATATAATATATGGGGGTAAATATACAACCCCCTGTATATACTATGTATATAATATATGGGGGTAAATATACACCAACCTGTATATACTGCGTATATAATATATGGGGGTAAATATACAACCCCCTGTATATAATATATGGGGGTAAATATATCAGATGATGGAGAAGTTCCTGGATCTGACCCTGGAGGTCAACCAACTGCTGACTTGAGAGGTGAGGGATTCTAGGAATGTCACAGCAACTACACACTTTTATCCTGTGCTTTAACATGGATTTTCTGAGACTAATTATTTAGAAATTTGTGAAGTAGATACTGGGTAGATATTTAATAAACATGTGATTAATAAATCTATTATAGTAGCCAGGTAGACCCTGTGTGAATGTAGAAATAAAACATATAAGATTGTGGGTCATTAGCAGTGCTGGGTTGCCCTACTGAGATTTGTGGAATTTTTTTTCTGTTGGTGTTAAAGTTTGGTCATGGTATAAATGTGGGGATTGTGATAAGACATGATTATAAACAGGTAGCCCTAGCATAGCATTTCTCAGCCCTGTGCACTATACAGGACTTTATGATGGAGAAGGCCAGCATCGCACACACACAGGGGTAGCAGTGACCGAGGTGGGTGGTAGAAGCACATACTAGCAGGATTAAGGTGATTCCCATTCCACGAATAAGATAATGAAACAACTTTATAAATCACTCCAAGGTAACAAAGTGACGTTCTGTGTAACCAGTGAAGTATAGGCTTATAGGAGAGATATTTTAATATATGTTTCTTTATGTGTAGGATTACATTGTTGTGAAGAGATCTGACGATCCTACATTACAGAGAAGCAGTCCCTGTGTGTTAAGAGGATCCTGCAAGACCCAGAGCTCCAGCACGGTCTGTCCACCTCACTCACTGATACATGAGGAAAACAATGAGCAGAACATCCTGGAACTGACCAATCAGATCATCCACCTGCTGACTGGAGAGGTGAGGCTGCTGGGAATGGGACATCATAGCGTAAAACCAAGGGATGTGTCTGGATGGTGACTGGATAAAGATGTTGGGATCTCACTGTCTGTTATTTCTTGTAGGTTTGGAAGCATTTAAAAGGGCAAAATGAAACTTACAAGGAAGTGATGATGGAGAGTCACCACCCCCTCATCTCCTTGGGTGAGACGATGTTTAATCAGCAATGTGTTTGGTTATAGAGCAGATATCATTCACTTACATCATCAAACACCCGGTACACAGTGTGAGATCTGTACAGTTATTACAGTTATTTTGTAAGCTGGAGGGACAAAATTATTTGGTTTATTATCTTTTATATGGATCACAGAGATGGTGTTCTACAAGCCGCATGTGGTGGCCACTGAATGTTTGTGATTCCTCCCCCCCAGTTAGGCTGTTCTCTGAAGTCACTGGGAATTCTGATGGATTTAGCTACTAGTTCAGTCTTGGGGTATTCTTCCTGGACAGTGCTGCACATTTCAGGAAAGTTGAGGCCTACTGGACTAGAAGCCATCCTGGTTTATCCAGTCTCGGCAAGTTCTTCTGCGTGCTAGGTAGAAATTCACTTTGCAGATCAATGAAGACTTGCTAAATAGTATGTCACACATAGAAGTATAACTATACCAGTATTTGTAGCAAAGTGTTAATGCATTTATTCAACAAATCTTTAATAAGTAAAAACAATCATATGTTCATGTAAGACTCAATAGAGATGCACAGCCGCTTACAAGATAAAGTGGTGAGTACTACGGTACATGTACCCGCTACTCACAACCATGCTTAATCACTGAGGAATCTCCCATCAAAGTGTTGGCATCTCTGCGGTCTGCCTTCTCATGTGCAGTCAGGTTGCGGTCCCAGCTCTCGCACAGTACTGTTTGTCTTTCTCAGCTGCCACAGCTGTTTAAGCTCCGCCCAACTGGGTATGTATTGCGTAGTGCTTTTTCCATAATGTCATTATATATACAGTCCATTCTGTTGCAACTCTAATAACAGTTATTAAACCGCTCATAAATAATATCTGGTAAATTTCATCCAGTATTGTTTGTGCTAAAATAAGCACATAGTTGTCTAGGTTGAAAAAATGCCTAAAGTCCATCAAGTTCAACCCTTAACCCCTTCAGGACGGAGTCAATAGTGCACATTCTGATCAAAACAAAAAGTAAACAAAAACTGGAATTTGCGCTATATGTCTGTTCAACCGTTATGCACCCACACTTATTATATATTATTTTGTTCAGGAGAAACATATTTTTGTGTGAAAAAAGCAAAAAACTAATATTTGGCCAGTGTTTGTGACTAAGTGGCTACTAAAAATGACTGGACATACCCCACTTGCAATACCTCGGGTTGTCTACTTTTGCAAATGGTATGCCATCATGGGGGTAATTCTCATTCCTGGGCTACCATACGCTCTCAAAGGCAACATAACCAATCTGGCAAATTTCAATCTCAAAAAAATGAAATGCAAGCCTTATATGTGACTCTCTAACTTTCCAAAACACCATAAAACCTGTACATGGGGTGTACTGTTATTCTCGGGAGACTTCACTAAACACAAATATTAGTGTTTTAAACCAGTAAAACATATTACAACTGTGTTGTCAGGCATGTCAATCCAATTTTAATTAATCAAATCACATAATTACGTTAAAAGATTACTTAAATATGCACGTAGAATTTTAATATATATGCATTTATAGGTATTTAAATTCTACGTGTATACTAATGTAATCTTTTATGTAATTATATGTATTTATCTATATATTTGCGGTTATTTGTAATATATATATATATGTCTGAAGTGGAAAAATCAATTAAAGTATTGATTATTTCTTTGTGTATCTGCCCCTGGCCAAATCAATGAAACAATGCGTGCACGCTCCCTGAAGTAATTCACACCAGACACAGGTTCTAGGTTGTTGAATAACTTGAGGAATGTTTATTCAGAGGGGACGGCAAGTCCCTTTTAAAGCAAAATTACATCATATGCATTGTCAGAGATAACATGGAATAATACATCAATAATTGGTTAGGTGTTAAGTGGTTGCTTCAATGCTCTGCCTACTGTAGGTGATGTCACCGGGACCATGAGGGTCTCCCACGGTTTCCCGGCGCCATCTTGTTACACGAGGTAGTTAGTCGATGTTTAAGAAGGGAGGGGGGAGGGGAAGGAGGGGTTAGAAGCTTCTTGATTGAAATATGTGTGCTCAGCTTTATGTGTGATATATATATATTGTAGAATGAGTAAATAGACATTTTCTCTAACTAGGAAATATGTATAGACCTTATTTCCACAACAATGTCATTTTAAGTGTATTTTGTTACCCCTATATATATATAAATAACAAAATACAGTTAGAATGAAATTACATATGAATATATAACTTATATTAAATTTTGTTTCAATATTTTATTTATTTTATAATTTTATTTATTGTAATTATACGTATATATGTATATATCGATTATATATAATACATGTACATATTATATATGTAACGTCATTCTAAGTGTATTTTAATATTAATATGTACTAATATTAGTATTAAAATACACTATGTATGACGTTACATATATATATAATATGTATATATATTATATATATTTATTTTATTTTTAAACATGTTTAATTGGTTTTTTTTTTTACACTACCCACCAGCAGGGGGACTGTCTGACATTTCAGACAGTCTCCCTGCTGGCAGATCCACAGCCAGCTATAGGGGGCCATGTGATCGCTCTTTGAGAGCAATCACATGGCCCCCAGGAGCCTCATTCGCCGGGGGAAGGCTGTCAGGCAGCCCTCCAGAAGAGGATTGCAGCGGAGGTGAGTAGATCTTACCTCCCCTGGGCTTAAGCCGTTACGGCGTTCTATGCCGCCACAACAGCTTTAAAGCCGCGACAGCATAGAATGGCGTTGAGGGGTTAAGCCAATACTTTTATGCTGTTGATCCAAAAACAAAACAAGTGTAGCCTTTTCCAGTTATGCCACAAAGCGGGGAAAAAATCCTTCCTGACTCCGTAATGGCAATCAGAATTCTACCTGGATCAACAACCTGTTTACATATATGTCAATTATATCCTTGAATATTCTGTTATAGCATTGAAGCCATCTATAGAATCTGATAACACAACCTCTTCAGGCTGAGAATCCCATAACTAAAGTTTTCCATCCCCCAGTTTTTTTTTATGTGCGAAGGCACCTCTGTAGCCCATCCAACGGCAGACATGCATTACTAGTTTGTGATCTATAATGGTTCCCATGTCATTTTCATTTAATGTTATCCCTAACTCAACACCATTTAATGTATAAGTGGCTTTGGGGGTTCCTTATTCCAAAATGCATAAATATAAAGGGTTTCTCCAACCCTTTTATCCCTTTGAATAATGTACTATTGGCATTATTCTTTAACCCCATTTCCTACACACATGCTAAACGACACTCAAAAATCAATTTTCAAATAAGTTTTACTTAGCTTATCCTGGGGCTGGATTAACCTATTTGTGATTTATGGGCTCAACCCAAATACCCAGGAAAAATATACTATGGATAACTGCAGTAGTAACTTGAGGGCAAACTAAAGTTTTACACAAGGGGGGTCACTCATATCCTTAAATAACAGAGCAAATTGTCAGAAACAAAAGGTGGCTCACCCTTGTATTCAATGGCTGTGTAACAGAGGTAAATAAAACTGTAAAATGATGCCAGTGAGTAGCAGTATTTGTAGAGGGAGATACCACGACTAGGTATCTCCGCTATTCCTTCCTCGAAGCTGAAAGAAGCACTGTATTAATAAAAGACCCTTTCCCCCCCGCAACCAGACGACACATAGTTCTGGGAGTCAACTGATTTTTAATGGGCCAAACTCAGCCTTTTTATGCAGGGGTCTCCATTGTATTCAACACAAGCTCCTCCCGCGAATCTCTGGGGCTGGGAGATAATTACGTTAAAGACCTGTAAGCTAATTATCTTCCAGGAACAGAGAGCCCAACACAAAATATAAAAACACCCGAAAACATAATAAAAACATAAAATAACCCCACATATTATACGTCCCCAAATAGCCCTGATCTGAGCGCCCAAGTTGTCCAAATAGCGCTCAGATCCATGCAGTGTAGGGGAAACGCCACAGTGTTAATGTTCTAAATGGCCGCACACGCTGTCCTATGCCCCAAATAGTTCCAGGGTGTTTGGTGCTTTTGCCGGTCATTTTTCAAGAGCTCCTGCATCTGCTAATGGGGTCTGTGGCGAAACCGGCCTCGCCACGTGTCCTTGGAGGGGGCTGCTTGTCTCGCTCCCCAGCAGCAGGGCAATATATTAAAAGGGGAGACAGTTGGTCCCCCTCTCCAACAGCAGAGAGAGTGTCAGGGAGAGGAGCGTGTTATCCCCTCTCCCCAGCGGCTGAAAGTATGTATGGGAGAGGAGCTTGTTACCCCCCCTCCCCAGCGGCAGCGTGTACCCCAGGGAGATGAAGGTGCCGTCCTTCCTCCCCAGCGGCAGTGTGTACCCCAGGAAGCAGAGACCATCTGTCTCGCACCCCAGCCGCAGGACAAAATATTGAAAGGGGAGACAGTTGGTCCCCCTCTCCACCAGCAAAGAGAGTGTCAGGGAGAGGAGCAGGTTACCCCCTCTCCCCAGCGGCAGTCTACAGTTCAGAGAGAGGAGCTTGTTACACCCTCTCTCCAGCGGCAGCCTAACCCACCAAGGGGAGATGTTAAGCCCCACAACTATGCAGATGGGACCGTAGTCTCTGCACTTGCAGCACCAGGGGCAGGGACGGTCGGTCCTGTCCCCCAGCCACAGAGCAGTGTATCCAGAGGGGAGACAGTCGGTCTCCCCCTCCCCAACCAGGCTCCAACCAGGCTACTTCAGTGGTAGCGCTGGCACCCGGGCAGAGTACCGCTGGTCTCTGCCCACTCAGCAACCCACCAAGGCAGTCTACCAGCCCCCCGCACAGCCGTGGTGAGGCACCTGGACATGGACAAGTTGCTATTTTATCCAGGTGTAGTAACCAGTTATTGTGGGTGGGCTGTATTGCTGTTTGTGCTTCGTGGGTGGGTTGCTGGACTAACCAGGGCACTGACCGGCAGGAGGTCAGATACCCTGTTAGTTTGGATGGTAAAGGGGAGAAATGTGGCGAAACCGGCCTCGCCACGTGTCCTTGGAGGGGGCTGCTTGCCCGCCTCTTGCCTTTGGACTATGGACCAGACTTTATGTGAATGTGTTATACCCCAGATAGGAATCCCATGGAGCCCATTCGTATGAAACTGACTGTAAAGACTTTGGCTCCATGGCGATTAAACTGTATTTGTGTGGTCCGAGCGCCATTCACTTAATAATGTGCGCTCAGACCTGAGCTATCTGGGGATATGTGAAATGTCTGTGTGTTATGTGTAAAATGTGACTTTATGTATTTTAAAGTGTTTTGTGTCTTTTGCAACCATGTGCTTAATGGAGTCTTGTGTCTGTCCTGGGAGATAATTGAATTACTTATCTCCAGGATAGAAGACTCTGAAACTGGTTTGGGCCAGAAAGCCATGCTTCATTTAGTCACAAAGGACTTTTTACTAACTTTTGAACCCCTTGTCTGATTTGTGCCATTTTTGAATATGTTGTTCCCCTGAATGGATTGATTGTGAATATGTAATTTTATGTGAATGTGATGTATGGTTTTGGAGTTATGAAAGTTGGGTAGAAAGTATGTTTTAACTGTATATATAATTGAGTTTCCTCTCAGGATAAGGGGAGGGAATATGTGGGATGTAACTGTGAGGTGATTGGTTGTTTTGTAACGCCCTGTGGGCTGTACTATGTTTGTGGATTGGGAATAAAAGAGACTGTATGTGAGAGTACAGGAAGTTCCTGTTTTAACCCTCAAAGTGAAGTGTCGTCTCATTATTGGGGGAAGGATTTATTGTATGCTGTTCCAGTTTGACTGCTAGGAGAGTAAACCTATTCGTATGGTTCCTATTCAACTGTCTACAGCATTCACATGCTTGAGAGAAGGTATACGCTTCTCTGGTTCGGTGAT
This sequence comes from Pelobates cultripes, assembly GCA_933207985.1. Classification (NCBI taxonomy): domain Eukaryota; kingdom Metazoa; phylum Chordata; class Amphibia; order Anura; family Pelobatidae; genus Pelobates; species Pelobates cultripes. Next base: position 2,738,357 of record OW240922.1, on the reverse strand, counting down.
TGTGGTGTCTGCTGCAGTGCTTGGAGTCCTCAGGAAGCGCTAGGAGCATCTTTCAACGGAGGTACCCAGTCGGGGTGCCAGGTGATCCGTTACAGGGTCCTCCACCTGGCTCTTAGGTAGCGTTTGTTCCCCTTAGTCTCAGGCACCTTCCCTCCAAAAAGTGCTCTTCTGGCAGAATTCAATGTAGTTTTAAACCGCAGACCAAGTTGTCCAGGAACTGTGTGGTCACCTCATGCCGAAGACCGTTCCATAACATTTGCGACTAAGTCCCACTGAGGTGACTGTGGTCCCACGAAGTCCTCATGCCACAATTAGTTCCATAGTGTTCGCGGCTAAGTACCGCTGAGTACTATTCGTGGGTGTGGTTCATGTGAAGGGCCGCCAGGGAGCAAGTGTTCGGTTCCATATGAATGAAGGGAAAGTGCCTTACCATGGGCACCCAGGGATAGCTGTTAATGGTGACTGGGCAGGGTAGCTCCCAAACAGTGTTTCAGACTTGGACCATAATCGGTGGGCAGGAGGCGAGCTTCCACACTCCTGCAGGAGTTCGTGGCAAACGTACATGGGAAGGAGTGTTTGTCGCAGCTGCAACGTGTTCAAGTTGCCCGAAATAAACTGTCTCACGCAGACTGACCAGCATGGAAAAAATAGACAAAAATGGGTCTACCTGTTCCGCTAGACAGCCTGGAAAATAATGTCGAAATGGCAATAACCAATCGTGCGGACATAAAGTAGAAGTAATGGGACACCAGGTGACAAGGCAGAAAAGAAAGGAAGGAAAAACGTCTGAAAGGACAACCAGAGAGGTGTAGAAAGGCAAAGGGCTCAAAACAAATAACACAACTGCAACGGGACACTAAATACGAACAAAGTATACAATGTCTGGGCCCACCCGTGGTTTTCACAGTGTTTGTTGAAGGAGCCAAAACAGACCGTGTGTCAGCACTCTTACGTGCCTTTGTCAAGTGTAATAACAAGTG
>OW240922.1:2709715-2727341 GCA_933207985.1 Pelobates cultripes | reverse complement strand
AATGACCTGACACTGCCCTTAGGGAGAGGCAGTGTCTTATACCTGGCTAATTAGGTATCTGCTTCAGGTGGGCTGAGATTGACAGGAGCAGCCACAGGTAAAGTCCGGCCCCCAGTGCTGGAGACAAGGCAAGAATAAACATTAGGCAGAAATAAGAACTGAACTGTGAACTGCCCAGAGGCAAGACAGCAGGACTAAGGCAGAAAGAGTCCAGAGTCTAAATCCCCTGTTGGGCACTTCTTGGGCGACCACGCCTGGATGTCACGGTGAGAACCGTAACACCTATTTTCCTACCTGTCAATGTTGAGGGCGTAGGACAGATAGTCAGTAAATGATGCAGAAAAATAAATATAAAATTGGAGATGAGTTAGTGTTATACAGATATTCATCTGCAATCTTTATTATTTATATTATATATATATATATATATATTTATATATATATTTATGTCTTATAACTGTTGGCTATATGGTGGTATTGTTTCATCAAGCTGAAGTGGTTAAGGTGACTGGAGTGCCCCTTTAACCCCTTAAGGACACATGACATGTGTGACATGTCATGATTCCCTTTTATTCCAGAAGTTTGGTCCTTAAGGGGTTAAATACAAGCCAGGATCAGGGCCAGATTTCCCACTAGGCCAAGTAAATACCCGCATTCAGACATCTATCCTGTATGTGGCACCTATGTACATCAATTATAATTTGCTTTTTTGAATATTAGTTGGGCTGGTGGGGGGAGATAAATACCAGCAGCCTTGACCAGTGTCCTCTGTAGTCCAGGCAGCCTCCTATGTTTGATAACAATGCTGCAGAAACAGTAAGGGAGGGTGTAAATCCCTGTGTTATCCAGCTCCTCCAGAGTCTGTGTGTGAGTCTGGGCAGGAAGTGGAAGGGATCACTTCCCATCTGCCCGCTAACAGCCTCTCACACAGGAAATGCCTCACAGGAGGAGTAAGGACAGCATTAAATGATTCTCATTGTATAACAGGTCTTGCGGTGCTACTATTCAGGGGCGGGCTGGGCCGGGGGGCAGGGAGGCAATTGCCCCCCAGGCTGCCCTAAATTCTGTTGGGACCGGCCGCTACAGGGCCGGCCCTTTAAATGCTGCAGCCGCCTGAGCGCTCTGTAAAGAGCCTCAGGCGGCTGCAGCACATATTCTCCCCTGTAGCGTGGCCGAGCTGCTCTGCTGTCCGCGGTGCCGGCCGGACTGACAGGAAGTGCACACTCCTTCCTATCAGTTCGCCCAGCACCGCGGACAGCAGAGCAGCTCGGCCACGCTACAGGGGAGGGGAGGGAAGGTGAGGGGGGGGATTAATAAGAATGGGGGATGGGGGAAATTAAGAAGGAGGGAGGAGGGGGAATTCAAAGCAAAGGAGGGGGGAACAAGAAGAAAGGGGAGGGGGGGAATTGGGAAGAAGGAGGGGAAATTAAGAAGGAGGGTAATTAAGAAGGAGGGGGGGAATTAAGAAGAAGGGGGTAATTAAGAAGGAGGGGTGGGGGATTAAGCAGAAGTGGGAGAGGTGGGGGGATTAAGAAGAACAGGGGGTGGGGGATTAAAAAGAACAGAGGGGTGGGGAGATTAAGAAGATTAGGGGAATTGGGGGAATTAAGAAGAAGGAGGAGGGGGAATTAAGTAAAAGGGGGGATTAAGAAGAAGGGGAGGGGGGAAATTAAGAAGAAGAGGGAGGGGGAATTAAGAAGAAGGGGGAGGGGTGGGGGATTAAGAAGAAGGGGTAGGGATTAAGAAGAAGGGGGATTAGAAGAAGGGGAGGTGGGGAATTAAGAACGGGAGAAGAAGGACACAGGAGGAGGGGAGAAGGAGATGAGGAGAACACATGGGGATGAGGGAGAACACAGGAGGGAGGGGCTGAAAGAACACCGAGGTTTGGGGTGAGAAGTGACTGCTAGGGGAAGGAGGGGGGAGAGACCACCAAGGGGCAGGGGAGAGCTCTATAGGACAGGGAGCTCTTTCACACAACATGCTTCCCTTACACACAGAGAAACACACAATGCATCCATTACACACAAAGACAATGCATACTTTGCACACATACACAGAAACACACAATGCAAACCCTTACACAGGCAAACACACACACTGCTTCTCTTACATATACACAGAAACACAATGCATTTCATACACACACTCAATGCACACACTACAGACACACACCTTGCATACCTTATGCATACAAACACAGATTCACACAATACATCGCTTATACACAAACACACACTGCCTCCACTACAAATACACTGCATCACCTACACAAACTGGTATCCCTATACACTACATACCATAAGCACACACATTAGATCCTCTACAATCACACATAACACATCCCCTACACACTCCACTCCCTGTGAGCGAACTCATGGGTGGAACATGTAGGTGGACTTTTAGGTGGGCCTTATGGGCATACTCACTGTCAGGCCCTGGGACCCAGACCTTGAGCTGTTTAAGGGGCCCCAAAAAAATGGAGCTGCTTCCAATTCTACTAGAACTTTGAATTTTGTGACCACAGTTACAAACAGCCTTCAGAGATCCTCTTCTACACCAGACCAGTGGAGCCAAACCGCAGCCCATCATCATCCTCATCTGGTTGTAAGTAGGCAGTCTAGTATATTATTAGTGACACTAATCTATAATTTACCTCACATTAAAGGGACACTATAGCTTAATGAAGTGGTTCTGGTGTCTATAGCTGGTCCCTGCAGGCTTTTTAATGTAAACACACACTGTGTCTACACTGTGTCTACTGGTGCACTGCACTCTCCTCCTGCCCAGACCTGTCTTTACCGCAGTGCAAGTGCCCTCTGCCCCTAATTTACAGTGGCTCACACTCACAACAAGCAGTGCCTGGAGCCATTTGCAGCGATGGGAACTAAGAGGTTCTGCGGCAGGTGGCCGTCCTGCAAGCATTACATTAAACAGCTGTTCCCCATGCAGCCACAGGTGGCGCTGTGCTGGGAGATTGTGATTAATCTTCACTTCCTCCCAGCCTACAGCGCAGCGCATGGGAGAGAGAGAGAGGAGGAGGCATGATTTAATCTTACAACAAATCCATTAAGCAAATCTTTGGGGGGATCAGCTCTGTTTGCACAGTTTATTGGTGTTTACTCTGATGTCTGTATTAATATTGAGGGATTTCTAAGTGGTAACGTCAGTGTGTGTCAGCAGGGCCAGCCGTTGGGGTGTGCACGCTGTGCGGTCACGCAGGGTGCCGTCACAACAGAGGCGCCCGGTGGCCAACACAGCTCACAAGTTGGGGACCCCAGCATATTCAATTTAAATGATTCGCTGGTGGTCCACTGGTGCGCACCAGCAATAGGTACAGTCAGATTATAGCCTCTCCCTCGTGGTTCCGGCGCTCAGTTAGTGAGTCAGAGCACACGCTCAGAGATTCTCAGCCTGCGCTCTGACATCATTGAAAGTCAGAGCCGTGAAGGAGCGGGTATGGCAAAGAGCTACTGATTAGCATAACATCAATATCCGTTATAAAACCAGGTGGGCATGGATGGTGAACTGATTTGGTGGTGCAATGGGCCACTTGACTGGTTTTGCCCCCCAGGCCTAAGGCTGCCAGCCCTCCCCTGATGGCGGCCACCCAGGGAAGCACTCATTAATTGTTTCCCTTGTGGTTTGCGGTTTGACACTTATGTTACGAGGTGTGAACATTCCAACCTAACATTCTAAATGGGGTCTTGGGGTGGTCCCCGTTCGGGAAGTGAATGAATTCCATTCATGGAAGTACGGGGAGCAGGCACAATAAACGAACACACAGGGGAAATACATGTACATGAGAGGGAAAACCCACAAACAAGCAGCGGTTCCACCACACAGACATACTCTGCTATGGACACACTCATTCAGACAGTATATACACACACTGCCTCACAAATACAATACTATACAAACAGTCAGACAAAGTACACACATTTTAAGTAGTTTATTAGTGATTTAGGGAACTTTCTACCTTCCAAATATTCTTATTCTCTTATGTACATTGTGTCCTGTGATGTGACGCATATATAATTACTTATGCAAATTAGAATGGCCGGTATTTACTTCCAAAAAAGGTGCTAATCCTAGGGGATATATATGAGAGGAACGACCCAAATCCCATAAATCCAAGGTAAACAATGCAAGCCTTATTACATATACAGAAATAAATATGTCTGTGTCTTTATATAGAAATATATATTGTAAATGTACAATTATGTGTCTTTATAGTGTGTGCCTCTGTAATTTATATATTTAGGGCAGCATGGGAGTAAGTCATACATTATGGCTCTGCCCTCACTTACTGTATCTAGTGATAGGAGATTTGCCCTAAACAAAGATGGCCGCCCAGTAGTGTGTTTCCCAGTGACGTCATATTAAAGCGCACATTACATTCTAGCTCCCAGTATCTGTGTTTGGAGGTTTGAGCAGCTGCTGTGTGCAGAGGTAGTGGATACAGTGCTGGGAAACACAGGGAGGAGCTGCCAGTCAGGTGACTATTGTTATATGATGAGCTTCCTATACAGTTACACAAAGGAAATGTTCAAATATAATGTTCTATGTATCTAATGTGAGATCAATGGGAACTGCCTGTAATGTATGTGGGAAATATATATATATATAATGTATGGGGGTAAATATACACCCCCTGTATATACCGTGTATATAATGTATGGGGTAAATATACACCCCCTGTATATACTGTGTATATAATGTATGGGGTAAATATACACCCCCTGTATATACTGTGTATATAATGTATGGGGCTAATATACACCCCCTGTATATACTGTGTATATAATGTATGGGGTAAACATATAATGTATGGGGGGTAAATATACACCCCCTGTATATACTGTGTATATAATGTATGGGGGGTAAATATACACCCCCTGTATATACTGTGTATATAATGTATGGGGATAAATATACACCCCCTGTATATACTGTGTATATAATGTATGGGGGTAAATATACACCCCCTGTATATACTGTGTATATAATGTATGGGGTAAATATACACCCCCTGTATATACTGTGTATATAATGTATGGGGTAAATATACACCCCCTGTATATACTGTGTATATAATGTATGGGGTAGTGGATACAGTGCTGGGAGACACAGGGAGGAGCTGGCAGTCAGGTGACTATTGGTATATGATGAGCTTCCTATACAGTTACACAAAGGAAATGTTCAAATATAATGTTCTATGTATCTAATGTGAAATCAATGGGAACTGCCTGTAATGTATGTGGGAAATATATATATAATGTATGGGGTAAATATACACCCCCTGTATATACTGTGTATATAATGTATGGGGGTAAATATACACCCCTCTGTATATACTGTGTATATAATGTATGGGGGTAAATATACACCCCTCTGTATATACTGTGTATATAATGTATGGGGTAAATATACACCCCCTGTATATACTGTGTATATAATGTATGGGGTAAATATACACCCCCTGTATATACTGTGTATATAATGTATGGGGTAAATATACACCCCCTGTATATACTGTGTATATAATGTATGGGGTAAATATACACCCCTGTATATACTGTGTATATAATGTATGGGGTAAATATACACCCCCTGTATATACTGTGTATATAATGTATGGGGTAAATATACACCCCCTGTATATACTGTGTATATAATGTATGGGGTAAATATACACCCCCTGTATATACTGTGTATATAATGTATGAGGTAAATATACACCCCCTGTATATACTGTGTATATAATGTATGGGTAAATATACACCCCCTGTATATACTGTGTATATAATGTATGGGGTAAATATACACCCCCTGTATATACTCTGTATATAATGTTTGGGGGAAATATACACCCCCTGTATATACTGTGTATATAATGTATGGGGGAAATATACACCCCCTGTATATACTGTGTATAATGTATGGGGTAAATATACACCCCCTGTATATACTGTGTATATAATGTATGGGGTAAATATACACCCCCTGTATATACTGTGTATATAATGTATGGGGTAAATATACACGCTCTGTATATACTGTGTATATAATGTATGGGGTGTAAATATACACCCCCTGTATATACTGTGTATATAATGTATGGGGGTAAATATACACCCCCTGTATATACTGTGTATATAATGTATGGGGTAAATATATATACTGTGTATATAATGTATGGGGGTAAATATACACCCCCTGTATATACTGTGTATATAATGTATGGGGGTGTATGGGGGTAAATATACACCCCCTGTATATACTGTGTATATAATGTATGGGGGTAAATATACACCCCCTGTATATACTGTGTATATAATGTATGGGGTAAATATATACACTCTGCATACTGTGTATATAATGTATGGGGTAAATATACACTCTGTATATACCTTCGTATATAATGTATGGGGTAAATATAATAACTCTTTATATACTGTGTATATAATGTATGGTAAATATAATAACTTTATATACTGTATATAATGTATGGGGGTAAATATACACTCTGTATATACTGTGTATATAATGTATGGGGGTAAATATACACCCTCTGTATATACTGTGTATATAATGTATGGGGGTAAATATACACCCTCTGTATATACTGTGTATATAATGTATGGGGTAAATATACACCCCCTGTATATACTGTGTGTATAATGTATGGGGTAAATATACACCCCCCTGTATATACTGTGTATATAATGTATGGGGTAAATAGACACCCCCTGTATATACTGTGTATATAATGTATGGGGGTAAATAGACACCCCCTGTATATACTGTGTATATAATGTATGGGGGTAAATAGACACCCCCTGTATATACTGTGTATATAATGTATGGGGGTAAATAGACACCCCCTGTATATACTGTGTATATAATGTATGGGGGTAAATAGACACCCCCTGTATATACTGTGTGTATAATGTATGGGGGTAAATAGACACCCCCTGTATATACTGTGTGTATAATGTATGGGGTTAAATATACACCCCCTGTATATACTGTGTATATAATGTATGGAGTAAATATACACCCCCTGTATATACTGTGTATATAATGTATGGGGTAGTGGATACAGTGCTGGGAAACACAGGGAGGAGCTGCCAGTCAGGTGACTATTGTTATATGATGAGTTTCCTATACAGTTACACAAAGGAAATGTTCAAATATAATGTTCTATGTATCTAATGTGAGATCAATGGGAACTGCCTGTAATGTATGTGGGAAATATATATATAATGTATGGGGTAAATATACACCCCCTGTATATACTGTGTATATAATGTATGGGGTAAATATACTATATATAATGTATGGGGCAAATATACACCCCCTGTATATACTGTGTATATAATGTATGGGGTAAATATACACCCCCTGTATATACTGTGTATATAATGTATGGGGTAAATATACACCCCCTGTATATACTGTATATATAATGTATGGGGTAAATATACACCCCCTGTATATACTGTATATATAATGTATGGGGTAAATATACACCCCCTGTATATACAGTATATATAATGTATGGGGTAAATATACACCCCCTGTATATACCGTGTATATAATGTATGGGGGTAAATATACACCCCCTGTATATACTGTGTATATAATGTATGGGGTAAATATACACCCCCTGTATATACTGTGTATATAATGTATGGGGGGGTAAATATACACCCCCTGTATATACTGTATATATAATGTATGGGGTAAATATACACCCCCTGTATATACTGTATATATAATGTATGGGGTAAATATACACCCCCTGTATATACAGTATATATAATGTATGGGGTAAATATACACCCCCTGTATATACCGTGTATATAATGTATGGGGTAAATATACACCCCCTGTATATACTGTGTATATAATGTATGGGCTAAATGTACACCCCCTGTATATTCTGTGTATATAATATATGGGGGTAAATATACAACCCCCTGTATATATTGTGTATATAATATATGGGGGTAAATATATCAGATGATGGAGAGGTTCCTGGATCTGACACTGGAGGTCAACTACCTGCTGACTGGAGAGGTGAGGGATTCTGGGAACATCACAGCAACTACACACTTTTATCCTGTGCTTTAACATGGATATTCTGAGACTTATTATGGAGAAATTTGTGAAGTAGGTACTGGGTATATATTTAATAAACATGTGATTGATAAATCTATTATAGTAGCCAGGTAGACCCTGTGTGAATGTAGAAATAAAACATATAAGATTGTGGGTCATTCGCGGTGCTGGATTGCAATACTGAGATTTGTGGAATTTTTTTTCTGTTGGTGTTAAAGTTTGGTAATGTTATAAATGTGGGGAATGTGATGATTATAAGACATGATTATAAACAGGTAGCCCTAGCATAGCATTTCTCAGCCCTGTGCACTATACAGGACTTTATGATGGAGAAGGCCGGCATCGCACACACAGACAGGGGTAGCAGTGACAGAGGTGGGTGGTAGAAGCACATACTAGCAGGATTAAGGTGATTCCCCTTCCATGAATAAGATAATGAAACCGCTTTATAAATAACTCCAAGGTAACAAAGTGACGTTCTGTGTAACCAGTGAAGTATAGGCATATAGGAGAGATATTTTAATACATGTTTCTTTATGTGTAGGATTACATTGTTGTGAGGAGATCTGACGATCCTACAATACAGAGAAGCAGTCCCTGTGTGTTAAGAGGATCCTGCAAGACCCAGAGCTCCAGCACGGTGTGTCCATCTCACTCACTGATACATGAGGGAAACAATGAGCAGAACATCCTGGAACTGACCAATCAGATCATCCACCTGCTGACTGGAGAGGTGAGGCTGCTGGGAATGGGACATCATAGAGTAAAACCAAGGGATGTGTCTGGATGGTGACTGGATAAAGATGTTGGGATCTCACTGTCTGTTATTTCTTGTAGGTTTGGAAGTATTTAAAAGGGCAAAAGGAAACTTACAAGGAAGTGATGATGGAGAGTCACCACCCCCTCATCTCCTTGGGTGAGACGATGTTTAATCAGCAATGTGTTTGGTTATAGAGCAGATATCATTAACTTATATCCTCAAACACCAATTACACAGTGTGAGATCTGTACAGTTATTATTTTGTAAGCTGGAGGGACAAAATTATTTGGTTTATTATCTTTTATATGGATCACAGAGATGATGTTATACAAGCCGCATGTGGTGGCCACTGAATGTTTGTAATTCCTCCCCTCCAGTTAGGATGTTCTCTGAAGTCACTGGGAATTCTGATGGATTTAGCTACTAGTTCAATCTTGGGGTATTCTTCGTGGACAGTGCTGCACATTTCAGGAAAGTTGAGGCCTACTGGACTAGAAGCCATCCTGGTTTATCCAGCCTCGGCAAGTTCTTCTGCGCGCTAGGTAGAAATTCACTTTGCAGATCAATGAAGACTTGCTAAATAGTATGTCACACATAGAAGTATAACTATACCAGTATTTGTAGCAAAGAGTTAATGCATTTATTCAATAAATCTTTATTAAGTAAAAACAATCATATGTTCATGTAAGACTCAATAGAGATGCACAGCCGCTTACAAGATAAAGTGGTGAGTACTACGGTACATGTACCCGCTACTCACAACCACGCTTAATCACTGAGGAATCTCCCATCAAAGTGTTGGCGTCTCTGCGGTCTGCCTTCTCATGTGCAGTCAGGTTGCGGTCCCAGCTCTACCACCTCTCGCACGGTACTGTTTGTCTTTCCCGGCTGCCACAGCTGTTTAAGCTCCGCCCAACTGGGTATGTATTGCGTAGTGCTTTTTCCATAATGTCATTATATATACAGTCCATTCTGTTGCAACTCTAATAACAGTTATTAAACCGCTCATAAATAATAGCTGGTAAATTTCATCCAGTATTGTTTGTGCTAAAATAAGCACATAGTTGTCTAGGTTGAAAAAATGCCTAAAGTCCATCAAGTTCAACCCTTAACCCCTTCAGGACGGAGTCAATAGTGCACGTTCTGATCAAAACAAAAAGTAAACAAAAACTGGAATTTGCGCTATATGTCTGTTCAACCGTTATGCACCCACACTTATTATATATTATTTTGTTCAGGAGAAACAGGGCTTTAATTTCATATCAAATATTTAGCTATGAAACATAATTTATTATGAATAAAATTTAAAAAAAAAAAGAGAAATATTTACAAATGTATAGTTCTGCCTCACATTTTAGCTGTTAATGTCATAATACTGTTAGGTTTTACTGCAAAAAAATGCACATATTTGTAATCAACGATGTCTCACGAGTACAACAGTACCTCCCATTAACAGGTTTTATGGTGTTTTGGAAAGTTACAGTGTCAAATATAGAACGTTCCATTTTCAAATTGAAATTTGCCAGATTAGTAATGTTACCTCTGAGACGGTTTGGTAGCCCAGGAATGAGAATTACCCCCATAATGGCATACCACTTAGTCACAAACACTGGCCAAAGTTAGCGTTCATATTTAGTTTTGTGTGAAAAAGGCAAAAAACTAATATTTGGCCAGTGTTTGTGACTAAGTGGCTACTAAGAAAGACTGGACATACTCCACTTGCAATACCTCGGGTTGACTTCTTTTGCAAATGGTATGCCATCATGGGGGTAATTCTCATTCCTGGGCTACCATACGCTCTCAAAGGCAACATAACCAATCTGGCAAATTTCAATCTCAAAAAAATGAAATGCAAGCCTTATATGTGACTCTCTAACTTTCCAAAACACCATAAAATCTGTACATGGGGGGTACGGTTATTCTCGGGAGACTTCACTAAACACAAATATTAGTGTTTTAAACCAGTAAAACATATTACAACTATAATATAGTCCATAAAAGTGCCTTCATTTGTAAAAAAAAAAAAAAAATGCAAAAAATGTCACTTTTACTTAAAATATCATCGTTGTAATACAATTTACCAGTTTGAAACACTAATATTTGAGTTCAGTGAAGTCTCCCGAGTAAAACAGTACCCCCTATGTACAGGTTTTATGGTGTCTTGGAGAGTTACACGGTCAAATGTCGTGCTTGCGAATTAAATTCTCTGCACTTTCTCACGGTGTTGTCAGGCATGTCAATCAAATTTTAATTAATCAAATCACATAATTATGTTAAGATTACTTAAATATGCACGTAGAATTTTAATATATATGCATTTATAGGTATTTAAATTCTACGTGTATACTAATGTAATCTTTTATGTAATTATATATATATATATTTGCGGTTATTTGTATTTTATATATAGATAAATATATATAGACTGTCATTTTAAGTGTATTTTGTTACATATATATATATTTTAATAACAAAATACAGTTAGAATGAAATTACATATGAATACATAATTTATATTAAATTTTTTTTCAATATTTTATTTATTTTATAATTTTATTATTGGAATTATACGTATATATCTATTATATATAATAAATATACATTTTATATATGTAACGTCATTCGAAGTGTATTTATATAAATATATATATTTATTTTATTTTTAAACATGTTTAATTATTTTTGTTTTTTACACTACCCACCAGCAGGGGGACTGTCTGACATTTCAGACAGTCCCCCTGCTGGCAGATCCACAGCCAGCTATAGGGGGCCATGTGATCGCTCTTTGAGAGCAATCACATGGCCCCCAGGAGCCTCATTCGCCGGGGGAGGGCTGTCAGGCAGCCCTCCAGAAGAGGATCACAGCGGGGGTGAGTAGATCTTACCTCCCCTGGGCTTAAGCCGCGACGGCTTTAAAGCCGCGACGGCATAGAACGCCGTAACGCCTTTGAGGGTTAAGCCAATACTTTTATGCTGTTGATCCAAAAACAAAACAAATGTAGCTTTTTCCAGTTATGCCACAAAGCAGGGAAAAAATCCTTCCTGACTCCGTAATGGCAATCAGAATTCTACTTGGATCAACAACCTGTTTACATATATGTCAATTATATCCTTGAATATTCTGTTTATAAAAAGGAAGCATTCAAGCCATCTATAGAATCTGATAACACAACCTCTTCAGGCTGAGAATCCCATAACTAATGTTTTCCATCCCCATTACTAGTTTTTTTTTTTTTTTTGTACGAAAGCACCTTAGTAGCTTATGCAATGGCAGACATGCATTACTAGTTTGTGATCTATAATGGTTCCCATGTCATTTTCATTTAATGTTATCCCTAACTCAACACCATTTAATGTATAAGTGGCTTGGGGGTTCCTTATTCCAAAATGCATAAATATAAAGGTTTTCTCCAACCCTTTTATCCCTTTGAATAATGTGCTATTGGCATTATTCTTTAACCCCCTTTCCTACACACATGCTAAATGACACTCAAAAAATCTATTTTAAAATAAGTTTTACTTAGCTTATCCTGGGGCTCGATTAACCTATTTGTGATTTAGGGGCTCAACCCAAATACCTAGTAAAAATATACTATGGATAACTACAGTAGTAACTTGAGGGCAAACTAAAGTTTTACACCAGGGGGTCACTCATATCCTTAAATTACAGAGCAAATTGTCAGAAACAAAAGGTGGCTCACCCTTGTATTCAATGGCTGTGTAACAGAGGTAAATAAAACTGTAAAATAATGCCAGTGAGTAGCAGTATTTGTAGAGGGAGATACCACGACTAGGTATCTCCGCTATTCCTTCCTCGAAGCTGAAAGAAGCACTGCATTAATAAAAGACCCTTTCACCCCCCCCAGCAACCAGACGACACATAGTTCTGGGAGTCAACTGAATTTAATGGGCCAAACTCAGCCTTTTTATGCAGAGACCCCAGCAGGGGTCTCCATTGTATTCAACACAAGCTCCTCCCACGAATCTCTGGGGCTGGGAGATAATTACGTTAACCTGTAAGCTAATTATCTCCCAGGAACAGAGAGCCCAACACAAAATATAAAAACACCCCAAAACATAATAAAAACATAAAATAACCCCACATATTATACATCCCCAAATAGCCCTGGTCTGAGCGCCCAAGTTGTCCAAATAGCGCTCAGATCCATGCAGTGTAGGGGAAACACCACCGTGTTAATGTTCTAAATGGCCGCACACGCTGTCCTATGCCCCAAATAGTTCCAGGGTGTTTGGTGCTTTTGCTGGTCAACTTTCAAGAGCTCCTGCATCTGCTAATGGGGTCCTCCATCTGGCTCTTAGGTAGCGTTTATTCCCCTTAGTCTCAGGCACCTTCCCTCCAAAAAGTGCTCTCCTGGCAGAATTCAGTGTAGTTTTAAACCCCAGACCAAGTTGTCCAGGAACTGTGCGGTCACCTCATGCCGAAGACCGTTCCATAACATTTGCGACTAAGTTCCACTGAGGTGACCGTGGGCCCACGAAGTCCTCATCCCAAAATTAGTTCCATAATGTTCGCGGCTAAGTACCGCTGAGTACTATTCGTGGGTTTGGTTCATGTGAAGGGCCGTCAGGGAGCAAGTGTTCGTTTCCATATGAATGAAGGGAAAGTGCCTTACCAGGGGCAACCAGGGATAGCTGTTAATGGTGACTGGGCAGGGTAGCTCCCAAACAATGTTTCAGACTTGGACCATAGTCGGTGGGCAGGAGTTCGTGGCAAGCGTACGTGGGAAGGAGCGTTGTCACAGCTGCCACGTGTTCAAGTTGGCTGAAATAAACTCACGCAGATTGACCAGCATGGAAAAAATAGACAAAAATGGTTCTACCTGTTCCGCTAGACAGCCTGGAAAATAATGTCGAAATGGCAATAACCAATCGCGCGGACATAAAGTAGAAGTAATGGGACACCAGGTGACAAGGCAGAAAAGAAAGTAAGGAAAAACGTCTGAAAGGACAACCAGAGAGGTGTAGAAAGACAAAGGGCTCAAATCAAATAACACAACAGCAATGGGAAACTGAATACGAACAAAGTATACAATGTCTGGGCCATCCGTGGTTTTCTCAGTCTTTGTTGAAGGAGCCCAAAACAAACCGTGTCTCAGCACTCTTATGTGCCTTTGTCAAGTGTAATAACAAGTGTGAGTAGAGCATATTTATATAATCACATCCAAATAAAACCAGTGGAAAAAATCACAACGTCAAGTGCAAACAACTGGTGATCCAATTAAAAATACAATTAGTGGATTTAAACAGTTGTCTGCCATCCTAGTTAAACATAGCTATTGGATACTCAATCACTTACTACTATTGTGTGGTTTCACATATTCAGGAATAAAGTTAATTGTGAACGTTTATCACTATTTTAACTTCCTATGAAGAAATAAATGCTTGTGTGTAACTGTGTTCATGCGCATCGTGTCTCCAATACTCCTCTATTAGAAATATTGTACTGGGTCATTGCTGGAGAAGGCCATGTCTCCTCGATGGCAGAGAGATGAGGGAGTTTGGTAACGGACCGCTTTGCCCAAAAGAGGTTAAAAACCGTTTAGGCGATATTCCCCTTTTTCAGCTGCACCGACAGCTACTGCAAGCACCAATCTCCTGAACTGCAAACCCACGAATTCACCAACTCCTGAACTGCAACCAAGGGAATACTCGAAACTCCCGAACTGGAGACACACGAATAGCTGCTAGCAGACGAACAGGAAAAGCCCCCAAGCGGCTTACACTCCTGGCAATCAGTCTCTAACAGTATACATTAAATCCTCCCCCAATAATGAGACGACACTTCACTTTGAGGGTTAAGCAGGAACTCATTTACTGGGGCTAACTGCCCGGCTTTTATGCAGGTCTCCCACCTGGTGGATACTCCCCTAAGGGACCAAATGGGATACTGGGACACAAAGGGTAAAAGGACCAATCACAGACTTACACATTTCAACCATCCCACAATGCATCACAATCCCTCCTCTCTGCTCTGGAGATAATTGAGAAGTAATTCAATTATCTCCAAAGACAGAGGCAAAACTCCATTAACCACATGGAAGAAAACAAACAGTAAAAGACATAAAATTACCTACAGTTACATTCAGTACATAAAACATATACGTTCTACATATCCCCAGATAGCTCAGGTCTGAGCGCACATTATTAAGCTAATGGCGCTCAGACCACACGAATACAGTTTAATCGCCATGGAGCCAAAGTCTTTACAAAGTCAGTTTCATGGGAATGGGCTCCATGGGATTCCTATCTGGGGTACAACACACTCAAACAAAACTACCGAACACCGGGCCGTTCGTGCACTTTCACCGAACAAGAAGGGAGGTCGGCAGCTTCAGTGGTGTTTGCGCAAAACTGTGTCCGATTTCAGTTCCATGAATTAAGCGTCGAACACCGCTGTGCATTCGCATGTTTAAAATGGCCGCGACCTCGTGTTCGTGATACGAATGGCGGCCACCCAGCATTCGTCAATTAAGCTGCGGTTAATCGCAGCTTCAGGGAGGTTAATTGCCAGCACACTCCAGCTCCCAGGTGGTCTATTCATTCGTGCGGTTGTTCGGTAGATTGAATCTACCGAACACCCGGCAGAAAAGCACGAATAAGTCTTTTCTGCAGGGAAAAAGATGTCTTTTAACATGGGGCCATAGTCCAAAGGCAGCAGGCTAGCAACCAGGCTTCTCCAGTGTACAGTGGTGAGGTTGGTTTCGCCACACTTCTCCCCTTGACCAATCAGACTAACAGGGTATCTGACCTCATGCCGGTCAGTGCCCTTGTTAGTCCAGCAGCCCACCCACAAAACACAATCAGTAATACCGCCCACCCACAAGAACTGGTTACTACACCTGGGTAGAGGAGAGCGGTCCATGTCCAGGCGCCTCACCATGGCTGTGTGGGTGACTGGTAAGCGGACTGGGTGGGTTGCTGAGTGGGCAGAGACCAGCGGTACTCTGTCCTGGTGCCAGCACTACCACGGGAGTAGTCTGGTTGCAACCTGGTTGCTGGAGGGGGAAACCGACTGTCTCCCCTTTGGATACACAGCTCTGCTGCCGGAGGGGGAGACCGACTGTCTCCCCTTTGGCTAAAGAGCCCGGTCGCTGGGGGGTAGAATCGACTGTCCCTACCCCCTGTGCTGTAAGTGCAGAGACCATGGTCCCATCTGCACGGTTGTGGGTCTTACTGTCTCCCCTGGGTATGTCAAGCTGCTGCTGGGGAGAGGGGTTAACCAGCTCCTCTCCCATATATCGTTCCAGCCGCAGGGGGGAGGGGGCAGCAGACTCCTATCCCTGGAACCCTTTCAGCCGCTGGGGAGAGGGGGTAGCAGGCTCCTCTCCCTGACACTCTCTCTGCTGGTGGAGAGGGGGACCGACCGTCTCCCCTTTCATTATTTTGTCCTGCTGTTGGGGTGCGAGACCGACGGTCTCTGCTCCCTGCAGGACACCCTGCCGCTGGGGAGGAAGGACGACACCTTCAGCTCCCTGGGACACACTGCCGCTGGGGAGGAAGGATGGCACCTTCAGCTCCCTGGGACACACACTGCCGCTGGGGAGGGAGGACGGCACCTTCAGCTCCCTGGGACACACACTGCCACTGGGGAGGAAGGACGACACCTTCAGCTCCCTGGGACACACACTGCCGCTTTGGCGGAGGAACGACACCTTCAGCTCCCTGGGACACACACTGCCGCTGGGGAGGAAGGACGACACCTTCAGCTCCCTGGGACACACACTGCCGCTGGGGAGGAAGGACGGCACCTTCAGCTCCCTGGGACACACACTGTCGCTGGGGAGGAAGGACGGCACCTTCGGCACACTGGGACACACACTGCCACTGGGGAGGAAGGACGACACCTTCAGCTCCCTGTAATACACACTGCCGCTGGGGAGGAGGGACGACACCTTTGGCTCCCTGTAACTCACTCGGCTGCTGGGGAGGAAGGACAGCACCTTTGGCTCCCTGTAACTCTCTCTGCCGCTGGGGAGGAAGGACGACACCTTTGGCTCCCTGTAACTCATTCTGCTGCTGGGGAGGAAGGATGGTACCTTTGGCTCCCTGTAACTCACTCTGCTGCTGGGGAGGAAGGACGACACCTTCAGCTCCCTGTAATACACACTGCCGCTGGGGAGGAGGGACGACACCTTTGGCTCCCTGTAACTCACTCGGCTGCTGGGGAGGAACGACGGCACCTTTGGCTCCCTGTAACTCACTCTGCCGCTGGGGAGGAAGGACGACACCTTTGGCTCCCTGTAACTCACTCTGCCGCTGTTTTTGTTCAAAGACCATTGTCGCAAGGTTCTCAGCATTCAACTGGCGCATTACTTGGAAGACCACCTCGTTCGAAGGGTCTGGGCCATACCAGACCAACCGCCTCTTTACCTCCTCCCGGTAAGCGTCGCCCTCGTAGGGACGTGTCAGGTTGAGGTGTCCTTCGCAGGATTCTATCCAGGGTCTTGCTCGCTCCATGCTGTAGTAGATAGGGACGCTGCACGGTAGCTAGCTCTATCCCTCTATTTGTAATCCAAGCCCTGGTGTTGTCTTGTAGTTGTCCTTCTGGTCTGTGGGAACGATCCCGCCGCTTGCCACCAATTGTAACGGACCGTTTTGCCCAAAAGAGGTTAAAAAACGTTTAGACGATATTCCCCTTTTTCAGCTGCACCGACACCTACTGCAAGCGCCAATCTCCTGAACTGCAAACCCACAAATTCACCAACTCCCGAACTGGAGACA
>OW240922.1:2693618-2709615 GCA_933207985.1 Pelobates cultripes | reverse complement strand
GTAAATATATACACCCACTGTATACTGTGTATATATAATGTATGGGGTAAATATACACCCCCTGTATATACTGTGTATAGAATGTATGGGGGTAAATATACACCCCCTGTATATACTGTGTATATAATGTATGGGGTAAATATACACCCCCTGTATATACTGTGTATAGAATGTATGGGGGTAACTATACACCCCCTGTATATACTGTGTATAGAATGTATGGGGGTAAATATACACCCCCTGTATATACTGTGTATATAATGTATGGGGTAAATATACACCCCCTGTATATACTGTGTATATAATGTATGGGGTAAATATACACCCCCTGTATATACTGTGTATATAATGTATGGGGTAAATATACACCCCCTGTATATAATGTATGGGGTAAATATACACCCCCTGTATATACTGTGTATATAATGTATGGGGTAAATATACACCCCCTGTATATACTGTGTATATAATGTATGGGGTAAATATACACCCCCTGTATATACTGTGTATATAATGTATGGGGAGTAAATATACACCCCCTGTATATACTGTGTATATAATGTATGGGGTAAATATACACCCCCTGTATATACTGTGTATATAATGTATGGGGGTAAATATACACCCCCTGTATATACTGTGTATATAATGTATGGGCTAAATGTACACCCCCTGTATATACTGTGTATATAATGTATGGGGGTAAATATACACCCCCTGTATATAATGTATGGGGGTAAATATACACCCCCTGTATATACTGTGTATATAATGTATGGGGTAAATATACACCCCCTGTATATACTGTGTATAATGTATGGGGTAAATATACACCCCCTGTATATACTGTGTATATAATGTATGGGGTAAATATACACCCCCTGTATATACTGTGTATATACTGTGTGTATAATGTATGGGGGTAGTAAATATACACCCCCTGTATATACTGTGTATATAATGTATGGGGGTAGTAAATATACACCCCCTGTATATACTGTGTGTATAATGTATGGGGGAAATATACACCCCCTGTATATACTGTGTATGTATAATGTATGGGGTAAATATACACCCCCTGTATATACTGTGTGTGTATAATGTATGGGGTAAATATAACTGTATATACTGTGTATATAATGTATGGGGTAAATATACACCCCCTGTGTATACTGTGTATATAATGTATGGGGTAAATATACACTCCCTGTATATACTGTGTATATAATGTATGGGGTAAATATACACTCCCTGTATATACTGTGTATATAATGTATGGGGTAAATATACACCCCCTGTATATTCTAGGGGTAAATATACACCCCCTGTATATACTGTGTATATAATGTATGGGGGTAAATATACACCCCCTGTATATACTGTGTATATAATGTATGGGGTAAATATACACCCCCCTGTATATACTGTGTATATAATGTATGGGGGTAAATATACACCCCCCTGTATATACTGTGTATATAATATATGGGGTAAATATACAACCCCCTGTATATACTGTGTGTATAATGTATGGGGGTAAATATACAACCCCTTGTATATACTGTGTATATAATATATGTGGGTAAATATACAACCCCTTGTATATACTGTGTATATAATATATGGGGGTAAATATATACCCCCCCTGTATATACTGTGTGTATAATGTATGGGGTAAATATACAACCCCCTGTATATACTGTGTGTATAATGTATGGGGGTAAATATACAACCCCCTGTATATACTGTGTGTATAATGTATGGGGGTAAATATACAACCCCCTGTATATACTGTGTATATAATGTATGGGGGTAAATATACACCCCCTGTATATACTGTGTATATAATGTATGGGGTAAATATACACCCCCTGTATATACTGTGTATATAATGTATGGGGTAAATATATACCCCCTGTATATACTGTGTATATAATGTATGGGCTAAATGTACACCCCCTGTATATACTGTGTATATAATGTATGGGCTAAATGTACACCTCCTGTATATACTGTGTATATAATGTATGGGGGTAAATATACACCCCCTGTATATACTGTGTATATAATGTATGGGCTAAATGTACACCCCCTGTATATTCTGTGTATATAATATATGGGGGTAAATATACAACCCCCTGTATATACTGTGTATATAATATATGGGGGTAAATATACAACCCCCTGTATATACTGTGTGTATATAATATATGGGGGTAAATATACAACCCCCTGTATATAATATATGGGGGTAAATATATCAGATGATGGAGAGGTTCCTGGATCTGACACTGGAGGTCAACTACCTGCTGACTGGAGAGGTGAGGGATTCTGGGAATGTCACAGCAACTACACACTTTTATCCTGTGCTTTAACATGGATATTCTGAGACTTATTATGGAGAAATTTGTGAAGTAGATACTGGGTATATATTTAATAAACATGTGATTGATAAGTCTATTATAGTAGCCAGGTAGACCCTGTGTGAATGTAGAAATAAAACATATAAGATTGTGGGTCATTAGCAGTGCTGGGTTGCAATACTGAGATTTGTGGAATATTTTTTCTGTTGGTGTTAAAGTTTGGTCATGGTATAAATGTGGGGATTGTGATGATTATAAACAGGTAGCCCTAGCATAGAATTTCTCAGCCCTGTGCACTATACAGGACTTTATGATGGAGAAGGCCGGCATCGCACACACAGACAGGGGTAGCAGTGACAGAGGTGGGTGGTAGAAGCACATACTAGCAGGATTAAGGTGATTTTTCTTCCAGGAAAAAGATAATAAAACAGCTTTATAAATAACTCCAATGTCACAAAGTGACGTTCTGTGTAACCAGTGAAGTATAGGCATATAGGAGAGATCCTTTAATACATGTTTTTTTTATGTGCAGGATTACATTGTTGTGAGGAGATCTGATGATCCTACATTACAGAGAAGCAGTCCCTGTGTGTTAAGAGGATCCTGCAAGACCCAGAGCTCCAGCACGGTGTGTCCACTGATACATGAAGGAACCAATGAGCAGATCATCCACCTGCTGACTGGAGAGGTGAGGCTGCTGGGAATGGGACATCATGGAGTAAAATCAAGGGATGTGTCTGGATGGTGACTGGATAACGATGTTGGGATCTCACTGTCTGTTATTTCTTGTAGGTTTGGAAGTATTTAAAAGGGCAAAAGGAAACTTACAAGGAAGTGATGATGGAGAGTCACCACCCCCTCATCTCCTTGGGTGAGACGATGTTTAATCAGCAATGTGTTTGGTTATAGAGCAGATATCATTAACTTATATCCTCAAACACCCATTACACAGTGTGAGATCTGTACAGTTATTATTTTGTAAGCTGGAGGGACAAAATTATTTGGTTTATTATCTTTTATATGGATCACAGAGATGATGTTCTACAAGCCGCATGTGGTGGCCACTGAATGTTTGCAATTCCTCCCCTCCAGTTAGGCTGTTCTCTGAAGTCACTGGGAATTCTGATGGATTTAGCTACTAGTTCAGTCTTGGGGTATTCTTCCTGGACAGTGCTGCACATTTCCGGAAAGTTGAGGCCTACTGGACTAGAAGCCATCCTGGTTTATCCAGTCTCGGCAAGTTCTCCTGCGTGCTAGGTAGAAATTCACTTTGCAGATCAATGAAGACTTGCTAAATAGTATGTCACACATAGAAGTATAACTATACCAGTATTTGTAGCAAAGTGTTAATGCATTTATTCAACAAATCTTTAAAAAGTAAAAACAATCATATGTTCATGTAAGACTCAGTAGAGATGCACAGCCGCTTACAAGATAAAATGGTGAGTACTACGGTACATGTACCCGCTACTCACAACCACGCTTAATCACTGAGGAATCTCCCATCAAAGTGTTGGCGTCTCTGCGCTCTGCCTTCTCATGTGCAGCATAGGCGCACTATAGCACCCTAAAGCACAAACATACGCCGTGTGTGTGTGTGTGTATATATATATATACATATACATATATATATTCACAGACACACACACTCACAGACACACTCACACACACTGACACACACATACTCACACACTTACAGACACACACTGACACACACACACACACTCACTGACACACACACTGACACATACTCACACACTCACTGACACACACACTCACAGACACATACTCACACACTCACACTGACACACACTCACAGACACACACTGACACATACTCACACACTCACTGACACACACACTCACAGACACATACTCACACATTTACACACAATCACAGACACACACTCACAGACACACACTGACACACACACACACTGACACATACTCACACACACTCACAGACACATACTCACACACTCACTGACACACACTCAAACACACTCACATACTCACACACACTCACACACACTCACACACTCACTGACACACACTCACAGACACACACACACACACACTGACACATACTCACACACTCACACACACACACAAATTATTATATTTAAAAAAAAATTTTTAAATGTCCACCCAGCCTCCTACCTGGAGTGCTGGTGGACTTGTTCCTGGGGTCCAGTGGGGGCAGGCGCCTTTCTCCAGCTCAGCCGCGGCGTGGGAGCTCTCTGCGCTCTGCTTCCTCTCGCCGCGCGGGCTGTCTGCTGTAGCTGGGAGCCGGAATATGACGTCATATTCCGGCTCCCGGCATCAGCGCGCGGCGAGAGGAAGCAGAGAGCAGAGAGCTCCCTCGCCGCGGCTGAGCTGCAGGGTGGGTGGGAATCATCACCTCTTGCCCTCCCATGACAGGGGCAAGAGGTGAAACAGGGGACACTGAGTGCCTGCAGGAACAGCGTTCCTGCTCAAAAAAAGTGCAGGGACGCTGTTCCTGCAGGACTCAAACCATAGGCGTGCGCACGGGGATTAGGGTGTGCCCAGGCACACCCGGCACACCCCGTGCGCACGCCTATGATGTGCAGTCAGGTTGCGGTCCCAGCTCTACCAGCTCTCGCACGGTACTGTTTGTCTTTCCCGGCTGCCACAGCTGTTTAAGCTCCGCCCAACTGGGTATGTATTGCGTAGTGCTTTTTCCATAATGTCATTATATATACAGTCCATTCTGTTGCAACTCTAATAACAGTTATTAAACCGCTCATAAATAATAGCTGGTAAATTTCATCCAGTATTGTTTGTGCTAAAATAAGCACATAGTTGTCTAGGTTGAAAAAATGCCTAAAGTCCATCAAGTTCAACCCTTAACCCCTTCAGGACGGAGTCAATAGTGCACTTTCTGATCAAAACAAAAAGTAAACAAAAACTGGAATTTGCGCTATATGTCTCTTCAACCGTTATGCACCCACACTTATTATATATTATTTTGTTCAGGAGAAACATATTTTTGTGTGAAAAAAGCAAAAAACTAATATTTGGCCAGTGTTTGTGACTAAGTGGCTACTAAAAATGACTGGACATACCCCACTTGCAATACCTCGGGTTGACTTCTTTTGCAAATGGTATGCCATCATGGGGGTAATTCTCATTCCTGGGCTACCATACGCTCTCAAAGGCAACATAACCAATTTTGTCATTTTAAGTGTATTTTGTTACCCCTATATATATATATAAATAACAAAATACAGTTAGAATGAAATTACATATGAATATATAACTTATATTAAATTTTGTTTCAATATTTTATTTATTTTATAAATTTATTTATTGTAATTATACGTATATATGTATATATCGATTATATATAATACATGTACATATTATATATGTAACGTCATTCTAAGTGTATTTTAATATTAATATGTACTAATATTAGTATTAAAATACACTATGTATGACGTTACATATATATAATATGTATATATATTATATATATTTATTTTATTTTTAAACATGTTTAATTATTTATTTATTTTTTTTACACTACCCACCAGCAGGGGGACTGTCTGACATTTCAGACAGTCCCCCTGCTGGCAGATCCTCAGCCAGCTATAGGGGGCCATGTGATCGCTCTTTGAGAGCAATCACATGGCTCCCAGGAGCCTCATTCGTCAGGGGAAGGCTGTCAGGCAGCCCTCCAGAAGAGGATTGCGGCGGAGGTGAGTAGATCTTACCTCCCCTGGGCTTAAGCTGTTATGGCGTTCTATGCCGCCACAACAGCTTTAAAGCCGCGACGACATAGAACGCCATAACGGCGTTGAGGGGTTAAGCCAATACTTTTATGCTGTTGATCCAAAAACAAAACAAGTGTAGCCTTTTCCAGTTATGCCACAAAGCGGGGAAAAAATCCTTCCTGACTCCGTAATGGCAATCAGAATTCTACTTGGATCAACAACCTGTTTACATATATGTCAATTACATCCTTGAATATTCTGTTTATAAAAAGGAAGCATTCAAGCCATCTATAGAATCTGATAACACAACCTCTTCAGGCTGAGAATCCCATAACTAATGTTTTCCATCCCCCTTACTAGTTTTGTTAGGTACGAAAGCACCTTAGTAGCTTATGCAATGGCAGACATGCATTACTAGTTTGTGATCTATAATGGTTCCCATGTCATTTTCATTTAATGTTATCCCTAACTCAACACCATTTAATGTATATGTGGCTTGGGGGTTACTTATTCCAAAATGCATAAATATAAAGGGTTTCTCCAACCCTTTTATCCCTTTGAATAATGTGCTATTGGCATTATTCTTTAACCCCTTTTCCTACACACATGCTAAACGACACTCAAAAATCAATTTTCAAATAAGTTTTACTTAGCTTATCCTGGGGCTGGATTAACCTATTTGTGATTTATGGGCTCAACCCAAATACCCAGGAAAAATATACTATGGATAACTGCAGTAGTAACTTGAGGGCAAACTAAAGTTTTACACCAGGGGGGGTCACTCATATCCTTAAATTACAGAGCAAATTGTCAGAAACAAAAGGTGGCTCACCCTTGTATTCAATGGCTGTGTAACAGAGGTAAATAAAACTGTAAAATAATGCCAGTGAGTAGCAGTATTTGTAGAGGGAGATACCACGACTAGGTATCTCCGCTATTCCTTCCTCGAAGCTGAAAGAAGCACTGCATTAATAAAAGACCCTTTCACCCCCCCCAGCAACCAGACGACACATAGTTCTGGGAGTCAACTGAATTTAATGGGCCAAACTCAGCCTTTTTATGCAGAGACCCCAGCAGGGGTCTCCATTGTATTCAACACAAGCTCCTCCCACGAATCTCTGGGGCTGGGAGATAATTACGTTAACCTGTAAGCTAATTATCTCCCAGGAACAGAGAGCCCAACACAAAATATAAAAACACCCCAAAACATAATAAAAACATAAAATAACCCCACATATTATACATCCCCAAATAGCCCTGGTCTGAGCGCCCAAGTTGTCCAAATAGCGCTCAGATCCATGCAGTGTAGGGGAAACACCACCGTGTTAATGTTCTAAATGGCCGCACACGCTGTCCTATGCCCCAAATAGTTCCAGGGTGTTTGGTGCTTTTGCTGGTCAACTTTCAAGAGCTCCTGCATCTGCTAATGGGGTCCTCCATCTGGCTCTTAGGTAGCGTTTATTCCCCTTAGTCTCAGGCACCTTCCCTCCAAAAAGTGCTCTCCTGGCAGAATTCAATGTAGTTTTAAACCCCAGACCAAGTTGTCCAGGAACTGTGCGGTCACCTCATGCCGAAGACCGTTCCATAACATTTGCGACTAAGTTCCACTGAGGTGACCGTGGGCCCACGAAGTCCTCATCCCAAAATTAGTTCCATAATGTTCGCGGCTAAGTACCGCTGAGTACTATTCGTGGGTTTGGTTCATGTGAAGGGCCGTCAGGGAGCAAGTGTACGGTTCCATATGAATGAAGGGAAAGTGCCTTACCAGGGGCAACCAGGGATAGCTGTTAATGGTGACTGGGCAGGGTAGCTCCCAAACAATGTTTCAGACTTGGACCATAGTCGGTGGGCAGGAGTTCGTGGCAAGCGTACGTGGGAAGGAGCGTTGTCACAGCTGCCACGTGTTCAAGTTGGCTGAAATAAACTCACGCAGATTGACCAGCATGGAAAAAATAGACAAAAATGGTTCTACCTGTTCCGCTAGACAGCCTGGAAAATAATGTCGAAATGGCAATAACCAATCGCGCGGACATAAAGTAGAAGTAATGGGACACCAGGTGACAAGGCAGAAAAGAAAGTAAGGAAAAACGTCTGAAAGGACAACCAGAGAGGTGTAGAAAGGCAAAGGGCTCAAATCAAATAACACAACAGCAATGGGAAACTGAATACGAACAAAGTATACAATGTCTGGGCCATCCATGGTTTTCTCAGTCTTTGTTGAAGGAGCCCAAAACAAACCGTGTCTCAGCACTCTTATGTGCCTTTGTCAAGTGTAATAACAAGTGTGAGTAGAGCATATTTATATAATCACATCCAAATAAAACCAGTGGAAAAAATCACAACGTCAAGTGCAAACAACTGGTGATCCAATTAAAAATACAATTAGTGGATTTAAACAGTTGTCTGCCATCCTAGTTAAACATAGCTATTGGATACTCAATCACTTACTACTATTGTGTGGTTTCACATATTCAGGAATAAAGTTAATTGTGAACGTTTATCACTATTTTAACTTCCTATGAAGAAATAAATGCTTGTGTGTAACTGTGTTCATGCGCATCGTGTCTCCAATACTCCTCTATTAGAAATATTGTACTGGGTCATTGCTGGAGAAGGCCATGTCTCCTCGATGACGAAGCAGATGAGCAGCGCAGAGGGAGTTTAATCGCTGGAGAAAAGCTTTATTTTATTACATTTATTGGAAAAGGGGGGAGACCTATATATACCAAAAAACAGGGGCACTTTATCTTTGGGTTTGTACACCTAATGCTATTGTGTTCCTTTTTAAATATCATACTGCGGATGACCTTCCTACAGGCACTTAGTGTTGTCATGGAAGTGCATAAACTATAGCAGCATTTCCTATCTGGGCGTTTCATTGTTTGGGGAAATTAATTAGGGTATTGCATATAGGATTTTATTGACTAATACTTGGCTTCTTTATAATCCTCATTAGAATTGTAAATGGCCAGAATTGTTTTAATTCAGAGACACTGGTGGGATACCATGTCTCTTTTCTGGTTATAAAACACTCTCTGTATATTGGCTGAGATATTGCTCAGTCTAATCGATTGTCTGGCTGACGGTCTCACCTAAAATATTATAATGGCAGGTCCAACATCCAGTGCCATGCCTGTAAGCAATGGGGGCACATGGCCCGGGAGTGCACCCAAAACCGGAGCCGCAAGGACTGGAATCAGCTCCGGCAGAATATGGCCCCGCGGGCAGCTGCTCATTATTATCATGCAGAGCCAACTTTGCCAGGAGTGCCGCTTGAGTCGGCTGATGAACCCCTGGGCGTTTTGCATGATGTAATGTCCATCCATGCTACTGACAACCGACAACCACATTGCCAGACCGTGACTCTGGAAGGGAAAGAGGTACAGGGGCTACGTGATTCCGGCGCTACCTTAACTTTGGTTGCCCCGCATTTGGTGTCAGGATCAGCACATACCGGGGGATCGGTAGCAGTCCGGGTAGCAGGGGGTGCCATGTACCGGCTACCAACTGCCAAGGTACATCTGAATTGGGGTGCGGGGGAAGGTATGGTGGAGGTGGGGCTGATGCACAAGTTACCAGCTGATGTTGTTTTGGGGAATGACCTGGGGCAAATGACTTCCGCTTTTGTGCCCCAAAGTCCTCGCCATGAGGCATATCCAGTGACCACCCGTCAGCAGGCTCGCACCACGGCTTCATCTTCCACACACTCTGAGGCTCAGGTAAGAGACAATGTACCCCGTGTAACCCGTGTTTCCTGGGATACCCCGACTGACTTTGAGGCAGAGGTTAAAAACGATCCCACGTTGCAAATTTATAAGGATAAGGCGACAGCTGGTCAGACAGGTTTAGAGGGAGAACAGTATGTATGGGAGAAAAATCTGTTATATCGTGTTGCTGAGCGGGTGGTAGGGGGGTCTGTATATGTGACTAATAAGCAGCTTATAGTGCCCCAGAAATACCGTCAGGAACTGCTTAGAATTGCCCACGATATTCCGCTGTCTGGGCATTTAGGGATGACAAGAACGAGGTACAGATTGACACATGCATTTTTCTGGCCAGGTATATCTAGAGATGTGAGACAGTATTGTCAGACATGTGACATTTGTCAGAGAGTGGGAAAAAGGGGTGACCGCCACAAAGCGAAATTGTGCCCCCTTCCCATTATTGAAGAACCCTTTAGCAGAGTAGCAGTGGATATAGTAGGACCACTGTCCAAGCCTAGCCCTTCCGGCAAGCGGTATATTCTGACCATTGTAGATTATGCCACCCGGTACCCGGAGGCTATAGCCCTTTCCAATATACAAGCAGAAACGGTAGCCGAAGCTATGATGAAGATATTTTCCAGGATGGGATTTCCCCAAGAGATAATTTCGGATAGGGGGACCCAATTTACAGCCGAAGTGACCCACCAGCTATGGAAGTTATGTGGCATTAAGCCAATTGTAAATTCTGCCTATCACCCGCAGTCCAATGGGTTGTGTGAGCGCTTTAACGGTACCTTGAAGCAGATGCTCAGGACATTTGGGGAGTCCCATAAAGACTGGGAGAGGTTTTTACCCCATCTGCTTTTTGCGTACCGAGAAGTGCCACAGGAATCTACCGGCTTCTCTCCGTTTGAGTTATTGTTTGGGAGAAGGGTGAGGGGACCCCTAGACTTAATTAGAGAACATTGGGAGGGGGGGAGCAGTGCAGATGGAGTCCCCATTGTGCCATACGTGCTGGAGTTCCGGGACCGCTTGGAGGCTCTAACCCAAACCGTACGGGAGAACCTCCGGGCGGCTCAGCGGCGACAGCGCCGGTGGTACGATAGGGGAGCCAGAGACCGTAGCTTTCAGGTGGGACAGAAAGTTCTAATTTTGAAACCTGTCCGCACAGACAAGCTACAGGCCACCTGGCAGGGCCCATACCAAGTGGTAGAACAGAGATGTGACACCACTTATGTGATCGGCCCGTGCTCTGGGGTAGGGAAACGACGCATGCTCCATGTGAACATGCTCAAACCCTATCACCAGAGAATAGAGGAGGTAGCAGCCATCTGTGCCCCAGCCACTGAGGATTATGAGAATCTACCCTTGCCAGACATGTTAGAAAAGGAAGATTCTGCAGAAAACGCTACAGGTGTGCAGCTGGGGGAGCTGCTAAGTCTCCAGGAGCGTGCCCAGGTACAGGAGTTGATTGCGGCAAAAGGTGCTACCTTCTCCAATTTACCAGGGTACACTCTGTTAGCTACCCACCGAGTAGAGACCCCAGGACAGCTCCCTATGAGACAGACTCCGTATCGTATCCCTGAAGCAGTAAGGGAGCACATGGGGAAAGAAATTGAGGAAATGTTGCAGTTAGGGGTTATCGAACATTCAGATAGCCCCTGGGCATCACCGGTAGTGCTAGTACCCAAGAAGGATGGCACCACGCGGTTTTGTGTAGACTACCGGAGGCTCAATGACAAAACAGTGTCTGACGCCTACCCGATGCCCCGTATAGACGAGCTGCTAGATAGGATGGCAAGAGGCCAGTATCTCACTACCATTGATCTGTGTAAGGGATACTGGCAGATTCCACTAGCCGAGGAGGCCATCCCCAAGTCGGCGTTTGTCACCCCGTTTGGCCTGTATCAATTTCGGGTCATGCCTTTCGGGATGAAAAACGCTCCGGCTACCTTTCAGAGGATGGTAGATCGGCTACTGGACGGGTTCCAAGAGTACGCCTGTGCGTACTTAGATGATATAGCCATTTATAGCCAGACCTGGGCAGATCATTTGAAACATATTAGTGTGGTCATTGACCGTATTGGAGAGGCAGGGCTGACACTAAAACCTAGCAAGTGTCACATAGGGATGGCAGAGGTGCAGTACCTGGGTCACAGGGTAGGATGCGGACAGCAGAGGCCCGAACCGGCCAAGATAGAGGCAGTAGCTAAGTGGCCTACCCCCAGGACAAAGACACAAGTATTGGCGTTCCTTGGTACCGCTGGTTACTACAGAAAATTTGTGCCCAATTACAGCGCCCTGGCCAAACCCCTGACGGACTTGACCAAGAAAAACTTGCCACGACAGGTCAACTGGGCCCCAGAGTGTGAACAGGCATTCCATGAACTAAAAACTGCATTAACTAAGGCTCCTGTGTTAACTGCCCCTGATCCAACTAAACGATTTCTTGTTCACACAGACGCTTCCATGTTTGGATTGGGGGCAGTACTGAGCCAAGTGGGAGCTGATGGCGGATAACATCCCGTAGCTTACTTAAGCAGAAAATTACTACCAAGGGAAGTAGGCTACGCCGCCATCGAGAAGGAATGCCTGGCCGTGGTGTGGGCCCTCAAAAAGTTACAACCTTATTTGTATGGACAACCATTCTCCTTGCTCACAGATCACAACCCGTTGGTGTGGCTACACAGGGTGTCAGGAGACAATGCCCGGCTGTTGCGCTGGAGTTTGGCGCTGCAGCCGTTTGATTTCACGATCCATTATCGCCCTGGAAAACAGAATGGTAACGCCGATGGGTTGTCCAGACAGACAGAACTTGAGAAATGATCTGTGAGCACTCCCCCGGACATCCCCAAGCCGATCCGTTGGGATCAGACTGTGTATGCCGGCTTGGTTTTGGGGGAGCATTGTGGCAAACCTAGCCACTTGGGACTGCCTAAGATAGAATGGTTGTGCCTATTTTCTGTTGTGTACTGCGCGCCGGTATAGTGTGGCGTCTCCGGCTATGTTTAATTTATGCTGTACTGTGTATGTCTGTTCGAATCCTCCCCATTCGTTAGCATTGCTATTAAAACTGACTAAGTTGTATATTTTGAAGTAGAAAGGTAACGGTTTATGTCCTCGTAGTTTTCATTACTGTATGTTACAGCAGGGGCTGTTGGGAGGAGGACCTGGAAACGGTAGTCTCCCTCCAGTCCCCTCAACCAAAACCCCTGCTGCCCATCTTTGGAAACCCCTGTTGAGTGACCTGCTTTAAATATCAGTTATTTTGAATAAAGTGACAGTTGAGTGACCTGCTTTAAATATCAGTCTTTTTGAATAAAGTGGCAGTTGACTCTCAGACTGTGTTTCGTCTGGTTCTTGGGAGGATTTGGGAATATTGCCTGCTTCCAGCTTTGTACTTGGTTATTGCATTCTACCAGCAGAGATCCTGGGATTATAAAATTGCAGCTCTGCAACAAGCCTATTATATAAGTGGTGTCACACCTTTGTTCCACCAATTTATAAGGGCCTTGCCAGGCGGCCTGCAGCTTATCGTGTCGGACAGGTTTTAAAATTAACACTTTCTGCCCGACCTGAAAGCTACGGTCCCTGACGCCCCGATCATACCATGTGCGCTGGGTCTGAGCCGCATGCAAATTTTCTTGTACCGTCTGGATTAGGGCCTCCAGGCGGTCTCGGAATGCCAACACATATGGTATGATGGGAGTACCGTCGGTGCTCCGTTCTCCCTCCCAATGCTCTCTAATTAAATCTAATGGCCCCCGTGGCCAAACAATAATTCGAATGGGGAAAACCCAGTGGATTCCTGCGGCACCTCCCTGTAAGCAAAGAGGAGGTGAGGCAGGAATTTCTCCCAGTCCTTGTGGGTCTCTGCGAAGGTTCGGAGCATCTGTTTCAATGTACCGTTGAAACGTTCGCAGAGCCCATTAGTCTGGGGGTGGTAAGGGGAACTAATGACAGGCTTAATGTCACAGAACTTCCAGAGGCGCTGCGTGACTTCGGCAGTGAACTGGGTACCCTGATCCGAGACAATCTTCCTGGGGAGTCCCACCCAGGAGAATATCTGTATGAGGGCTTCCACTACCGTTTCAGCATGTATATTCGTCAGGGGCACCGCCTCTGGATATCTAGTGGCATAGTCTACCACTGTCAGGATAAATCTTTTGCCTGACGGGCTCGCTTTGTTGAGGGGTCCTATTAAATCGACCGCTACCCTACTAAAGGGCTCCTCAATTATGGGGAGGGGGTGTAGCTTGGCCTTGCGCCGGTCCCCCCTTTTCCCCACCCTTTGGCATGTATCGCAAGTGTTGCAATACCTGCGCACTTCCTGGCTAACTCCAGGCCAAAAGAAGCTTTGTGTTAACCTGTGCCGGGTCCTGCTGACCCCTAAATGTCCGGATAGCGGAATGTCATGTGCTATCCGGAGTAACTCTGCTTGGTACCGCTGTGGTACCACCAACTGTCTCATCATGATTGGGTCTGACCCGGCTATCTGCTTATCCGTCTCTCTGTACAACAGCTGTTTGTCCCAGATAAACCTTTCGCCATCTCCCCCGGGAGCATTTGCTGTCACCTTGTCCCTATACACCTGCAATGTGGGGTCGGTCACTACCTCGGCTGCAAATTCGTTAGGAGGGGCCCAGGGGACACAGTCTAGGATCTCTTACCTGAACCTCCGGCAGTGTGGATGGAGCCTGGGTGCGGGCCTGTTGTCTAGTGACCACAGGGTGAGCCTCTCCTGTGACCGGGATCTGGGGCTCAAAAGCCGATGTGAGCCTCCCCAAATCGTTGCCCAACAAAACTTCCGCGGGCAGTTGTGGCATCAACCCCACCTCCACTTTTCCCGTCCCCGCTCCCCAATGCAAGTGTACCCTGGCTGTGGGTAGCCGGTATACAGCTCCCCCGGCTACCCTAACGGCTACGGTGCGGTTGGTTCTTGCCTTGTCCGCCACCAAATGGCTTTTGACCAGAGTAATAGTGGCCCCAGAGTCCCAAAGTCCTTGCACTGCTTTGCCCTCCAGGTACACTGTTTGTCTGTGGTGCTGTCTGTTGTCCGCATTCACCTGTAACGGATCGGCCTCGTGCAATACCTCCCATTGCTCCACAGTGGTAATAGGTACTGCTGAGCCATATGGGGTTGCAATGATGTCCTGGTAGCAGTGTACGGTGGCGGCCCTCGGTGGTGGCGGGCCAGGAGTGATCCACGAGGTACGATCTCGTAGTTGAGGACATTCCCTTTTATAATGCCCCCATTTCTGGCAGTGATGACAGGGCCCAGAAGTGGGCTGGCGGAAACGTGGCTGTGCAGCGGGCGGTGGTGGTTGTGGTAGTTGCCTTGGTGTAGTTGGTTCCCCCAAAGGTTTTGAATGCGGCTTTTGGAGCTGCAGGTTTTTGTTGCCTGCGTGCGTCCAGGTACTCATCTGCCTTCCTGGCAGCTTCGGTGAGGGAGGTAGGGTTTCTGTCCCTTACCCACTCCTGGACATCGTTGGTTACTCCTTCATAAAATTGCTCCATCAGCATCATCTGTATTACATCCTCCATGGGCCGTGCCTTGCTAGCTTGCACCCACCCGAGTGCTGCCCTTTGTAACCTGCATGCCCACTCTGCATGTGAGTCCTTTTCCACTTTCTTTAAATCCCGGAATCTCCGCCGGTATGCTTCTGGTGTTATAGCATACCGGGCCAGTATAATTTCTTTTACTTTATTGTAATTCCGGATTTCCTCATTGGATTTCCGGATTTCCACAGTACGATATGCCTCTGCTGCCCTGCCAGTTAACCGTCCTGCCAAAATAGGTACCCAGTCCTCTGCGCTGATTCTATGCAGTGCACACAGTCTCTCAAAATCTTGCAGGAAAGAGTCTATATCTTCCTCTGCCTCCACATACGTTTTAAAAGCCTGGTATGGTATTTTAGGCTTACCTTCTTGTGGCATATTTACTGCAGAGCTGCGTTCTGGGGCTGCTGTTGTCTATTTTCTTAAGATGAATTCCTGGACCTCTGTCATGGTCTTGGAAATAATTTCCGCTGAAGGGTGTAACCCATAAAAAGACAGCCTAAATTGTACCTGCCTCTGGAACTCCATCTGTTCCTGTGTTTCTCCCGAATCCCCCTGTTCGGGAACCGAATCGCCATCCATTCGGTACTCTACCATGAGTTCAGTAATGAGTACCGCTTTCTTCTTGTTGCTGG
>OW240922.1:2668829-2693518 GCA_933207985.1 Pelobates cultripes | reverse complement strand
TGAGTAGTGCACATTTATATAATCACATCCAAATAAAACCAGTGAAAAAAATCACGTCAAGTGCAAACAACTGGTGATCCAATTACAAATACAATTAGTGGATTTAAACAGTTGTCTGCCATCCTAGTTAAACATAGCTATTGGATACTCAATCACCTACTACTATTGTGTGGTTTCACATATTCAGGAATAAAGTTAATTGTGAACTTTTATCTCTATTTTAACTTCCTATGAAGAAATAAATGCATGTGCGTAACTGTGTGCATGCGCATCTCGTCTCCAATACTCCTCTATTAGAAATATTGTACTGGGTCATTGATGGAGAAGGCCATGCCTCCTCGATGACGAAGCAGAGAGATGAGCAGCGCAGAGGGAGTTTGTAACGGACCGTTTTGCCCAAAAGAGGTTAAAAACCGTTTAGGCGATATTTCCCTTTCTCAGCTGCACCGACAGCTACTGCAAGCACCAATCTCCCGAACTGCAAACTACACGAATTCACCAACTCCCGAACTGCAACCAAGGCAATACACGAAACTCCCGAACTGGAGACACACGAATAGCTGCTAGCAGACGAACAGGAAAAGCCCCCAAGCAGCTTACACTCCTGGCAATCAGTCTCTAACAGTATACAGTAAATCCTCCCCCAATAATGAGACGACACTTCACTTTGAGGGTTAAGCAGGAACTCTCTGTAATGGCCACACACTGGCTTTTATTCAAGTCCCCATGCAAGGGGACATCCCACAGGGTGGGACACAGTACAACCAATCGTTACAGGGGAACCGTAAAACACACCCACAATTACATCACAATCCCTCCTTTCTGTCCTGGAGATAATTGTGAAGTTATCAAATTATCTCCAAGGACAGAGGCAAAACTCCATTAACCACATGGCAGACAAAGGACAATAAAAGACATAAAATTACATACCGTTACATTTATTCCATAAAACATAGACATTCTACATATCCCCAGATAGCTCGGATCTGAGCGCACATTACTACCGAATGGCGCTCAGATCACATACATACAGTTCAATCGCCATGGAGCCAAAGTCTTTCATACAGTCTTTCAGTATACAGCTGGGCTCCATGGCATAGCTATCTGGGGTAGCATGGCTTTAACAGTCCGCAGAAAGGCACGAATAAACCTTTCTGCCGGTAAAATAAAAGTTTAAAATGCAGGACCATAGTCTAAAGGGAGTAGGCGAGCAACCAGGCCTCTCCAGTGTACAGTGGCGAGGTTGGTTTCGCCACAGAGTTTAATCGTTGGAGAAAAACTTTATTTTATTACATTTATTGGAAAAAGGGGGAGACCTATATATACCAAAAACAGGTACACTTTATCTTTGGGTTTGTACACATAATGCTATAGTGTTCCTTTTTAAATATCATACTGTGGATGACCTTCCTACAGGCACTTAGTGTTGTCATTGAAGTGCATAAACTATAGCAGCATTTCATATCTGGGTCGTTTCATTGTTTGGGGAAATTAATTAGGGTATTGCATATAGGATTTTATTGACTAATACTTGGCTTCTTTATAATCCTCATTCGAATTGTAAATGGCCAGAATTGTTTTAATTCAGGGACACTGGTGGGATACCATGTCTCTTTTCTGGTTATAAAACACTCTGGATATTGGCTGAGATATTGCTCAGTCTAATCGATTGTCTGGCTGACAGTCTCACCTAAAATATTATTCTGCAGTAACGGCTGCATATTCTCTGTTGGACTATAGGTGGGCACGTCAGCATGGATGCCAGGAGTTGTTGTGAAAGGAGGATTATATATACTTTCCCAGAAAAGTGCACTCAGAGGACTTTGTATTTTGTGCAATCAATATTCTTTTATTGTGACAAAGTGTCATTTATTGTGTAACAACAGTGGCACACGTTAAGGTCGACGTTTCAGTCCCTCGTGGACCTTTTTTCAAGACAGTCATACATAAACCTAAAGCAAATTATACAGGGTGTAAAACAGGAAGTGATCATGCAACAAAGTTCCATAAATTTGCATAACTAATTGCATGAAAAAACTATTATGCGCAACAGCTGAATAGTGTCTGATTCACTAAATATTGCTAAAATGGTAAGAGAAATAGGGCAGAGATAGCCTGAAGGCGAGTGTATTCAGATAACCCAGGGATAGCTAGACAGAGCTAGTGAACCCCTGTGTGAAATGCAGAAATAATCCACAGGAAGTGCTAACGTTAAATATTGGGGCCGTGACTTAAAGATTAATATTAATCATTTAATTAATATATAATTAAGTAATAAATAACACTAATATTTTTTATTAATGTTCTTGGTATTATAGTCGAATATGTGGATAGAAAATGCACAAATCGTTGTGATATTAAGTGTATATTGAATATAATAACAAGTAAGCAGATGCTATCAGGAAATCAATTTACTACAATAATTATACAAAATAAATTGCTTACAAAAGGCTATAATGCTAGATGTAACAAGGGATTAACATGGTACAATACAAAACATGTCTATTGATACTTTCTTGTGTCTCTGTTTTGCACTTTGTTATCAAGCATAGAAGACGGCATTAAAATCCTTTGTCTGCACTAACTATTGGTGTGCTTGGATGTTACTTAACGTCATATATACCTGGTGGGGGAAACGGGTTTTTCACTGCTAACACCCAATTTTTGTAAAACTGCATGCCTCACCAAACTAGCCCATGGCAATAGAGCATTCACTATAACATTGTGTGCACAATACAGAACATGAACAAACCTTCACAGGCTCCGGCCTGTGGGGCTGGCGCTAAAAATTCCGCTACTACATTCTTAGGCAGTCATGGGGAGAGCAGAAGAGAAACCGAATCCCTCCTACATCTGGTTTTTATTCATTGTATTCCTAAAGTAGGCTGGCCTGTGACGTCACTGCCAGAAGCACATGGCTTAAGGAAACCATAGAATGGCCTACACACTGCCCCTAGTGGTGCCTCTAAAGCATTAACCTCATTAGCTTTAGTTTATATCATAAATCATTCATTTAATATCATAACATTAATTTAGAAGTTCAAAAATGGGAACAAAAGTATTTACAGGCTGCAAAATTATAGAAAATAAACAGTGGAAAGACTAAAGCATAGCCCTGGATCATGCAGACGCACAGGTTAGATATATTTAAAGCAGAAACCCAGTTTGAAGCACGAAGGTACATGAAAGGTTGTGACCCTATAAAAACATAAAATGTAACATACAAATAGGGTCACAACGTTTCATGTACCTTCCTTCATACTTCAAACTGGGGTTCTGCTTCAAATTTATCTTGAGCTGGAGCTCCCCTACTCTGACAAATACCTTCGCCAGGTTCGCTTCCATGCTGCCGCAGGGGACCCTGGAACGTATCAGCCCCTGTTGATGAAGCTTGATTGAGCTCTCCTCCACATGACCAGACTGCAGCTCTCTTCTTCCAGGCAGGTATTGTCCCCTCTGCCTCTTCAGTTCCACAAGTCGGTATCAACAGCTCTGCTTATAGTGATTGCTCCTGACTTTACAAAGACACTTGCGGTCCTACGGTCTAGTTCTATTTTTGACTTGTCCCAGGCTAGAGGGATCGTGCAGCCAGCCAACCGGTCCGAAGACTCTGTTTCTGGAATCTCTAAAAATCCACATGGGACACTCCATTCCTTTTGGAACGAACATACAATAATTTATTTTGAACTAGGATTGCCTTTGGGAATTGGTCCTTTTAAACATGTGATGACAACCATAAACATATAAACATACATAAAGTGAAGAACAAGCAACATAATTTCTCAAATATATAACAATTAAAATTTTCCAAATTACTGGGGGGTGAGGGGGAGAAGGGGGACAAAAACTTTTTTGCACTTTCCTAATTTGCATATTGTAATTCTACAAATCATTTAATTTCCCAGTTTCCACCAACAGAGGGCAATGGAGAAAGAATCACCTTTTAAAACTAGTGTGACGAGACCAATCTCGCCACATTGCATTGGAGAAGCCTGGTTGCTCGCCTGTTGCCTTTGGATTATGGCCCCATGTTAAAAGACTTGATTTTCCACTGCAAAGACATGGAAGCCGGGTCATTTGGTGCTTGCCCTGTTTGAGCGGTGATACCCCAGATAGCTATGCCATGGAGCCCATTCGTATAATGAAAGACTTTGGCTCCATGACAATTGAACTGTATGTGTGTGCTCTGAGCGCCATTCAGTGATAATGTGTGCTCAGATCTGAGCTATCTGAGGATATGTTGAATGTACCTGTTTTGTGCACTGGCTGCACAGTTATGTTTTTATTTGTTTTATTGTCTTTTGCTGCCATGTGTTCAATGGAGTTTTGCCTCTGTCCTTGGAGATAATTGGATTACTTCCCAATTATCTCCAGAGACTCTGTGGAACTGGTTTTGGGCAGAAAAGCCATGCTTCCTTTGGTCACAAAAGACTACGATCTATCGTTTGAACCACTGGACCAATTTGGATGATTTTTGACATATGTTTGTATTTGGAGTATGCTGATTCTGAAAATGTAAGTTTTATGTGAATGTGATGCATACTTTTCAAGTTATGAATAATGTGGATGTAGCGGATGGCACCGGGCTGTCCTACAAATATATTGCACATAACTGCATTCGTGTGATCTGCTGTGTTATATGTGTTTTAAAAGAATTGTATTCCTCTGATTGTTCGGTAGTTTCATTCCCTTAGTTTATTCGAATGAAAATACCGAACAACCAGACCTCCCCTGTGTGAAGTGTGTCCTCAATTACCCGTTGCAACATTGTTGCGAACGGTAATTGACTAGTAAGTAGCCGTCCTTTGTTCTCGGGGGTGGCCGCCATTCGACAAACGAACACATGGCGGCGGCCATTTTAAAACTCCCAAACAGCGGTGTTTTGCCGTCGAGTGTCTGGAACTAAAATCGGACACTCGAGTAGGCGAACACCACTGAGACCTCCACAAGCCTGGTCCGTTCGGTTCCAAACTACCGAACGGCCCCTCGTTCGGTAGATAGAAAGTATCGAACGAGGGGATTCAGGCGAACCCTCCCTAGCCTCTATAGCTAGAGGCTTTCGTGTATTTTGTTCCCTTATGCCAGGAACGACCGCAGGGCCCATTCGCATGGAACCTTATTCGGCTATCTCAGTTAGTGCGGTCGGTCATTTTATTCCCTCCATACATTTCCCGAACCCCTGGTCTGATCTGGGTGATTTTTGGATATGTTGTTCACCCAGATCAGGGGTATCCGGGGATGTAGGATTTAAAGAGGTACCACTACGTTTAGGGGTACATCCAGAAACGGGGGGAATTACTGTACTGGATAAGGGGATTATGATGCTGGCTGAGGGGAGGAGATGTGTGGGAGGTTACCAGGACAGGATTGGCTAATGTAATAATGAGTGTAAATCCCTCCCTTGCATGGGAGCATGCTTTAAAAGGAGACTGTGGATTAAAGCTTTCAGTTCTGCTCCTGAAACTGTGTGTCGTCCAGTTATTGGGATTGCTGTTGGGATATTGCTGTATTTTACCTGCTGGAAACCTTGCCTGTGGATTTACTATTTACTTGTTCCTGAACCTCACTTTGATTATAAGCGGATATAACCTGGGGAATATTGCATCTCCGCTACAGTGGAAAAATTGTATTTCTCTGCTTGTGATAATTACATTACCCATTGTGTAAGGTAATTGAATCACAGGCAGAGGGGAGGATTTTGTTTGGGAGTGTCTGAGTGTATTGTACGTGTTTATTGGTTGTGTTCCAAAATCCTGTGGGTGGTACTAATGTGTAAGAATGTGTTCATAAGAACAATAAACCCACAGCTCTGTCTGTTCACTGCTTGACCCTCAACACGGAGCTTTGTCTCATTCTTGGGGGGATTTACTGTATGCTGTTCCAGTTTGACTGCTAGGAGTGTAAACCTATTCGTATGGTTTTTCCTATTCGGCTGTTTACAGCATTCGTATGGTTTCCTGTTCGGCGGATTGGTGTTCTACAGTAGCTGTGCCTGTGTCTCTGTAAGGGAAGATCTACTAAATGGCGGTTTAACCCTTTTATGCCTGGGGGTGCCGTTACAACAAGGATATCCCAACTTGAAAACCGAAACCAGGGAGGAAATAGCCCAAATGGCTCCCATGTACCTGTCTCCCCAAAGCAGAACCCCGTTCCAGACCAGGCCTCTAGTCGTTGGGAAGAAGGCTGACCTCTCCAAGTACCAATGTATCGGAGGATTCTGTTACATATCTAACCTGTGCCTCTGCATGATCCAGGGCTATGCTTGTCTTCAGTTTATATAAGTCTATCAGTTGATATAGTAAAACACAAGTGGAGAGCAAAACATTGCATAACATAACAATCCGTTACAGAAACAGGACCTGGGATAACAATGACAACTTTATTATTCCTTAGCCATTTATGACGGAATTATTCCATCATGGATGTCCTATGTATTCCGTCATGGATGTCCTATGTATTCCGTCATGGATGCCCTAGATCCTATTTAAATTGTACGGCACCCCACCTGCAATAAAAATTGTAAGAAAAAAAAATAAGTTCTCTTTTTTTCCCAGTGTTGAGACCCCTGATGCAGTACCCTTTTCTAGATATCCAGTCTTAGATTTGAAAATTACGTTACACATGTGTAATGTGTATTTCATGTTACTGTACTTTCTTTTCATTCACAATGCCATTGTGATGCACTATATTGTCTCAGTAAAATAACATGCTGAACTTGATGGACGCAAGTCTCTTTTCAGCTATGTAACATTAATAAAGCAAAACAGGAAGCGAGATCACTGCTTAAGTAACCACCTGAGACATCTATAGCTAGCCTGGTAAGTCCACTGCAATTAAGAAAATGTTCTAATCTAAAGTGTTTTCTTTCCACTAGATGGTTCCATAAACAGAAATGAAATCAGTGGATTGTACACTTCAGTTTCTTCTCCGGATTATGTAAGCAAAGATAACGATTTCTGTCGTGAAACTACAGAATCCGAGGAAGTAAATCTCCAGGACATTAATACGCCCGTAGAACATATACAGACTGAATATCTATCTACTCATATTAAGGAGAAATCGGTCTCATGGCAAGATGGAAATCTTGTTGAAGCTTCCATTTGCACAACCAAGGGAGATGCACAAATGAACTATACAACAAAATGTGAATCCGCATCAAATGAAAAACAAATTCCTATAAACACTGATATTTATACAGGCACAGACCATAGACAGACAGAATATCCACCTGACCTTAAGGTAGAAAATGCCTCATGTGAAATCGGCACTCTCTCCAGTATCAAGGTTTATACACCCACAGGAGATAAACCGATGGACTATACATCAAATAATGAATCCGTATCAAACAAAGAAGAAAATTCCAGAGACACAGATATTTATGCACCCACAGAACATACACAGACAGAATATTCATCCACGCTTATTAAGGAGGAATCAGCATCATATGAGGATGGAAATTTCACCACCTTAGACCTTCTTACTCCCACTTGTCATACTGAAATACAAAACTCTTCTGAATGCAGAAAAGGCTTCACTGAAACTTCAGATATTAAGAAACGTGTAAGGATTCATACAGGAGAAGAAACATCAAATCACAATAAACATATAAAGATTCACAAGGGAGATAAATCATTTCCCTGTTCAGAATGCGGAAAAAGTTTTAGTAACTCTTATAATCTGAAGGCTCATCTAAAGATTCACACAGGAGAGAAACCGTTTTCCTGTTCAGAATGCGGAAAAAGTTTTAGTAACTCTTATAATCTGAAGGCCCATCTAAAGATTCACACCGGAGAGAAATCCAATTCATGTTCTGAATGTGGGAAATGTTTTGCTCACATGATACATCTTAAGGCACATCAAAGGATTCACACAGGAGAGAAACCCTTTTCATGTTCAGAATGTGGAAAACGTTTCAGTGACTCTTCCGCTCGTAACAAACATCAAATGATTCACACAGGAGAGAAACCATTTTCATGTTCAGAATGTGGAAAACGTTTCCGTGACTCTTACGGTCATGCCGCACATCAAAGGATTCACACAGGAGAGAAACCATTTTCATGTTCAGAATGTGAGAAATGTTTCAGGGACTCTTCCGCTCTTAAGAAACATCAAAGGTGTCACACAGGAGAGAAACCATTTTCATGTTCTGAATGTGGGAAATGTTTTGCCCACTTGTCAGTTCTTAAGAAACATCAAAGGACTCACACAGGAGAGAAATCCTATTCATGTTCTGAATGTGGGAAATGTTTGGCTCGCTTGTCAGCTCTTAAGACTCATCAAAGGACTCACACAGGAGAGAAACCATTTTCATGTTCTGAATGTGGGAAATGTTTTGCTCTCGTGTCAACTCTTATGATACATCAAAGGATTCACACTGGAGAGAAACCATTTTCATGTTCAGAATGTGGAAAACGTTCCCGTGACTCTAGCGCTCATAACGCACATCAAAGGACTCACACTGGAGAGAAACCATTTACATGTTCAGAATGTGGGAAATGTTTCAGACAAATTACAAGTCTTAAAACCCATCAGATAATTCACACACGAGAAAAAACTATTTCTTGTTAAGAATGTCTGAAATGTTTCATTGTTCAATGCTACACTCCGATTAATACATTATTTGAAAATAAGAATCATTGAATGCTACCCTGCACTACTGCGCCGTGTGCCTGTCCACCTACAAATTTGCCTTCAGAAGAGCAGGGGGTAAAACAAAATACCAAGGGTGGCCAAACTTCAAACTTGTAAGAGCCTCATGGTAAAATTTAGAAATATTCAAGAGCCGCATAGAAAGTTTAATGGATTATTCCACATAAAAATTAAACTTGAATTCTAATTTTATTAATATGATTTATTACCGTATAAGTCGACCCGAATATAAGCCGAGGCCCCTAATTTTAACACAAAAAACTGGGAAAACTTATTGACTCGAGTATAAGCCTAGGGTGGGAAATGCAGCAGCTACTGGTAAATTTCTAAATAAAATTAGGTCCCAATAAAATTACATTAATTGAATATTTACAGTATGTGTATATAATGAATTCTTTGGGTATGTAATGAATGCAGTGTGT
The DNA here is from genome assembly GCA_933207985.1 of Pelobates cultripes. NCBI lineage: Eukaryota > Metazoa > Chordata > Amphibia > Anura > Pelobatidae > Pelobates > Pelobates cultripes. The sequence goes on along the minus strand of OW240922.1, from coordinate 2,684,447 downwards.
GTATATAATGCAGAGTGTGTTTGTATGAGTGTGTGTATATATAATGCACTCATACAAACACACTCTGCATTTTATATATACATACAAACACATACTCTGTGTGTGTGTATATATAAAGCAGCGTGTGTGTTTGTGTGAATGCAGTGTTTGTGTAGTGTGTGAAAACTGGGTGAGGGGGAGTGAAAGGGTTAATGTTGTAATGGACTCTAATCCCCTCGGTTCTCGATCCCTCGGTCACCATAATCAACGTTGATGGAGGATCATTGTAAGCAATAACACACGGACAACAGCTTTACAAGACTCTCAAATGAGTGTATTCCAGAGCTGGCTTTTATACATAGTTTGCTTACATTAGCCATGGTATATGCAAATACAGTACAGACTATAAGATTTATTACTTCCTTATATTACGTTATTCTGACAATGGAAAGATAAGCTTTTGCATACGTCTGGAAAAGAATATCCTGAAATCGGAATGGGCAAGACATCCTGAAATTTTAGCATTGTCTTACATCCTATAGAAGAAATACCTTAGTCTGTCACAGTCAGCATATTATGTCGTACATTGAGTTTAAGTATTCAATATCCCTTCAGTCAGCAATAATCATGTTATAAACCTTATAAAAGCATAAAATACATATAAACAAGTTAACTATTTAATATTCTTACATTCCCCTCTTTGAGCAATAAAACAATTGCTCATCTTATCGATAAAATCTTACCAGGACAGAGAAACTTCCACATGGTATTTTCAGGGGTGCTAGTCACTCCCTGCGGGACTTTCATTAATTTCTTCACCTCGATTCCCATGTGGTAATTCCTAAGGCCCAGTTTAAAGATGGGTTGATACCCTCCAGTGGCAGAGAGGAGAATTTCTAATTGTTTCTGTTCTGCATTATGGATTCATTTCTGTACTCTCTTCCTCAATGTACAAGTAAAGTGACAGTTATATAAAACCATACACAATAAAATCAGGACTATAATAACAAAATGATAGAAGAATGATTTCATTATCTGGGATCCAGTAGGGGACCAACCAGTAAAGCATTGTACCAATTATGGGCTAAATCATTCTGAATTTGTGAACTCACCTTAAGGAGTTCTCCTTTTAGGATATGTGTGGCTACCTGTGTGTGTTATCTTTGGGAAAAATATAGTCCCCTGTGTATGTGGGTGCCCACCAGGTTAAATTCTTGGCAAAAAGATCATAAACTGGTACTGGTAATGTGTTAAATTGACAAGCTAATTTAACATCCTTTGATGTTGTATGATATAATGTAAAATAGCATGAGCATGAAAAATGTGAAACATTACCAGTTAACCATCCATTGCATTTACTGGATTGGGGTTTTAGAAGTAACCATTCATTATCTGTGAGGTTACGCTTTCCTCTAATCTTCTCTAGTTTGGGAATCATTAGTGTGTTTTCTAATGCCAATCCTTGTTGTTGTATCCATAAATACCTGATGGCACAAGTACTCCAGTTACTTAGACCTGTAGTGAATTTCATAGTTGCAACAGTTAAATTATCTAAATAATTATACATTGATTTATCTAAATCCAATCCTGTAACCTGTGATTTAACAACAATTGGAGCCCAATTTGCAGTAGCATGAAAACCAGTCCCTATATGCATGCTGGCTGTGTTTAACTTATTCTTGAGGGTCTCCATATCTATAACTATTTAGTATACCCATAGTGGTTCCAGCACCATCTAACAGTGTGTCATACCATTCCCTTTTCTGCCTTTGTTTGTTGTATTACATAATGTTACAACAAGAGTAGTGACTTTTAATGACACATGTACAGCTTGTAAGAAGGCAGTTGTATTAATACATGTGGATGGAATAGGTGTGTGTGTGTCGTGGTTGACTTTTGGTTATATGGTAGAGGATAAAGGACAGTAATAAGGTGTAAAAATATAAGGTAGTGTATAGTTCTCAATTGTAGTGTTGTTCATAATGACTAACATTTGTCCCCTTCTCCAATTAATGATACCAGTTATATAATCATTATTAAAAGTAATAAGGCCTGTCTGTTTACATTGATATGCAACCTTAACTGTGCACATTTCTGCGTTATAAGATCTAACAATTTTCTGTGAACCTTCAAACAAACATAATGCATCGGTTTCATTAGCTGTAGACACATTTCATATGGGTAACTGGTACTTATAAGGGTTACTATTTGTCCAATTCATCCAAATGCATTCAGTGAATGAATGATTGCATATTGCATGCTGATAGAAAGGTGGTGGAAAAAGGTTCTTGAGGGGGCGTGTGTGACGAATACTAGATGAGGGGCTAAGGCCTAATTGGGCTGGGGGTATTGAAGAATTGTTCATCATGTCAGAGTCTTTTTCCAGAACTTGCCATTGACTTGTACTCATAATGGCATTCAAGGAACAATATCAGAGGGAGTATAACAACTCCAGAAAGCATAGCGCACAACATAATCTTGGTCTCAGGTACATATGATCCTCTCAATCTACGATATGGTGTAAAAACCATGATGCTTCGCTGAGGAGAAATTCTTCTGTTTCCGAGCGAGGAGTGGTGTTGTCTTCCTTGGTTCCCCTCTTTGGACACAGCTTCACTCGGGATGCGTGAATCCAGATGTCGTGGGAATCTGTGAGGACAGCGGTTCTGGGTACAGCAATCACAGTAGCAGGTGGTCCAAAAGGGTATCCTCCTTTCTTGGTCCTGTTCAACTGACGGATATACACCTTGTCACCGGGCTGGTATGAATGAGTAGGTTCCTGTGAAGGTAAGGGAAAACTGCGAAGAAACATTGTCATACATACCATTCGGTTTTATCAACAATTCCTGTACATATTGTTCTTGTATTAGCTGTAAATCCACAGACATTATAACAAGCGGTTCCCTGGCCCAGGGTGTGGGAAAAGGTCATCCCATCAAAATCTCAAATGGAGATAATTTAGTCACCTTGTGAGGAATCACTCTTATCTCAGCTAAAATAGCTGGTAGATATCTAGTCCAATTTACCCATGTTCCTGGGTAAATTCTGGGCTTTTCCTTAATAGTCCTATTCATCCTTTCAACTACCCCTGTATTCTGTGGATGATAGGGTATATGAAACTGCCAGGTAACTTGCAAGAATTTAGCAAGTTCCTGGGCAACCCTACTGGCAAAAACCGGGCCATTATCAGAGCCAATCTGCAGAGGGCAGCAATACCGGGGAATAATTTCAGTAACAATAATCTTCACTAGAATCTTCCCTAGATATCACAAAGGCCTCATGCCATCTACTAAACTGATTAACTATGACCAGTAAGTATTGCTGTTTCTTACCAATTTTGGATACATGAATAAAATCAATCTGTAAGTGTGTAAAAAGAGCAGTGTTCACACGATCTTACAAAAGACTGTACATGCTGCCTGAGATTCCTAATATAAAATGAATTCATGAAGAATTGAATGGTGCTTGCTATGTGCCTGACTGATGAAAATAAATCAGCTTGCTTCAAGTATGCCTATTCTCCCCTCTTTAGAGAACAGATCATTTTGATCTTTCTCTAAACCTTGTTTAATCCAAAAGACAGATTCTGGGTATTAAAAAAAAGAATCTCATAACCACTGAAGCGCTGGGCTGTCATGTGTTGTGTGGTGAGATTTGTCATCAGCTGAGTGACCTGGTGACTGGCATGAAGTATTGTAGGATGCCCTAGTGTGATAGTAGTAGCAGTTTCAACAGCCATTGCACATGCTATCAATGCTCTGAGACACGCCGGCATACCCTGTACCGGAGCTCGAACTACTTTGGAAAAGAATGCTATGGGACGCATACCGCCTCCTTGCTCTTGTGCACAGACTGCGGCCATGGTTTTACAATTGTCCCAAGCATACAAATGAAATGGTTTACAATACACAGGTAGTCCTAAAGCCTGGGCTTGCACAATAACAACTGTAAGGGCAATATATGCAGCTAGCATGTCTGGTGACCAGCAGACATTTTCAGGGCTGTCAGAACGTACAGCCTCCCTTAGGATTGAGTCATAATGGGAGCATTCAGGGATCCATTGGTGGCAGTAATTAATCATGCCGAGGAAGGTGAGCAACTCCTTCCGAGTAGTGGGTGTAGGAATCCTCTGAATGACCTCAATACGTTTTGGACTCAATTGTCTGGTGCCTAAAGCCAGAACAAAACCTAAGTATTCAACCTTTGATTTACACAATTGCATTTTGTGTTTAACAACCTTGTGACCTACAGTTGCTGACAGTATCCACAGTGCTTGCCTCATAGCTAGGGCTACATAACAACAAATCATCAACATTTTGCAAAAAGGACGGAACCATGACCGGTGGTCCATGTTGTTTAGAGTATGTTGGAGTACCAACGAATAAACAGCTGGGGAATCCACATAGCCTTGGGTAAGCGTGTCCAGGTAAACTGACAGCCTTCAAAAAGTAAAAACCATAAGTAGCTGTGTCTCTTGATCAATAGGTATAGAAAAAAATGCATTACTTAAATCAATGACAGTGAAGCAAGTGGCATCATGTGGAATGGCTGTAATGAGGGATGTCACATCAGGGACAATGGGTGAAATGGGCACAATTAAACTATTCAGGGCTCTAAAGTCCTGAACTAAGCGATATGCTGGCCAGTGGTGTTGGGAGTGGGTCTGGTGTTGTTCTTGCCTACAGGGCATATTTTGAGAAAGGTGGGGTTGTTGGGGTGTGTGGGGTTTCCTGGGGTTTCCTGGGGTTTCCTGGGGTGTGGACACTCATTCCTCCAGTGGCCATATTGGCCACAGTTGAAACAAGTGTTCCTGTCTATTCCTCCTTGGTTACCCCTGCCCCTATAACCCTGATTTTCCTGTCTCCATCCCCTTGCCCCTCTTTGACCACCCCTTCCACGGGCTTTATGTGCTCCATCCCATCCTCGCTCTCAGCCTGTGTAGGTGGCAATCCCTGAGCATAATAAGCAACCTTACTTTCCTAAATCTTTTCTTAATTCAAAACAACCTGCATTTTCCTTTTCTATAACCTTGGTAAGAAAATCTGAGCTATCCAAATTGGCCCAGTCTGAAATCAATTGTTTCACAAGCAAAGAATACTGTGGCAACATATTACCAAGGCATGACTGTATTTTAAAGAGATCTATATCATCTCCAGACATCAAACCTGCCTCATCCTTCCAACACTTGTAAAATTTCTTTACAAAAATCATATTACCAATCTCTTCCTTTGCATCTTGCTTATATGCCAAAGCAGTGAATATAGACTACCTATTCTTCCATAATCCCAACATTTCAGCTTCCACCTTGTTCCAAATTTTAGCACATCTTACTGAAGTACTAAGCTCATAATCACCAATTCATTTCAAACCATATAACTCATACTCAGCATCCCATGTAATATTAGTCATCTCATAAAACAATATCTTTGTAGAAACACATAATGGGTACCCAGCAGATATGCCAATACAGAAATCACATTTATGGGCACACAACTACACACTCTGTCTCCCTCCTAGGAAACACGGATAGACACAATATAAAAGCAATCTTAAACTAACACCTCCAAATCTCCAACTATTCTTGGCCAAAACGCTAGTATTCAACAACTAATAAAACAGTTATTTGCTAGGTTATTTGGCTGTCATTCTTATCAGTATCACTAGACTGTGACAAACTGATTCACATATAATTTAAAACAATACAGCAACATAAATTAAACCACTTTCAAGTTAAACTGCACACTTCACACATTATCACAATCACCATTTACACAGAATAAACAGTTAACAGCTGTATTCAGAACATATTATTGGAAAGTATACCAATTTTAGTTTAGATTTATTTTAGGGATTCTTATGTGTACATTTTCTTAATTAACTTCATTACTTTAATCTACTATAGTATTATATATAAAGAAAGGATCCATTTATATAGCGCGCTCATAACTCAACTATTTGTATAAAATTTCCATTAACTAATCTGAGATGATGCTGCATCAACTTAAATCCTATAGAAATTGAACAAACATCTGGACCAGATTAAACAGACATGGTTTCACCTGAATCTTTCAGAACTCTCAGAGACTTAAAAATTTATACTATACCATGTTTTAAAGGCATGGCAAACCTTTAGACCGGTCAGTCTCCAAGAGCCCTTAGTAACACAGGTAAAAACCTTTGTCCATGATTTCTGATTCAGGCTATATACCACAATTTAAAATAACACATAATGTGAGACATAGAAGACACAAGCAGTAGTTATTACACTGGATCATTTAAAAGGAACCTGTTGCAATAAAAGGTTAGTTTACAGTGCAAAATAAAGCATGTGTTGGACCGCTGAAAATGTAAATGTTGCTCTGTTATTTTCAAACAAAAATCATATTTACAGTATGGATCCTTTGCAACAAACACACAGGGCAGGGAAGATGTGCTGATTGGTGTTTCTATACAATTAATCCCATATGGGGAATTAACTTTCAAATACTAATGAAGTGACTTTTTGTCTCAGTTATAAAATATACTGAGCTCATCATGCAAACAATGCAACACATTTACACTATCCCACTCTCATAATAAGTGTAGTGGGCTTATGGTATTTTTAAAGCAACAATCATACCAGGCACACAGTTCCCATGTGAAATAACTTACAATAAAACAGAGTAATAAACTTATACTTCTATGCAACAGAAAGAATAAAGCAAAAAAATTTAAGTAGGTCTATCAGGTACAACCTATGAGTCATTTCTTTTCTAATATACAGTACTGCTATCTTGCAGAAAGATAAGTCCTGCGCTCACTCCCATCACTACTGGACAGCAGCAAGGACTACAGTACACATCAGCCCCAATATATGGTAAAAACCAAAGAAAAACAAGTTACCTGCGTTCTCTCCTTAATCCCTATGTATTTTTAAAACCTCCATTTGTTTAAAAGTACTGCTATCTTATATATACACATATACATATACACACACATATATACATACATATACACATATATACATACATATATTGGTCACTCAGGACCTGAACTCACATTTCCCATACTGCTGATTCAGAGTGGGGACACTACTAACTTACCAAAGTGTGTCCCCAATATAGACAATCAATCACCCACAAAAAACACTTAAGACAAACAAAGGTGACCGGGAGAAAGAGAAGTTTGGGTTATACTTAAAGATCTACAAACCATGCTGCTCAGAACACCTATAGACTTAATAAACCGGAGACTCTTATGGTCTCAAAAACCTGTATCTACCTGAGATACCCTGTATCTATCTTAGATACTAACCTGGGTTACCAAAACCCTATAATAAACCGGAGACCTCTTATGGTCTCAAAAACCTGTATCTATCTTAGATACTAACCTGGGTTACCAAAACCCTATATATTTAGACCAAATGTCTAATAAACCGGAGACCTATTTACAGTCTCAATATAACTAGAGTCCTTACACCTTTCCTATCTACTGGATACAGTCTTACTGAACCAAAGGGGGTCATAGACAATCAGCGTCAAATAAGACACAAAAAGGCTACTCACCGCAAATGGTTTTGCTGATCCAACTTCTATCCCACTTCTAGACACCAAGCTGAAAGGGTTAATGTTGTAATGGACTCTAATCCCCTCGGTTCTCGATCCCTCGGTCACCATAATCAACGTTGATGGAGGATCATTGTAAGCAATAACACACGGACAACAGCTTTACAAGACTCTCAAATGAGTGTATTCCAGAGCTGGCTTTTATACATAGTTTGCTTACATTAGCCATGGTATATGCAAATACAGTACAGACTATAAGATTTATTACTTCCTTATATTACGTTATTCTGACAATGGAAAGATAAGCTTTTGCATACGTCTGGAAAAGAATATCCTGAAATCGGAATGGGCAAGACATCCTGAAATTTTAGCATTGTCTTACATCCTATAGAAGAAATACCTTAGTCTGTCACAGTCAGCATATTGACTTTAAGTATTCAATATCCCTTCAGTCAGCAATAATCATGTTATAAACCTTATAAAAGCATAAAATACATATAAACAAGTTAACTATTTAATATTCTTACAGGGGAGGGCATTTTTATTATTTTATTATTATTTAATATTTTTATTTAAAACATTTTTTAGTTCCCTCTCCCTGCTTGATACCCAGTGGTCCAGTGGCATGGGCTGTGCAGGGGGAGCTGGCAGCAAGCAGCTCCCTTCACCTCCCCTGTTCAGCTCACAGTGTAAGTCTTGCAGTCTGTGTGTCATGCGGAGCGTTGCCACGGTAACCCGTGGCAACCCTCTGGCGGCCGCTGGTGTTGCCAGACTTACACTGTGAGCTGAACGGAGCTGCTACAAAGGTAACAGCTTGCTCCGGCACCCAACAGGACCACCGGGCTTATAATGAGCCCGGCGTTCCTGGTCAGTATTATGGCAATGTAAGTTGCCATAATACAGACACTGACTCGAGTATGAGCCAAAGGGGGCTTTTTCTGCACAAAAAATGTGCAGGAAAAACCCGGCTTATTCTCTAGTATATACGGTATACGAAAAAAGAGAATACATTAATACGTGAGAATAAAATCATTAAACGTGTATTTATTTTTTTTATTGTATTTTTGCCAATCTTTCTTTTATTGAGGCATTGTGATTATTTATTTATTGCTTTTGTTCTCACTTATTAATTTTTTTGTTGATTTCAGTTTGTTCTATAATAGTGGAATACAATGCAGAAAAAAGGAGTCACAGCAATAGTACATATGTCACTAATGCAGTAGTTGGAGTACCGAGATATACTCTTGCATAGGCCGACTCATTTTTATAATAAACAGGTTAGGTAAGCATAATACAGCCCCTCCCCCCCCCCCGGGTGCCCATGTGTCTCATACCCTCAGTGTCCCCATGTGTCTCAGCTCCAGTGTTCTCATGTGTCTCATACCCCTAGTGTGTGCATGTATCTCATACCTTCAATGGTCCCTCTATGTCTCATTCTTCCATTGTACAAATACATAAAACAGATAACCGCGCCTTAAAACACAGTAATGTACAAAAATGAAATCAAATATAAGTCATAGGTACATACTTTTTTGATAAAAGTCTATGAAGTCTTCAGTTGATATACAGTGCGTGGTATCTCAAGGAAAAAGAGACAATAATAGTGCAGTATGTCTTTAACACCGTGAAGTAGCGTGCTATAGCAAAAACTCACTCACAATTTATAGAGCTACAAAGAGCTCTGCTGTGTAGGGCATAGACGGTACAATCCCTCTCACTGGATATATTTTCAGCTTCAGTGGTGGTAGTCTTTATCTGTGTCTCGAATATGTGAAGACAACAATTGAAATATCCAGTGGTGCAATATGTATCTATATAACAGCCAAAGACTTCATAGACTTTTAACAAAAAAGTATGTACCTATGATTTATATTTGACTTCATTTTTGTACATTACTGTGTTTTAAGGCGCGGTTATCTGTTTTTTGTATATCTTCTGTATCTCTATTCCTACAAGGTTTTGGGGAATCCTTGTACGATTTACTGCTGCCTTAAAGTATATAGTTGTACAAATTAAATGTAAGAAATATTAGAATATAAATCAAATTAGAAGGTAAATCAAATGTAAGAAATAGAATGTAGCTCTGTATGATTGACCTATGGGCCTTTAATATCAAAAGGAGATGTTACAAGTGCCGTGTAAATCAGGAAAACCAAGGTGGTGTAATTTCCAGGACAAACAGTCTTTGATCTAGCTGTTAATGTAGATGGGACAATTGGGGTTATCAATTCCAAAATCAAAGGCCTTTTGTCGAACTGTTAACAAAGCATGTTGGTAACTATATTTGACTGTGATACTTGGTTGATTCCTGTGATAGTTGTGTGATGGGCAATTGTAGGTATAATACACATTGCTAAATTGTATTTCTTTAAACTGCAACTGTTTCTTTAACTAATAACCTTTTACCTATTTACAGTACACAACATGTTTACTCCATCTTGTCTTAATTTAATGCTATAACAATTCAAGGTTTTGCCTATGTCATCCTAACGTCTAGTCCAAATACAGATTAAAGATGTCTGGGTTATGACATTAGACTGATATGGGTGTTTTTCTTTTATTTTTATATATGAACTGCTTTTAACCCTAAGATGAATTAACCCATACATTACCAGTAGTAATTAGAAATGCTATACTATATATACATGCATGATCAATGCTAGGTACAGACTTACTGACCGACTCTGGAGGTGACCTACTGAGAGATTACCTGTATAATCAGGAGGGTATGTTATACTACTACCTTATATTGCAAGCATTTATTCATTTAATCTTTATATACTCTGCTTTATGATATATTAATGGATTACTAAGTTTATATATCTGTATTCATTTATATTCAATAAACTATATTAATAAGACAAAAGTTATTGCATCCAACTCCTATTTTTATTGTATTCTCAATTATTTATGTATTTTAAATAGAGAAACTCTATACCGACTATACAATATTTTAGCTAAGATATCTGTATGGTTAGCCCTGCTAAATTCTAAGTTATAAGACGTTATAGCGGTAAATAGGAGTACTAGCGGTTACAGTTGAGGTGCTATATTGTTTTTATATCATTGTGTGTTTGGTTTAACCTTACTATATTTGTTATGTGTTATACTATAGAGCAGATAGTTAATGTATTTACTGCTATATGTCTATGGCTGTTCTTTGTTTTGTAGATTGTATAGTGAACTGTTTATTATTCTGATGCATTGTGGCTGATTTAAAGGACCACTTTAGTGCCCTGAGGGTGCCCCTACTCTCAGTCATCCTCCCGTCGGGCTGGATGGAGAGGAAGGGGTTAAACTTACCTCTTTCTCCAGCGCCTGGTGTGGAGCTCTCCGCCTCCTCTCCTCTTCGCCTGATTGCGCATGCTCGGCAGGAGCTGCGCGTGCATTCAGCCAGTCCATAGGAAAGCATTCGCAATGCTTTCCTATGGACGCTGGCGTCTTCTCACTGTGAAAATCACATTGAGAAGCGCGGAAGCGCCTCTAGCGGCATTGGAGAAGCATTGATGCCAGCCTCCTGCCATGTGACTATGGCCCCTGGGATGTATTGCCCTTTAAAAACATGATTTGAGCATAATGGATTTGTGTTGTGCTGCTGCTGGCCCTTTAAGAACCATCTGGGGACATACTGTGGAGTTACTGGGAGGCCACCATTTCATGTATCAGAGGCACATGGTGAGAACAATCGATGGCGGCCATTTTAACTCACAGACACTGTTTGGACTTTTCAACACGGTGCCATCTCACTGGTATTTGGTGCACATAGACATCGTGCAGTGGTTTTGGACTATACAACAGGGGACACATTATACAGTAATTATTTTTCATATAGCCTGTATATGTTCTGCGGAATCTGCATTAAACTGTATCTTCCAAAGTACTGAACGGATCTTGGTTCACCCAGATTTTTATGGGGTTATTGCATGTTTTGGGGTCCCTGTGATGTGTTTTATGATACTGTATTTCTCTGCCGGTGATAACTGCATTACCCATTGTGTAAGGTAATTTTATCACAGGCAGAGGGGAGGATTTTATGTGGGAGTGTCTGAGTGTATTGTACATGTTTATTGGTTGTTTTCAAAAACCCTGTGGGCAGTACTATGTTTGTGGATTGTGAATAAAAGAGGCTGTATGTGCCAGTACAGTCAGTTCTGCTTGACCTCAAAACGAAGTGTTGTCTCGTTATTGGGGGAATTGGATTGTATGCTGATTGCCAGGAGTGTAAACTGATTGTATGCTTTTCCTGTTCAGCTGCTTACAGCATTCATATGCTTGAGAGCATTCATATGCTTCTCTGGTTCGGTGTTTGTGGTGTCTGCTGCAGTGCTTGGAGTCCTCAGGAAGCGCTAGGAGCATCCTTCGACGGAGGTACCCAGACGGAGTGCCGTCAATCTGTTACAATAAACATAGCAGTTTCTCTGAAACTGTGTGTGTATGTGTGTGTATGTGTGTGTATATATATATATATATATATATATATATGTGTATATATATATACAAACATATATATACAAACACACACACATATATACATGCGGCGTGTGTTTGTGCTTTAGGGTGCACACCCTAATGCAATAGGCTGCGCACGCCTATGGTGTAGGCATTGAACAAATATCCCCCCATTGGAGAGGAGGGGACAGAGATCTTAAATTGTCCCAAAGAGAAACATATTGGATCTATTGATTAGATTCCTTAGAGCCAAAGAGGATCAATGTCGATATAGATCTAGCTAGTTTTATGATGTGATACTGTCCTCTTCTCTTTCTAGATAATATCCATTATAAGGAAACTGATTGTTAAGATTTACTTGATTCTCTGAAAAAGATTTGCATCTCTCCTTAAAAAGGAATTTTTTTCTTCCTTTTGTATTTATGCTTTCATATTTATATCTATATATTGTTTGTATCTATAAGAGAACTTAGATTTCACTGATTAATCAAATTTATAATCACTTAAGTTTTCACATGTTACGCTATCATTTTTTCGGGGTTTTGTTTGATTTTTTTTTTTTAATTTTATTAGAGTTATGCACATGATATACATCTGTGTCATTTATATATGAGGGATAAACAGTTGAAGATTATTTCAAGGTTGTTTGATTTATAAAGAGTTTTTTTAATATAGAAGACTTTTTTTAATATAAAAAATTTTTTCTTCATCAAATCTCAATAATTATACGTTTGGTCCACATCATACTTCTAAATATTAAATATATTTTTTCCATAAATTGGGAATCATTAATAGAAGGTAGCATAAACAATTTAGTATTGTCATCAAGTGGAAATATTCATTTTATTTGTGTGTAATGATACATTACATAAATACACATGAAATATATAAAAAAAATTAAAGATTTTTTTATTAAAACCTTTTGTGATAAAAGATGCATGGTTTTTCTTTTCCCATTGTATTTCATCTTTATGTAATTTATCATTTTTATAAATAAATATATATATATATATATATATATATATATATATTTAATGTACATGTATACAATTAATCTTTTTTTCTAAATTAAATTTTTTCACACCTGCAATATTATTATTCTCCGAGCATCAAAGCTCGCTATGGAAAGCTTATAAATTCATAGTTGGAACGCGTAGACGTTCAGGACGTTTCAACCGAAATCGGAAGTGACACGCAAAACCAGAAGAAGGAGGTGGAATGCATACACGGTCCGGTGGAACGCAAGCCGTACGAACCCGCAAAAATTTACACTGTCAATTACACACATCAGCCGGTGTTATCAACAGGTCCAGTGGAAGCGGTCCAGCAATATCCCTTAGTGGATTTAAAGGCACATATCTCATTTACATCTTGTGAGTGCAACCATTATTGCAGTGTGTTATCTAATCCAACTGTACATCACTGTGTTGTTTGTTCTCTTTTTTATTTTAGTTCTTAGCTGCATCCCTTTTTCCTTTTTTTCTACACTTCTGATATTGAAGAGGTCTAAGTGGGAAAGACCTCTAGGGAAGCTATTCTGTTCTTATTCAGTTAAAGGACCACTATAGTGCCAGGAAAATATACCCTGAGGGTGCCCCCACCCTCAGGGTCCCCCTCCCACCCGGCTCTGGAAAGGGGAAAATGGGTAAAACTTAGCTTTTTCCCGCGCTGGGCGGGGAGCTCTCCACCTCCGATCCTCCTCTGTTCCTTCCCGTCGGCTGAATGCGCGCTTGCATTCACAGTGAGAATCACGCAAGCGCCTCAAGCGACTGTCAATGAGACAGCCGCTGGAGGCTTTGGGGGAAGGATTAACCCATTTATAAACATATTTTGTTTGTTAATAAAAAAATGGGTTAATCCTAGCTGGACATTAAGCTGAAGTGGTCTGGGTGCCTAGAGTGGTCCTTTAAGTACATTTTATTCATTTATGTGAGAGATGAGTCATTTATTTTTTGTTACACATAATGTTTACGCCATTTTGTCCCAGACAAAATACAATAACAATGCATAAACAAGCTTCAAGGCTATCCTATGATTTTTTTCAGTACACAATATACTATGGTAACCCTAACTAGATAAGGATGTTCAGACTTTAAGATGCCATCTTGAACTAAGTCTGGAAAATTTCCATGACGTACGCACCTTTTAGTTATGGCCTTGTATGTTTGCCAAGTTAAGGGAGGTCCTAAATTGAATAAAGTAAAAAAAGTGTTACTTTTTCATATTTGAACTACGGTAACCCTAAAATGGAGACACTTAAGGTATAAATAGGTGTACTTTTAAATGTTAAGACACAGAGGAGAGACGTGGAGACAGACGCTGCTCCATCGTAAAATGACAGAGAGGCTGACATGATCAGGAGGGTATGTTAACCTATTAATGATATTTTCAAGCATTTAGTTTAATCTTAGAAACTCTGCTATGTGGATTTTATATGTCTATTTATATTTTTATATAATAAATATCTAAAAGACAAAACTTTATTGCTTCCAAGACAATCCTTATTTTATATTGTATTCTCAATTATTTATATATGTTAAATAGAGGATCTCTTACACTAACTATATAAAATGATGGCTAAGATATCTGTATGGTTAGCCCTGCCAAGTTCTATGCTTTAAGACGTTATAGTGGTAAATAAGGTAACCAGCCGCGGTTACACTTTTCTTTGTCCCAAAAAGGCTCTCGCATGCTCCCTGTTATATGGTGTATTGTTTGGTATAAAGCTGCAGTCAGCAGACACTTTCTTTTGTTATTTCAATAAAAATCAGTGGAGCGCTATCTACCTTTAACCCCTTAGTGACCAGGCTGTTTTTCAAAATTATTGCTGCTGGGAGCAAGGCTCTTTTTACATTTCTGTGGTGTTTGTGTTTAACCAAAAGAGAGAAACACTCGAATCACTGGATATAACAATCCAGCAGTTCGAGTATAAACTGGAACTATTGTAATAAAGATTAAATTTGAAAAAAAATAATAACTGAAAAATAGAATGATTCATCAAATACCCATCCCAAACCTTAGAGCCATCCAATGTGAAATAATAAATACAAAGACTTTCGGCTAAACCTCTTAAATATTAAAAGTTACAGGGTCAATATAGGGCTTGCCCGATCTAGTTTGCCAGATTGGTTTGCTGGACCTTTGTTGCCTTTTGAGACCATATGGTAGCCCAGGAATGTGAAATAACCCCATCATGGCATACCACTTTCAAATGTAAACAACCCAGGGTATTCCAAATGGGGTATTTCCTGTCTTTTGTTGTAGCCACTTAGTCACAAACGCTGGCCAAAGTTAGCAGATCAGTTAGTCTGTACTTGATCATGAATACAGCCAATACATACTTAATTGGCACAGATATATCAACGATGTGCTTCTGTTATGGACTGGGTCCATTCCAAAATTCCAACAGTTGGTAAACATCCTTAACGACAACGACTTCGGGTTGCAACTAACATCAGTCATTTGATGAAAAGACCAAAAATACCAAAGAACAATAAATGGGAAAGCAACCCTGATGGGGGCTCCAAAAAGCTGGTATAGATAAGAAAAAAAATGAACACAATAACATCCTCAAAAGATACCTTATAAACTGACTTGGAGGTCAGAAATTGTGTATATACAAGGAAGAGGCACATAAACTACTTGG
>OW240922.1:2645215-2668729 GCA_933207985.1 Pelobates cultripes | reverse complement strand
AGAGATGGGGAGAAAGAGAGGGAAGAATGAGACACAGGGGGAGACAGACAGAGAGGGAAGAATGAGACACGGGGAGAAAGAGGGGGAATAGAGAGATGGGGAGGGGGGAGAAAGAGAGGGAAGAATGAGACACAGGGGGAGACAGACAGAGAGGGAAGAATGAGACACAGGGAGAAAGAGGGGGAATAGAGAGATGGGGAGTGGGAGAAAGAGACAGAGAGGGAAGAATGAGACACGGGGGGAATAGAGAGATGGGGAGGGGGGAGACAGAGAGGGAAGAATGAGACACAGAGGAAAGAGAATAGAGATGGGGAGGGAGAAAGGGAAGAGAATGAGACGGGGGAGACAGAGATGGGGAGACAGAGGGAAGAATGAGAACCGCGAGAGGGGGAAGAGAGGGAGGGAATAGAGAGTTGGGGGAGGGGGGAGAAAGAGAGGGAACAATGCCCCCCTCCCCTGTCCGCAGGCACCGTGCGGGCAGGGGAGGAAGAGAGGACCTGGGAGCTCACCCTGCAGCTCCTCTGGGTCCTTCTTGCGCGAGCACAGAGCGTTGCCGCGGTTACCATGGCAACGTTACTGCTCTTGCGAGAGTCAACTCTAGCCCTGGAGCTATGGGGCTAGAGTTCACTCTCAACACTGTAACCCCCATGGATTCCTGGTGGTCGCAGTGGTGAGAGTGAAGCCCCATAAACACACTGCCCCCACACACACACCATACACATTCACACACTGCCCCATACACACCATACACATTTACACACATTGCCTCACACACACACATACACTGCCCACCCATATACACACAGACCCCCATACACAGCCCCCCATACTAACATTGCCACACACATATACTGCCCACACACTCTACACATTCACACACTACACCCCCACACACACACTGAACCTTTCACACACATTGCACCACTGCTCCTATTCCCTACTACAGCCTCATATCCCAACAGACCCCAGGTAAGTTGTCAAACTGTTCTTAAACGGTTTGACTACTTACTCTGGAGCAGTAGTGGTTATTGTGCATGGATTATTTCTTTAAATAATCTACAAGTGCCCCAGTAGCCAGCCAGCCAACCCACAGGCTGGCTAGTAGCCAGCCCACAGGCCAGTAGCCAGCCCACAGGCCAGTAGCCAGCCCACAGGCCTACAGCAAGCCACAGGCTTACAGCCAGCAAGCCATAGCCTGCCAGCCGCAGTCAGCAAGCCCACAGCATGCCGGCAGTAGCCAGCAAGCCCACAGCCTGCCAGCCGCAGCCAGCAAGCCCACAGACTGCCAGCCAGCAACAGTAATTAAGGTAAGAGGAGCCAACTTGGCTTAGGTATCAGTGAGCTATGTTGTGTTGCTATATTGTGAATAGGAACCAGAGTGTTGGAGAGACCACCCTTCAGGCCCCATTAGACTCTAGCCTCTGCTAGAAATCCCCTCCATGGCCCATTAGCCCTCAATTGTAGTTTCTACTGGGGCCTGGAGGCGACTGTTTCCAGCAGGGGATATCTAATGGACGCTGAGATGGCCTCTGTTAGAAAGACCCCTTCCAAGCCTTTTAGACTCCATTGTAGTCTCTAATGGGGCTTGGAGGGGATTCTTTCTAACACACCCTCTAAAGGACACTGAGATAGCCTCCGCTAGAAAGACCCCCCTCCATGGCCCATTAGCCTCAATTGTAGTCTCTACTGGGGCCTCGAAGGGCTTATTGCCCTTTTGTTCCTTGTGTCTAAAGATTGTGTACGGTGTGGCTGGAGGCGGGACAAGGGTGGCGCTTGCTGCAGAGTATGGGTGGGGCCTGTAAGGGGGCCCTTGATTTATTTTGCCCGGGGGCCCTGAGGGTTCTCAGTCCGCCCCTGGCCCCATGTTAAAAGACTTGATTTTCCACTGCAAAGACATGGAAGCCGGGTCATTTGGTGCTTTCCCTGTTTGAGCGGTGATACCCCAGATAGCTATGCCATGGAGCCCATTCGTATAATGAAAGACTTTGGCTCCATGACAATTGAACTGTATGTGTGTGCTCTGAGCGCCATTCAGTGATAATGTGTGCTCAGATCTGAGCTATCTGAGGATATGTTGAATGTACCTGTTTTGTGCACTGGCTGCACAGTTATGTTTTTATTTGTTTTATTGTCTTTTGCTGCCATGTGTTCAATGGAGTTTTGCCTCTGTCCTTGGAGATAATTGGATTACTTCCCAATTATCTCCAGAGACTCTGTGGAACTGGTTTTGGGCAGAAAAGCCATGCTTCCTTTGGTCACAAAAGACTACGATCTATCGTTTGAACCACTGGACCAATTTGGATGATTTTTGACATATGTTTGTATTTGGAGTATGCTGATTCTGAAAATGTAAGTTTTATGTGAATGTGATGCATACTTTTCAAGTTATGAATAATGTGGATGTAGCGGATGGCACCGGGCTGTCCTACAAATATATTGCACATAACTGCATTCGTGTGATCTGCTGTGTTATATGTGTTTTAAAAGAATTGTATTCCTCTGATTGTTCGGTAGTTTCATTCCCTTAGTTTATTCGAATGAAAATACCGAACAACCAGACCTCCCCTGTGTGAAGTGTGTCCTCAATTACCCGTTGCAACATTGTTGCGAACGGTAATTGACTAGTAAGTAGCCGTCCTTTGTTCTCGGAGGGTGGCCGCCATTCGACAAACGAACACATGGCGGCGGCCATTTTAAAACTCCCAAACAGCGGTGTTTTGCCGTCGAGTGTCTGGAACTAAAATCGGACACTCGAGTAGGCGAACACCACTGAGACCTCCACAAGCCTGGTCCGTTCGGTTCCAAACTACCGAACGGCCCCTCGTTCGGTAGATAGAAAGTATCGAACGAGGGGATTCAGGCGAACCCTCCCTAGCCTCTATAGCTAGAGGCTTTCGTGTATTTTGTTCCCTTATGCCAGGAACGACCGCAGGGCCCATTCGCATGGAACCTTATTCGGCTATCTCAGTTAGTGCGGTCGGTCATTTTATTCCCTCCATACATTTCCCGAACCCCTGGTCTGATCTGGGTGATTTTTGGATATGTTGTTCACCCAGATCAGGGGTATCCGGGGATGTAGGATTTAAAGAGGTACCACTACGTTTAGGGGTACATCCAGAAACGGGGGGAATTACTGTACTGGATAAGGGGATTATGATGCTGGCTGAGGGGAGGAGATGTGTGGGAGGTTACCAGGACAGGATTGGCTAATGTAATAATGAGTGTAAATCCCTCCCTTGCATGGGAGCATGCTTTAAAAGGAGACTGTGGATTAAAGCTTTCAGTTCTGCTCCTGAAACTGTGTGTCGTCCAGTTATTGGGATTGCTGTTGGGATATTGCTGTATTTTACCTGCTGGAAACCTTGCCTGTGGATTTACTATTTACTTGTTCCTGAACCTCACTTTGATTATAAGCGGAGATAACCTGGGGAATATTGCATCTCCGTTACAGTGGAAAAATTGTATTTCTCTGCTTGTGATAATTACATTACCCATTGTGTAAGGTAATTGAATCACAGGCAGAGGGGAGGATTTTGTTTGGGAGTGTCTGAGTGTATTGTACGTGTTTATTGGTTGTGTTCCAAAATCCTGTGGGTGGTACTAATGTGTAAGAATGTGTTCATAAGAACAATAAACCCACAGCTCTGTCTGTTCACTGCTTGACCCTCAACACGGAGCTTTGTCTCATTCTTGGGGGGATTTACTGTATGCTGTTCCAGTTTGACTGCTAGGAGTGTAAACCTATTCGTATGGTTTTTCCTATTCGGCTGTTTACAGCATTCGTATGGTTTCCTGTTCGGCGGATTGGTGTTCTACAGTAGCTGTGCCTGTGTCTCTGTAAGGGAAGATCTACTAAATGGCGGTTTAACCCTTTTATGCCTGGGGGTGCCGTTACAACAAGGATATCCCAACTTGAAAACCGAAACCAGGGAGGAAATAGCCCAAATGGCTCCCATGTACCTGTCTCCCCAAAGCAGAACCCCGTTCCAGACCAGGCCTCTAGTCGTTGGGAAGAAGGCTGACCTCTCCAAGTACCAATGTATCGGAGGATTCTGTTACATATCTAACCTGTGCCTCTGCATGATCCAGGGCTATGCTTGTCTTCAGTTTATATAAGTCTATCAGTTGATATAGTAAAACACAAGTGGAGAGCAAAACATTGCATAACATAACAATCCGTTACAGAAACAGGACCTGGGATAACAATGACAACTTTATTATTCCTTAGCCATTTATGACGGAATTATTCCATCATGGATGTCCTATGTATTCCGTCATGGATGTCCTATGTATTCCGTCATGGATGCCCTAGATCCTATTTAAATTGTACGGCACCCCACCTGCAATAAAAATTGTAAGAAAAAAAAATAAGTTCTCTTTTTTTCCCAGTGTTGAGACCCCTGATGCAGTACCCTTTTCTAGATATCCAGTCTTAGATTTGAAAATTACGTTACACATGTGTAATGTGTATTTCATGTTACTGTACTTTCTTTTCATTCACAATGCCATTGTGATGCACTATATTGTCTCAGTAAAATAACATGCTGAACTTGATGGACGCAAGTCTCTTTTCAGCTATGTAACATTAATAAAGCAAAACAGGAAGCGAGATCACTGCTTAAGTAACCACCTGAGACATCTATAGCTAGCCTGGTAAGTCCACTGCAATTAAGAAAATGTTCTAATCTAAAGTGTTTTCTTTCCACTAGATGGTTCCATAAACAGAAATGAAATCAGTGGATTGTACACTTCAGTTTCTTCTCCGGATTATGTAAGCAAAGATAACGATTTCTGTCGTGAAACTACAGAATCCGAGGAAGTAAATCTCCAGGACATTAATACGCCCGTAGAACATATACAGACTGAATATCTATCTACTCATATTAAGGAGAAATCGGTCTCATGGCAAGATGGAAATCTTGTTGAAGCTTCCATTTGCACAACCAAGGGAGATGCACAAATGAACTATACAACAAAATGTGAATCCGCATCAAATGAAAAACAAATTCCTATAAACACTGATATTTATACAGGCACAGACCATAGACAGACAGAATATCCACCTGACCTTAAGGTAGAATCTGCCTCATGTGAAATCGGCACTCTCTCCAGTATCAAGGTTTATACACCCACAGGAGATAAACCGATGGACTATACATCAAATAATGAATCCGTATCAAACAAAGAAGAAAATTCCAGAGAGACAGATATTTATGCACCCACAGAACATACACAGACAGAATATTCATCCACACTTATTAAGGAGGAATCAGCATCATATGAGGATGGAAATTTCACCACCTTAGACCTTCTTACTCCCACTTGTCATACTGAAATACAAAACTCTTCTGAATGCAGAAAAGGCTTCACTGAAACTTCAGATATTAAGAAACGTGTAAGGATTCATACAGGAGAAGAAACATCAAATCACAATAAACATATGAAGATTCACAAGGGAGATAAATCATTTCCCTGTTCAGAATGCGGAAAAAGTTTTAGTAACTCTTATAATCTGAAGGCTCATCTAAAGATTCACACAGGAGAGAAACCGTTTTCCTGTTCAGAATGCGGAAAAAGTTTTAGTAACTCTTATAATCTGAAGGCTCATCTAAAGATTCACACCGGAGAGAAATCCAATTCATGTTCTGAATGTGGGAAATGTTTTGCTCACATGATACATCTTAAGGCACATCAAAGGATTCACACAGGAGAGAAACCCTTTTCATGTTCAGAATGTGGAAAACGTTTCAGTGACTCTTCCGCTCGTAACAAACATCAAATGATTCACACAGGAGAGAAACCATTTTCATGTTCAGAATGTGGAAAACGTTTCCGTGACTCTTACGGTCATGCCGCACATCAAAGGATTCACACAGGAGAGAAACCATTTTCATGTTCAGAATGTGAGAAATGTTTCAGGGACTCTTCCGCTCTTAAGAAACATCAAAGGTGTCACACAGGAGAGAAACCATTTTCATGTTCTGAATGTGGGAAATGTTTTGCCCACTTGTCAGTTCTTAAGAAACATCAAAGGACTCACACAGGAGAGAAATCCTATTCATGTTCTGAATGTGGGAAATGTTTGGCTCGCTTGTCAGCTCTTACGACTCATCAAAGGACTCACACAGGAGAGAAACCATTTTCATGTTCTGAATGTGGGAAATGTTTTGCTCTCGTGTCAACTCTTATGATACATCAAAGGATTCACACTGGAGAGAAACCATTTTCATGTTCAGAATGTGGAAAACGTTCCCGTGACTCTAGCGCTCATAACGCACATCAAAGGACTCACACTGGAGAGAAACCATTTACATGTTCAGAATGTGGGAAATGTTTCAGACAAATGACAAGTCTTAAAACCCATCAGATAATTCACACACGAGAAAAAACTATTTCTTGTTAAGAATGTCTGAAATGTTTCATTGTTCAATGCTACACTCCGATTAATACATTATTTGAAAATAAGAATCATTGAATGCTACCCTGCACTACTGCGCCGTGTGCCTGTCCACCTACAAATTTGCCTTCAGAAGAGCAGGGGGTAAAACAAAATACCAAGGGTGGCCAAACTTCAAACTTGTAAGAGCCTCATGGTAAAATTTAGAAATATTCAAGAGCCGCATAGAAAGTTTAATGGATTATTCCACATAAAAATTAAACTTGAATTCTAATTTTATTAATATGATTTATTACCGTATAAGTCGACCCGAATATAAGCCGAGGCCCCTAATTTTAACACAAAAAACTGGGAAAACTTATTGACTCGAGTATAAGCCTAGGGTGGGAAATGCAGCAGCTACTGGTAAATTTCTAAATAAAATTAGGTCCCAATAAAATTACATTAATTGAATATTTACAGTATGTGTATATAATGAATTCTTTGGGTATGTAATGAATGCAGTGTGTGTATATAATGCAGAGTGTGTTTGTATGAGTGTGTGTATATATAATGCACTCATACAAACACACTCTGCATTTTATATATACATACAAACACATACTCTGTGTGTGTGTATATATAAAGCAGCGTGTGTGTTTGTGTGAATGCAGTGTTTGTGTAGTGTGTGAAAACTGGGTGAGGGGGAGGGCATTTTTATTATTTTATTATTATTTAATATTTTTATTTAAAACATTTTTTAGTTCCCTCTCCCTGCTTGATACCCAGTGGTCCAGTGGCATGGGCTGTGCAGGGGGAGCTGGCAGCAAGCAGCTCCCTTCACCTCCCCTGTTCAGCTCACAGTGTAAGTCTTGCAGTCTGTGTGTCATGCGGAGCGTTGCCACGGTAACCCGTGGCAACCCTCTGGCGGCCGCTGGTGTTGCCAGACTTACACTGTGAGCTGAACGGAGCTGCTACAAAGGTAACAGCTTGCTCCGGCACCCAACAGGACCACCGGGCTTATAATGAGCCCGGCGTTCCTGGTCAGTATTATGGCAATGTAAGTTGCCATAATACAGACACTGACTCGAGTATGAGCCAAAGGGGGCTTTTTCTGCACAAAAAATGTGCAGGAAAAACCCGGCTTATTCTCTAGTATATACGGTATACGAAAAAAGAGAATACATTAATACGTGAGAATAAAATCATTAAACGTGTATTTATTTTTTTTATTGTATTTTTGCCAATCTTTCTTTTATTGAGGCATTGTGATTATTTATTTATTGCTTTTGTTCTCACTTATTAATTTTTTTGTTGATTTCAGTTTGTTCTATAATAGTGGAATACAATGCAGAAAAAAGGAGTCACAGCAATAGTACATATGTCACTAATGCAGTAGTTGGAGTACCGAGATATACTCTTGCATAGGCCGACTCATTTTTATAATAAACAGGTTAGGTAAGCATAATACAGCCCCTCCCCCCCCCCCGGGTGCCCATGTGTCTCATACCCTCAGTGTCCCCATGTGTCTCAGCTCCAGTGTTCTCATGTGTCTCATACCCCTAGTGTGTGCATGTATCTCATACCTTCAATGGTCCCTCTATGTCTCATTCTTCCATTGTACAAATACATAAAACAGATAACCGCGCCTTAAAACACAGTAATGTACAAAAATGAAATCAAATATGTCATAGGTACATACTTTTTTGATAAAAGTCTATGAAGTCTTCAGTTGATATACAGTGCGTGGTATCTCAAGGAAAAAGAGACAATAATAGTGCAGTATGTCTTTAACACCGTGAAGTAGCGTGCTATAGCAAAAACTCACTCACAATTTATAGAGCTACAAAGAGCTCTGCTGTGTAGGGCATAGACGGTACAATCCCTCTCACTGGATATATTTTCAGCTTCAGTGGTGGTAGTCTTTATCTGTGTCTCGAATATGTGAAGACAACAATTGAAATATCCAGTGGTGCAATATGTATCTATATAACAGCCAAAGACTTCATAGACTTTTAACAAAAAAGTATGTACCTATGATTTATATTTGACTTCATTTTTGTACATTACTGTGTTTTAAGGCGCGGTTATCTGTTTTTTGTATATCTTCTGTATCTCTATTCCTACAAGGTTTTGGGGAATCCTTGTACGATTTACTGCTGCTTTAAAGTATATAGTTGTACAAATTAAATGTAAGAAATATTAGAATATAAATCAAATTAGAAGGTAAATCAAATGTAAGAAATAGAATGTAGCTCTGTATGATTGACCTATGGGCCTTTAATATCAAAAGGAGATGTTACAAGTGCCATGTAAATCAGGAAAACCAAGGTGGTGTAATTTCCAGGACAAACAGTCTTTGATCTAGCTGTTAATGTAGATGGGGCAATTGGGGTTATCAATTCCAAAATCAAAGGCCTTTTGTCGAACTGTTAACAAAGCATGTTGGTAACTATATTTGACTGTGATACTTGGTTGATTCCTGTGATAGTTGTGTGATGGGCAATTGTAGGTATAATACACATTGCTAAATTGTATTTCTTTAAACTGCAACTGTTTCTTTAACTAATAACCTTTTACCTATTTACAGTACACAACATGTTTACTCCATCTTGTCTTAATTTAATGCAATAACAATTCAAGGTTTTGCCTATGTCATCCTAACGTCTAGTCCAAATACAGATTAAAGATGTCTAGGTTATGACATTAGACTGATAAGGGTGTTTTTCTTTTATTTTTATATATGAACTGCTTTTAACCCTAAGATGAATTAACCCATACATTACCAGTAGTAATTAGAAATGCTATACTATATATACATGCATGATCAATGCTAGGTACAGACTTACTGACCGACTCTGGAGGTGACCTACTGAGAGATTACCTGTATAATCAGGAGGGTATGTTATACTACTACCTTATATTGCAAGCATTTATTCATTTAATCTTTATATACTCTGCTTTATGATATATTAATGGATTACTAAGTTTATATATCTGTATTCATTTATATTCAATAAACTATATTAAAGGACCACTATAGTGCCAGGAAAATATACGGTACTCGTTTTACTGGCACTATAGTGCCCCCACCCTCAGGGTCCCCCTCCCGCCCGGCTCTGGAAAGGGGTTAAAACTTACCTTTTTCCAGCGCTGGGCGGAGAGCCCTCCTCCTCCGATCCTCCTCTTCTCCTCCCATGTGGCTGAATGCACACGCGCGGCAAGAGCTGCGCGCGCATTCAGCCGGTCACATAGGAAAGCATTATCAATGCTTTCCTATGGACGCTGGCGTGCTCTCATTGTGAAAATCACAGTGAGAATCACGCAAGCGCCTCTAGCGGCTCTCAATGAGGCAGCCGCTAGAGGGAATGGGGGAAGGCTTAACCCATTCATAAACATAGCAGTTTCTCTGAAACTGCTATGTTTATGAAAAAATGGGTTAACCCTAGCTGGATCTGGCACCCAGACCACTTCATTAAGCTGAAGTGGTCTGGGTGCCTAGAGTGGTCCTTTAATAAGACAAAAGTTATTGCATCCAACTCCTATTTTTATTGTATTCTCAATTATTTATGTATTTTAAATAGAGAAACTCTATACCGACTATACAATATTTTAGCTAAGATATCTGTATGGTTAGCCCTGCTAAATTCTAAGTTATAAGACGTTATAGCGGTAAATAGGAGTACTAGCGGTTACAGTTGAGGTGCTATATTGTTTTTATATCATTGTGTGTTTGGTTTAACCTTACTATATTTGTTATGTGTTATACTATAGAGCAGATAGTTAATGTATTTACTGCTATATGTCTATGGCTGGTCTTTGTTTTGTAGATTGTATAGTGAACTGTTTATTATTCTGATGCATTGTGGCTGATTTAAAGGACCACTTTAGTGCCCTGAGGGTGCCCCTACTCTCAGTCATCCTCCCGTCGGGCTGGATGGAGAGGAAGGGGTTAAACTTACCTCTTTCTCCAGCGCCTGGTGTGGAGCTCTCCGCCTCCTCTCCTCTTCGCCTGATTGCGCATGCTCGGCAGGAGCTGCGCGTGCATTCAGCCAGTCCATAGGAAAGCATTCGCAATGCTTTCCTATGGACGCTGGCGTCTTCTCACTGTGAAAATCACATTGAGAAGCGCGGAAGCGCCTCTAGCGGCATTGGAGAAGCATTGATGCCAGCCTCCTGCCATGTGACTATGGCCCCTGGGATGTATTGCCCTTTAAAAACATGATTTGAGCATAATGGATTTGTGTTGTGCTGCTGCTGGCCCTTTAAGAACCATCTGGGGACATACTGTGGAGTTACTGGGAGGCCACCATTTCATGTATCAGAGGCACATGGTGAGAACAATCGATGGCGGCCATTTTAACTCACAGACACTGTTTGGACTTTTCAACACGGTGCCATCTCACTGGTATTTGGTGCACATAGACATCGTGCAGTGGTTTTGGACTATACAACAGGGGACACATTATACAGTAATTATTTTTCATATAGCCTGTATATGTTCTGCGGAATCTGCATTAAACTGTATCTTCCAAAGTACTGAACGGATCTTGGTTCACCCAGATTTTTATGGGGTTATTGCATGTTTTGGGGTCCCTGTGATGTGTTTTATGATACTGTATTTCTCTGCCGGTGATAACTGCATTACCCATTGTGTAAGGTAATTTTATCACAGGCAGAGGGGAGGATTTTATGTGGGAGTGTCTGTAGGATATGAATATCCATTTTGCTCTATATCCTAACTGTTCATGTAAGGGTTAATTTGAATCAAGAATAAATTTGGAATTGTATCTCATGTCACAATGACTTATCTATTTACGGGAGATGTTATTGGAACATGATTTTGTTATTTACATGACATGACATGACATGATAAGGATTCTGGAATGACCTTGTTAATTGTCCAAGATTTCGGTATTTGTAATCATCTGGGTTTTATCCAATATGCATACATTATGTAACATCGAATTATAACTAAAAACAGCTGTTTATAACTTGTGAAAAACAATGTCATTGTCACGCCCATATGGTCATTTTTCCCCCTCCCATCCTGCTATGAAAATGGGTTATAAATATAACTGACGTATGAATACAATTTGAATTGGTTATTGAACACGTCTCTGCTATTCATTTCCAATTTCCAGAGCTCTGTATGAGTTGGCAAATATCCATCATCCACAAAGGGCCCAGGCTGATTTTATCCCCAACAAATTGGTGTCAGAAGTTTGGGTGCAATTAGGAACGGATTAGCAGGTAAGGGGGTCTTTAGCCCCTTGGGGACACAACTTCTGGAATTTAAGGGTATCATGACGGAGTATTTCTGTCGTGTGTCCTTAGGGGGTTGGGGACCTTTGCCTGCTTCTGCCATCCTCCCACACATTGCATTTCTTGTTTTAATGGGGTTTTTCACTATTTACATTTTTAAAGGGGATTTTCACAGGATAATGTCTTTGGTAGACATGGTATTTTGTTAAGTCTTAGGTAGACTTCTATTACTCCACGGGTTGGAGGATTGCCTTTGGTAGGTAGTAGTAGTTATTGTGCACATTTCCTCTTTGGTAAGAGGTTCACCTTTGGCCAGGTGTTAAAAATAATTTCAAGCCTTTGGTAGGCTGTGATGTCCTGTGATGTACACTTACATATGGGAGACGTCCCTAGATCCCTCTTTGGTAGAGGTTGCCTTTGGTAGGTTGTAAAACAGATTTCCAGTCTTTGGTGGACTGTGGTATTTATTTAACGTAGATGTCAATTTGGCAGACTAAAATGGTTTAAAAAAATAAATAAAAGGAAAAAAAGGGGGGTTAAAAGGTATGATGGATGTTTGGCATTACTCCGGCTTGCTAATTTATGTGCTATTTTATGATGTGCAACGCTGATTTTAAGCATAAAGTCTTAATTGAGGGAATGTCAAAAGTACATGTAAAGGTGATGATGAATAAGAAAAAACTAGAGGTTATTTAAGGGGGGCTACAAATTCTAGAACTAACATGATTTCTCTACATGTATGTTTGTTTGCATAATGAGCCCTTATTTTTATACTTGGACAAAAGTACTATAAGCCCACTACACTTTTTCATGAGAGTGGGATGTATGATTGTTTATATGATGAGCCCTTTATTTTCATATTGGGACAAAAAGTCACTTCATTCAAAACGTCAAACACCACATTCTTTCTGCCCTGAGTGTTTGTTGCAGAGAACTTATGTTGTAAATTTAGATGATTATGAATTAGAGAGCAAAATGTATATTTTCAGCGTTCCAACACATGCTTCATATTGTGCTGTAAGCTAACTTGTAGTATTCCAGTATGTCACATGTTGTATGTGCTTTAAATTGTATGTATTCTGTAAATTATTGTATGGGGTTGCTGAGATTTTATTGCTTGCGACCCAAACTGTGAAGAAGTGGGTTTGAAATTTTGGTCATGGAATGTAGGATCAGAAAACCATGGACAAAGGTTTTTACCTGTGTTGATATGACTTTTGGAAACTCAAATTGACCGGTCAAAGTTTTGCCATGCCTTTAACATGGAGTAGTATAAATATTTTGAGTCTTTGAGAGTTCTGACAAATGCAGGTGATACCATGTCTGTGTAATCTGGTCCAAATGTTCTATAAGCGTATAAGAGAGAAATTCCATTGACAGGTTTCATATGTCGCAACTGGTTAATGCAAGTGTTATACAAATGTTTAAGTCAAACGCATTATATGGCCGTACGGGATCCCTTCTGTAAAAAATAAAAAAATAAACCCTTTGGTACCAGAAATCTTAAATAAATCCAATACAAACTAAAATTGGTATACCTTACAATAATATGTTCTGAATACAGCTGTTAGAAGTTTATTCTGTGTGAATGATGATTGTCATAAATGTTTGTTTTGGTTACTCATTTTGAAGTGCGCAGTTTAATTGTCATGTATGTTAATTTATTATGTGTTATTTTAAATTATATTTGAATAAGTTTGTCTTAGTATTGATACAGATGAAAATGGCAGCGTAATAATCTATTAAATAACTGATTTATTATTGAATACTAGTCCAAGAGCAATATGAGTTGTAGTCTTAAGAAAGAAAAAAGGAGGGAGTCTGTTTTTGTAAATTTTAGCTGATTTCCAAAATTCTGTTGCAATAATGGACTTCCTGCCAAAATTTGACTTTCCTGTCCAGTTGCCAGGTGCTCTGATCTAACCTTAAAGTAGTACTGCTTGCATTGTTTGCAGACATGCATAATGCACAAATATGAGAACCAAATTATGTCCGTCACATAGTGTGACATTTATTAATTTATTTTGGATTGAGTTAATTGCCTGTCCATGAATATGCTTTTTGTATTGGCATGTCTGCTGGATATCTGCTACATGTTTTCTGTGCTATAAGATGATGTGTGATATTACAATGAGTATGAAGAATATTTAAAGAATATTTGCATGTCATTAACGCAAGCCTTTAGTGTCTTTTTACAACAGATTTAAAAAAAACGCTGATCAGCCAACAAGAAAGGGGCCCCTGGGAAAGAAAAAGAAAAAATATATAATTTGCTTTTCAAAATCGTGGATCCACGTTTCAGTATTATTAGGGGAGTATTTAGAGTTAACGCTACTTTTAAAGTGCATTGCATTATTTAAGAAAAGAAAAATGTGTTATGTTATATGGTTATATAACAAGAAAAATTATGGATGTATAGGATAGGTTTTTTCCAAGATTAAGATTCATCTAGTATGCCTCATTGATTATAGGAAAATGATGAAATGGTATTTTTAATAGAGATCAGATAATTTCTTTTGAGGCAATTCTAAACTACTGTATTATATTTGTATTGGTATATTGAAAGCATTTTGCAGACCCAGAAGAGAATAAATAATATAATAATAATAAAAGGAACCATACTATGGGAAGAGGTCACCCTATTAAATTGCTAAGGGGTTAAACTCATTTTGATAAGCATATGAAATTTAGTTTTTGTGGTTAGAATTTTTGATACTCAATTTGAACTCAATTGAAGTATTAAAACCATATCCTTGCAGGTATAGGAAACAGCTGCAATATGATTTTAATATTTGCAATATATTAGTGTTCTGACAATGGAAAAGTTCCTAACCGCATGTCTGTATTACACCTATGACCCAGACTGTCAGTATTGCAAACCCCATATGAAGACTCTGCTTTCACTGTTTATGTATATACCCCTAGACAACTGTGCTATACATGCACAATAAATCTTCAAAAGCCTATTAATATTATATCTGTGTGGTACACAAATAGGTGTACACAAAGAGGGGGTGTGAGTTAAGTCATCTCGACCTTCATATGGAATATGCTTCCTCCTTGTTCACTTTTGGTCAAACTGTTGGTCTGTGACTGGCCCTCTTTGAACTGAATTTCTTGGGAAGATTCATGAGAAAGATACAGCAGGTTGTTTTGGATATAAAGAAAGAGGGAAAAGTATGTTGTATCGGTCACAAAAGGATTGTGATCTTAAGCAGGCGAGACAAAGAAAGTTTGGAGGTGATAGATTGAATCAGAAAAGTTTTAGAGGCAGAGGTAGAGAATTTGATCAAAGGATTTAACTTTTGTAGAGATGGTAACTTCAGCACTGTTTTAATTATGGATAGCAGGGATTCACCCAAAGGTGCTTGTGGTGAACCCGGTTCTCCTGGTCAACCTGGCCCAGCTGGCATTCAAGGACTCCCACCCTGGCAGGTTCCTCAATACCAACCACAACTTTCAAGCTATACCCACACCCAACAACCTCAGCCTAATACACAGATGGTTCATGTTTTTAATACTTTATATATAGTTTTGATAGATAAAGCAGTATTAATGCTGGCTCTTAGAGGATGTACAAGCTGAAGTTGGGACCTAGACATTGTTTGCATAGGCTGTGCAATGTGAAATAACTAAAATAAAATAGGATAATAAGTATGCTTAGTCAATTTGTAAAGTGGTATAATAGAGGCATCTGCAATAAATTAAGTGGGTTTTCAAGACCTGACAAGTGAGAACAACTTAATATAACATATGTCTACAGTTTGCTGTCCCTTCCTTATCAGAGGCCACTTGCAACACAGCAAGACAACTCTTCCTAAACCTGTATTAAACAAAGCACTTTAGAACAATAGTAATTTATTTTGTTTCTCCTATTTCATTCCTAGTTGTTCTGAAAAAAATATATTGTTTAAGTGGGATAACTGTATGGAGGTTCCAACATGTATTAAAACATGATCACACACATCGGGATCTATAAAAGGTTTCGGTTTCCAAAGATGTTATCAGGGTCCACAAAATTTTATTAAAGTAATCAATTGAGATTATCAAATCAAGGTTTAAGTTTAAGAACAGCATTTTATTGGGAATTATACCAATATGTATATGTTAGTGTTTTAGTACTCAACAAGCATTTATATAGAATGAGTGCTTCTCTCATCCATACAAGGCATTTTAAAGGGAAATTATGTATTAAAATTTTATAAAGGACATAAACAGAACTGAGAGACGTACATGTTACACTAGTTAAGAGTTTAACTTTAGTCTCTAATTTGAGTTTAGCCTAGATAATTAATTTATTGATGCCGTACTGATCCTTGTGTTTGTATGATTATAGAGACCGTACTGGAGTATTTGTGCTGCCTGATATTTGGGACTACACACCAATCTCTCTGGCTGACCTACCTGCCTACTTACCTTTTTTGCAATTAAATCTGTTTGGTCAAAATCCATGCTGGCTGAAGAAACTGAGATGCTTACTTATGAGGACATAAACTAACTTGGAAAGTCCTGAAGATGCAGTGCTGTCTAATGCCGCTATTTCTGTATTACCCTTTCAACAATTGGGGTGTTGCACAGAGTATTGTGGTGAACATCCAGCAAACAGAAGAATTAAGAACTATGTGGAAGCTGACATTGTCTTGTTGTCAGCCATATTGCTACCCTTAGCTATGTTATGGTGTCTAAGATTATGGAACAAAGTTTATGGTGTCTAAGATTCTTTATACTCCTTGAAAGACTT
Source organism: Pelobates cultripes (assembly GCA_933207985.1). Lineage (NCBI taxonomy): Eukaryota > Metazoa > Chordata > Amphibia > Anura > Pelobatidae > Pelobates > Pelobates cultripes. Next base: position 2,652,347 of record OW240922.1, on the reverse strand, counting down.
ATAATATTTTTCTGGACTATGCTGGACTATTGAACTATTTTGTTATTTTTATTTTTGTAGAGTTAGCCGGAGAGAGAGGAAGTGTTAGCTTACTCAGGCATGGATGTACTATGTGTGTCATTGATGTATGTTGAGTGTACCAAGGATGGATTCCAAGGTATTAAGTGTGGATATGACTGGACTATCGAAATAGGGATTTGATTAGGAGGCATAGGACGCAAGGTCATGATTGGGATTATTGCTAGAATTGCAAACTGATTAGAAATGATCTTATGATTTAATATGTAAGTGGGCCTTTTCAAACTAATCAAGAAGTGTTTCCCAATCCCGATACCTGAGCTATTTACTTACATGGTGCAGGTTTTATAAGTCACTAATGCTGTCAACGTGAGGGGATGACATGTCTACACAGTCATGGCCCTCACTTAGAGTTTCCCCAGATGTGCTTTTTTCCTCAATTATGAGTTTTTGCCACTGGGTTTTTTGACCTGGCCCAAGTTCACTGGGTGGACTGGTAATCCAAGACCCTGGTCCAAAGAGGGGAAATAGATTTTATTCCCATTTTTGAATATATGTGTTTACGTTGTGAATTATAATAATAATATTCCCGTTGTTAGGAATAATACACTTTGCCTGTTTTGATCCAAGGCTCAAGTTGCAGATAACATGATGTGCAGTTAAGATGTCAGCTGTTTGAAATATTTAACTTGTACACTTAAAGATGTGTACAACAGATGATTACAGAAGCTGAAAATCGACAGCTCGATCTCCTCTTAAAGGGAAAACCTGCGGCATAGAGCAAATGGGGGAAATCGAGGTGAAGAAATAAGGAAAGTCCCGCAGACGTGATTAGCACGTCTGAATATACCTCCTTTTGTTTCTCTGCCGCAGGCCTCCCATGGATATTCCATAAGGTAGATCATGATATGATCTAAGAGAGGAATTGTAGGATATGAATATCCATTTTGCTCTATATCCTAACTGTTCATGTAAGGGTTAATTTGAATCAAGAATAAATTTGGAATTGTATCTCATGTCACAATGACTTATCTATTTACGGGAGATGTTATTGGAACATGATTTTGTTATTTACATGACATGACATGACATGATAAGGATTCTGGAATGACCTTGTTAATTGTCCAAGATTTCGGTATTTGTAATCATCTGGGTTTTATCCAATATGCATACATTATGTAACATCGAATTATAACTAAAAACAGCTGTTTATAACTTGTGAAAAACAATGTCATTGTCACGCCCATATGGTCATTTTCCCCCCTCCCATCCTGCTATGAAAATGGGTTATAAATATAACTGACGTATGAATACAATTTGAATTGGTTATTGAACACGTCTCTGCTATTCATTTCCAATTTCCAGAGCTCTGTATGAGTTGGCAAATATCCATCATCCACAAAGGGCCCAGGCTGATTTTATCCCCAACAGTGTCTGAGTGTATTGTACATGTTTATTGGTTGTTTTCAAAAACCCTGTGGGCAGTACTATGTTTGTGGATTGTGAATAAAAGAGGCTGTATGTGCCAGTACAGTCAGTTCTGCTTGACCTCAAAACGAAGTGTCGTCTCGTTATTGGGGGAATTGGATTGTATGCTGATTGCCAGGAGTGTAAACTGATTGTATGCTTTTCCTGTTCAGCTGCTTACAGCATTCATATGCTTGAGAGCATTCATATGCTTCTCTGGTTCGGTGTTTGTGGTGTCTGCTGCAGTGCTTGGAGTCCTCAGGAAGCGCTAGGAGCATCCTTCGACGGAGGTACCCAGACGGAGTGCCGTCAATCTGTTACAATAAACATAGCAGTTTCTCTGAAACTGTGTGTGTATGTGTGTGTATATATATATATATATATATATATATATATATATATATATATATATATATATATATATATATATATATATATATATATATGTGTGTGTGTGTGTATATATATATATATATATGTGTATATATATACAAACATATATATACAAACACACACACATATATACATGCGGCGTGTGTTTGTGCTTTAGGGTGCACACCCTAATGCAATAGGCTGCACACGCCTATGGTGTAGGCATTGAACAAATATCCCCCCATTGGAGAGGAGGGGACAGAGATCTTAAATTGTCCCAAAGAGAAACATATTGGATCTATTGATTAGATTCCTTAGAGCCAAAGAGGATCAATGTCGATATAGATCTAGCTAGTTTTATGATGTGATACTGTCCTCTTCTCTTTCTAGATAATATCCATTATAAGGAAACTGATTGTTAAGATTTACTTGATTTTCTGAAAAAGATTTGCATCTCTCCTTAAAAAGGAATTTTTTTCTTCCTTTTGTATTTATGCTTTCATATTTATATCTATATATTGTTTGTATCTATAAGAGAACTTAGATTTCACTGATTAATCAAATTTATAATCACTTAAGTTTTCACATGTTACGCTATCATTTTTTCGGGGTTTTGTTTGATTTTTTTTTAATTTTTTTTATTAGAGTTATGCACATGATATACATCTGTGTCATTTATATATGAGGGATAAACAGTTGAAGATTATTTCAAGGTTGTTTGATTTATAAAGAGTTTTTTTAATATAGAAGACTTTTTTTAATATAAAAATTTTTTTCTTCATCAAATCTCAATAATTATACGTTTGGTCCACATCATACTTCTAAATATTAAATATATTTTTTCCATAAATTGGGAATCATTAATAGAAGGTAGCATAAACAATTTAGTATTGTCATCAAGTGGAAATATTTATTTTATTTGTGTGTAATGATACATTACATAAATACACATGAAATATATAAAAAAAATTCAAGATTTTTTTTATTAAAACCTTTTGTGATAAAAGATGCATGGTTTTTCTTTTCCCATTGTATTTCATCTTTATGTAATTTATCATTTTTATAAATAAATATATATATATATATATATATATATATATATATTTAATGTACATGTATACAATTAATCTTTTTTTCTAAATTAAATTTTTTCACACCTGCAATATTATTATTCTCCGAGCATCAAAGCTCGCTATGGAAAGCTTATAAATTCATAGTTGGAACGCGTAGACGTTCAGGACGTTTCAACCGAAATCGCAAGTGACACGCAAAACCAGAAGAAGGAGGTGGAATGCATACACGGTCCGGTGGAACGCAAGCCGTACGAACCCGCAAAAATTTACACTGTCAATTACACACATCAGCCGGTGTTATCAACAGGTCCAGTGGAAGCTGTCCAGCAATATCCCTTAGTGGATTTAAAGGCACATATCTCATTTACATCTTGTGAGTGCAACCATTATTGCAGTGTGTTATCTAATCCAACTGTACATCACTGTGTTGTTTGTTCTCTTTTTTATTTTAGTTCTTAGCTGCATCCCTTTTTCCTTTTTTTCTACACTTCTGATATTGAAGAGGTCTAAGTGGGAAAGACCTCTAGGGAAGCTATTCTGTTCTTATTCAGTTAAAGGACCACTATAGTGCCAGGAAAATATACCCTGAGGGTGCCCCCACCCTCAGGGTCCCCCTCCCACCCGGCTCTGGAAAGGGGAAAATGGGTAAAACTTAGCTTTTTCCCGCGCTGGGCGGGGAGCTCTCCACCTCCGATCCTCCTCTGTTCCTTCCCGTCGGCTGAATGCGCGCTTGCATTCACAGTGAGAATCACGCAAGCGCCTCAAGCGACTGTCAATGAGACAGCCGCTGGAGGCTTTGGGGGAAGGATTAACCCATTTATAAACATATTTTGTTTGTTAATAAAAAAATGGGTTAATCCTAGCTGGACATTAAGCTGAAGTGGTCTGGGTGCCTAGAGTGGTCCTTTAAGTACATTTTATTCATTTATGTGAGAGATGAGTCATTTATTTTTTGTTACACATAATGTTTACGCCATTTTGTCCCAGACAAAATACAATAACAATGCATAAACAAGCTTCAAGGCTATCCTATGATTTTTTTCAGTACACAATATACTATGGTAACCCTAACTAGATAAGGATGTTCAGACTTTAAGATGCCATCTTGAACTAAGTCTGGAAAATTTCCATGACGTACGCACCTTTTAGTTATGGCCTTGTATGTTTGCCAAGTTAAGGGAGGTCCTAAATTGAATAAAGTAAAAAAAGTGTTACTTTTTCATATTTGAACTACGGTAACCCTAAAATGGAGACACTTAAGGTATAAATAGGTGTACTTTTAAATGTTAAGACACAGAGGAGAGACGTGGAGACAGACGCTGCTCCATCGTAAAATGACAGAGAGGCTGACATGATCAGGAGGGTATGTTAACCTATTAATGATATTTTCAAGCATTTAGTTTAATCTTAGAAACTCTGCTATGTGGATTTTATATGTCTATTTATATTTTTATATAATAAATATCTAAAAGACAAAACTTTATTGCTTCCAAGACAATCCTTATTTTATATTGTATTCTCAATTATTTATATATGTTAAATAGAGGATCTCTTACACTAACTATATAAAATGATGGCTAAGATATCTGTATGGTTAGCCCTGCCAAGTTCTATGCTTTAAGACGTTATAGTGGTAAATAAGGTAACCAGCCGCGGTTACACTTTTCTTTGTCCCAAAAAGGCTCTCGCATGCTCCCTGTTATATGGTGTATTGTTTGGTATAAAGCTGCAGTCAGCAGACACTTTCTTTTGTTATTTCAATAAAAATCAGTGGAGCGCTATCTACCTTTAACCCCTTAGTGACCAGGCTGTTTTTCAAAATTATTGCTGCTGGGAGCAAGGCTCTTTTTACATTTCTGTGGTGTTTGTGTTTAACCAAAAGAGAGAAACACTCGAATCACTGGATATAACAATCCAGCAGTTCGAGTATAAACTGGAACTATTGTAATAAAGATTAAATTTGAAAAAAAATAATAACTGAAAAATAGAATGATTCATCAAATACCCATCCCAAACCTTAGAGCCATCCAATGTGAAATAATAAATACAAAGACTTTCGGCTAAACCTCTTAAATATTAAAAGTTACAGGGTCAATATAGGGCTTGCCCGATCTAGTTTGCCAGATTGGTTTGCTGGACCTTTGTTGCCTTTTGAGACCATATGGTAGCCCAGGAATGTGAAATAACCCCATCATGGCATACCACTTTCAAATGTAAACAACCCAGGGTATTCCAAATGGGGTATTTCCTGTCTTTTGTTGTAGCCACTTAGTCACAAACGCTGGCCAAAGTTAGCAGATCAGTTAGTCTGTACTTGATCATGAATACAGCCAATACATACTTAATTGGCACAGATATATCGAAGATGTGCTTCTGTTATGGACTGGGTCCATTCCAAAATTCCAACAGTTGGTAAACATCCTTAACGACAACGACTTCGGGTTGCAACTAACATCAGTCATTTGATGAAAAGACCAAAAATACCAAAGAACAATAAATGGGAAAGCAACCCTGATGGGGGCTCCAAAAAGCTGGTATAGATAAGAAAAAAAATGAACACAATAACATCCTCAAAAGATACCTTATAAACTGACTTGGAGGTCAGAAATTGTGTATATACAAGGAAGAGGCACATAAACTACTTGGGGTTTATGTGAAGATAAGTCTCCTAAAAAAAAAAACAAAACAAAAAAACTTTATTAAACCTCTACCATAAAAGGATACTGTGGTAACAATAACCCTCATAATAGTGCTGTAAAATGCTATTTCCCCTTAAGTGAACCACAAGGGGAAAGGCTAGTGGCTAATTATTGTTGTAAAGGTATAATATAAGTGCAGTAAGAGCCTTCCGTAAAAGCACAATTAATTAATGTGTTTGAATAATTCCTTGAAAAGAGAGCATAACTAGGGAAACTACTGTAGACAGTTCCTCCTAGAACAGTGTTACGATTGCCTCCAAGCTGGCTGGAAGTTGGACCGTAGAAAGGATGCTCCTAGCGCTCACCAAAGGACCATCAGCACCGTAGACACCATAACTACTGCGTAGACACCATAAGCACTGCAGACTCAACGAACCGCCGCTTCTGGGCTAGGATCCCACTGCTGCCACCAAATGTTAAGGTTACCCCCAGGCTAGCTGGACGCTGGACCGCTTGGATGATCTGGATCCCGGTGTGGAGAGAGAGAGAAGCCGCTTCAACTAGCCGACCGAGAGAATCCTGGAGATGTAGAACAATCCCACTAGCTATTATACAGCTAGGATACCCTTTTCCCCACAAAACGAGTTGAGGCTGCGATTTGTAGGTCAAGCGAGAAATGGCACCTGGGCATCGGTATTTATGCAAAATCTCAGGTCCAGGGACAGCCCCCTCTGGACCTGATGGGATACAGGAATAATACAAGGGGTCAACCAATAAGAATGAAATGCATCGTTTGGATGTGTTACCGCCCAGTTTGGAGATAATGAACCCAACGGCTATGCCAATACAACTATCTCCAAGCGCCCAAAATACCACGTGTTTATTATACATGGAAAAACAGGTTAAAAATATATAACTTCAACATTTTCAGCTATACTTTGGGAGATGAACATAGACCGCCGAGAAGGGGGTACTTAACCTGCGGTTAACCGCAGCATTCAACATTCTAATTGAGGCCAAACACCAGGCTGTAGGTGGTCCCCATTCGTGCCCCTTTCGGTAGTTGGACCATCGGGAGATAAGGCACGAACGAGAATGCCCGGAGACCGTCAATTAACCTGCGGTTAACCTCATACTGCAACTCTCGGGGTGATCAAGTGGTAACACTCCCCTGGTAGGGTGGTCGATTGTTCGGTTGTTGAAAGGTTAAGTGGCGGCACACGCCAGGGACCGGGTGGTCCGTAATTCGTGTAACGAATTGATTTATGTAATCCGTTCGTGGGTTGGGTACAGGATACAAGTACTGAAGCAATATTATAACAATGAAACAACATAATGCTTGTCTGTAAGGGGTTTGTAACAAAGAGTATCGGCAGAAAACATGTAACGTTTTAACAATAGATACAATATTGCATTCGGGAAACTGCTACACGCACTGCTATGCTAATTCCCTGCAATCTCCTATTAACACCTTCATGGGTGTTCTGAGCTAAAGATATCTCTAAGGTCTGTAACTAAATGTCCCTATATCAATCACACCTCTTGTTTGTACTCCAAGTTAAA
>OW240922.1:2600454-2633675 GCA_933207985.1 Pelobates cultripes | reverse complement strand
CTTGGATACCCCTTGCCTCCAGGAGGTCCTTTAACGTGGAGCGTTTTAGCGTAGCAAAATCAATCTCCATCCATACTCCATTTATGCTTGTTCCTCCGTGAGTCTGGATCCCACCGCTGCCACCAATGTACAATATTCCACAGATTACCTCCGCTTAAGATCCCAGTGAGGCTCAGGAACAAGTAAATTATAAATCCACAGGCAAGGTTTCCAACAGGCAAAATAATCCAATAGTATCCCCACAGCAATCCCAATGACTGGACGACACATAGCATCAGGAGCAGAACTAAAAGTTTTATTCCACAGTGGCCTTTTAAAGCATGCTCCCATGCAAGGGAGGGATTACATTTATTAACACAATAGCCAATCCTGTCCTGGTAACCTCCCACACATCTCCTCTCCTCAGCCGGCATCATAATCCCCTTATCCAGTACAGCAATTCCCCCCATTTCTGGATGTACCCCTAAACCTAGGGGTACCACTTTAAATTATGCATCCCCTGGTAGCCCTGATCTGGGTGGACAACATATCCAAAAATCACCCAGATCAGACCAGGGGTTCGGGAATTTCATGGAGGGAATAAAATGACCGACCGCACTGGATGAACTAGCCGAATTGGGCTCCATGCGATTGGGCCCTGCGGTCGGTCCTGGAAAAGGCGAATGAAGTACATGAAAGCCTCCAGCTATAGAGGCTGGGGAGGGTTCGCCTGAATCCCCTCGTTCGGTTGATTATGCCTACCGAACGAGGGGCCGTTCGGTAGTTTGGAACCGAACGGACCGGGCTGATGGAGGTCTCAGCGGTGTTCGCCTAGTCGAGTGTCCGTTTTGAGTTCCAGATACTCGACGGCAAAACACAGCTGTTCGGGAGTTTAAGATGGCTGCCACCACGTGTTCGTTTCCCGAATGGCGGCCACCCCCGAGAACAAAGGATTGCTACACAGCTTGTCAATTACCCGTTCGCAACAATGTTGCAACGGGTAATTGAAGGTACACTTCACACAGGGGAGGTCTGACTGTTCAGTAGTTTCATTCGAACAAAGGAAGGGAATGAAACTACCTAACATTCAGACGAATACAATACATTTAGCACATAGAACTTTGCTATTTTACACAAATGCATTCCATTACTGCATATACATTTAGCAAATAGACGAATACAGGTTAAACATAATACAAGTCCCAGGGCAGCTCATGGCCATCCGCTACAATCATTAATAAGTTAACATACCCTTCTGAACATGTCATCAGGTCAGCCTCTCTGTCATTTTAAGATGGAGCAGCGTCTGTCTCCAAGTCTCTCCAAGTGTCTTAACCTTTAAAAGTACACTTATTTATACCTTAAGTGTCGTCATTTTAGAGTTACCATAGTTCATATATGAAAAAGTACCACTTCTTTTACTTTATTCATTTTAGGACCTCCCTTAACTTGGCAAACATACAAGGCCATAACTAAAGGGTGCATACGTCATGGAAATTTTCCTGACTTAGTTCAAGATGGCATCTTAAAGTCTGAATAGTTTATCTATTGTTTATACTAAGAGGTAAGTGCACAGTCGTGGGAGATTCCCGGATTTGGGGAAGTTCCATTAACTTGGGGTTACAACAGTATATTGTGTACTAAGAGAGTCGTAGTATAGCCTTGAAGCTTGTTTATGCATTATTGTTATTGTAATTCATCTGGGACAAAATGGCGCAAACATATAATGCACTGAGGTTATTGCTTAAAGAAACATCTATGAAAAACAATATGTTCCATTTCTAACACCTTGTTAGTTTGCAATATCTCTTAAAGACACAGTTTAAGAAATACAACATTTCATTCTAAAACTTGGAATATTTGCATTTGCCCATAACAATATCTATTGATACTTTCTTGTGTCTCTGTTTTGCACTTTGTTATCAAACATATAACACAGCATTAAAATCCTTTGTCTGCACTAACTATTGGTGTGCTTGGATGTTACTTTATGTCATATATACCTGGTGGGGGAAACGGGTTTTTCACTGCTAACACCCTCTTTTTGTAAAACTGCATGCCTCACCAAACTAGCCCATGGTAATAGAGCATTCACTATAACATTCTGTGCACAATACAGAACAAGAACAAACCTTCACAGGCTCCGGCCTGTGGGGCTGGCGCTAAACATTCCGCTACTACATTCTTAGGCAGTCATGGGGAGAGCAGAAGAGAAACCGAATCCCTCCTACATCTGGTTTTTATTCATTGTATTCCTAAAGTAGGCTGGCCTGTGACGTCACTGCCAGAAGCACATGGCTTAAGGAAACCATAGAATGGCCTACACACTGCCCCTAGTGGTGCCTCTAAAGCATTAACCTCATTAGCTTTAGTTTATATCATAAATCATTCATTTAATATCATAACATTAATTTAGAAGTTCAAAAAAGGGAACAAAAGTATTTACAGGCTGCAAAATTATAGAAAATAAACAGTGGGACGACTAAAGCATAGCTCTGGATCATGCAGACGCACAGGTTAGATATATTTGAAGCAGAAACCCAGTTTGAAGCACAAAGGTACATGAAAAGTTGTGACCCTATAAAAACATAAAATGTTCCAGACCAGCCCTCTAGTCGTTGGGAAGAAGGCTGACCTCTCCAAGTACCAATGTAATGGAGGATTCTGTTACATATCTAACCTGTGCCTCTGCATGATCCAGGGCTATGCTTGTCTTCAGTTTATATAAGTCTCTCCGTTGATATAATAAAACACAAGTGGAGAGCAAAACATTGCATAACATAACAATCCGTTACAGAAACAGGACCTGGGATAACAATGACAACTTTATTATTCCTTAGCCATTTATGACGGAATTATTCCATCATGGATGTCCTATGTATTCTGTCATGGATGCCTTAGATCCTATTTAAATTGTACGGCACCCCACCTGCAATAAAAATTGTAAGAGAAAAAAATAAGTTCTCTTTTTTTCCCAGTGTTGAGACCCCTGATGCAGTACCCTTTTCTAGATATCCAGTCTTAGATTAGAAAATTACGTTACACATGTGTAATGTGTATTTCATGTTACTGTACTTTCTTTTCATTCACAATGCCATTGTGATGCACTATATTGTCTCAGTAAAATAACATGCTGAACTTGATGGACGCAAGTCTCTTTTCAGCTATGTAACATTAATAAAGCAAAACAGGAAGAGAGATCACTGCTTAAGTAACCACCTGAGACATCTATAGCTAGCCTGGTAAGTCCACTGCAATTAAGAAAATGTTCTAATCTAAAGTGTTTTCTTTCCACTAGATGGTTCCATAAACAGAAATGAAATCAGTGGATTGTACACTTCAGTTTCTTCTCCGGATTATGTAAGCAAAGATAACGATTTCTGTCGTGAAACTACAGAATCCGAGGAAGTAAATCTCCAAGACATTAATACGCCCATAGAACATATACAGACTGAATATCCATCTACTCATATTAAGGAGGAACCGGTCTCATGGCAAGATGGAAATCTTATTGAAGCTTTCATTTGCACAACCAAGGGAGATGCACAAATGAACTATACAACAAAATGTGAATCCGCATCAAATGAAAAACAAATTCCTGTAAACAATGATATTTATACAGGCACAGACCATAGACAGACAGAATATCCACCTGACCTTAAGGTAGAATCAGCCTCATGTGAAATCGACACTCTCTCCAGTATCAAGGTTTATACACCCACAGGAGATAAACAGATGGACTATACATCAAATAATGAATCCGTATCAAACAAAGAAGAAAATTCCAGAGACACAGATATTTATGCACCCACAGAACATACACAGACAGAATATTCATCTACTCTTATTAAGGTGGAATCAGCATCAAATGAGGATGGAAATTTCACCACCTTAGACCTTCTTACCCCCACTTGTCATTCTGAAATACAAAACTCTTTTGAATGCAGAAAAGGCTTCACTGAATCTTCAGATATTAAGAAACGTGTAAGGATTCATACAGGAGAAGAAACATCAAATCACAATAAACATATGAAGATTCACAAGGGAGATAAATCATTTTCCTGTTCAGAATGCGGAAAAAGTTTCAGTAACTCTTCTAATCTGAAGGCTCATCTAAAAATTCACACAGGAGAGAAACCGTTTTCCTGTTCAGAATGCGGAAAACGTTTCTGTCACTCTTATAATTTTAAGGCTCATCTAAAGATTCACACCGGAGAGCAATCCAATTCATGTTCTGAATGTGGGAAATGTTTTGCTCACATGATACATCTTAAGGCACATCAAAGGATTCACACAGGAGAGAAACCCTTTTCATGTTCAGAATGTGGAAAACGTTTCAGTGACTCTTCCACTCGTAACAAACATCAAATGATTCACACAGGAGAGAAACCATTTTCATGTTCAGAATGTGGAAAACGTTTTCGTGACTCTTACGGTCATGCCGCACATCAAAGGATTCACACAGGAGAGAAACCATTTTCATGTTCAGAATGTGAGAAATGTTTCAGGGACTCTTCCGCTCTTAAGAAACATCAAAGTTGTCACACCAGCGAGAACTCCTATTCATGTTCTGAATGTGGGAAATGTTTGTGTAACGCTTCAGCTCTTAAGACACATCAAAGGACTCACACAGGAGAGAAACCATTTTCATGTTCTGAATGTGGGAAATGTTTTGCCATCTTGTCAGCTCTTAAGAAACATCAAAGGACTCACACAGGAGAGAAATCCTATTCATGTTCTGAATGTGGGAAATGTTTTGCCCTCTTGTCAGCTCTTAAGAAACATCAAAGGACTCACACAGGAGAGAAACCATTTTCATGTTCTGAATGTGGGAAATGTTTTGCTCTCGTGTCAACTCTTAAGAAACATCAAAGGATTCACACTGGAGAGAAACCATTTTCATGTTCAGAATGTGGAAAACATTTCAGTGACTCTTCCACTCGTAACAAACATCAAATGATTCACACAGGAGAGAAACCATTTTCATGTTCAGAATGTGGAAGACGTTTCCGTGACTCTTACGGTCATGCCGCACATCAAAGGATTCACACAGGAGAGAAACCATTTTCATGTTCAGAATGTGAGAAATGTTTCAGGGACTCTTCCGCTCTTAAGAGACATCAAAGGTGTCACACCAGCGAGAACTCCTATTCATGTTCTGAATGTGGGAAATGTTTGTGTAACGCTTCAGCTCTTAAGAAACATCAAAGGACTCACACTGGAGAGAAACCATTTACATGTTCAGAATGTGGGAAATATTTCAGACAAATGACAAGTCTTAAAACCCATCAGATAATTCACACAAGAGAAAAAACTATTTCTTGTTAAGAATGTCTGAAATGTTTCATTGTTCAATGCTACACTCCGATTAATACATTATTTGAAAATAAGAACCATTGAATGCTACCCTGCGCTGTGTTCCTGTCCACCTACAAATTTGCCTTCAGAAGAGCAGGGGGTAAAACAAAATACCAAGGGTGGCCAAACTTCAAACCTGTAAGAGCCTCATGGTATAATTTAGAAATTTTCAAGAGCCGCATAGAAAGTTTAATGGATTATTCCACATAAAAATTAAACTTGAATTCTAATTTTATTAATATGATTTATTACCGTATAAGTCGACCCGAATATAAGCCGAGGCCCCTAATTTTACCACAAAAAACTGGGAAAACTTATTGACTCGAGTATAAGCCTAGGGTGGGAAATGTAGCAGCTACTGGTAAATTTCTAAATAAAATTAGATCCCAATAAAATTACATTAATTGAATATTTATTTCCAGTATGTGTATATAATGAATGCTTTGTGTATGTAATTAATGCAGTGTTTGTGTATATAATGCAGAGTGTGTTTGTATGAGTGTGTATATATAATATGCACTCATACAAACACACTCTGCATTTTATATATACGCACACACACTCATACAAACACACACTCTGTGTGTGTGTATATATATAAAGAGTGTGTGTTTGTGTAGTGTGTGAAAACTGGGTGGGGGGGAGGGCATTTTTATTATTTTATTATTTGAATATTTTTATTAAAAAAATTTTTTTTAGTTCCCTCTCCCTGCTTGATACCCAGTGGTCCAGTGGCATGGGCTGTGCAGGGGGAGCTGGCAGCAAGCAGCTCCCTTCACCTCCCCTGTTCAGCTCACAGTATAAGTCTTGCAGTCTGCCTGTTGCGCGGAGCGTTGCCACGGTAACCCGTGGCAACCCTCTGGCGGCCGCTGGTGTTGCGAGACTTACACTGTGAGCTGAACGGAGCTGCTACAAAGGTAACAGCTTGCTCCGGCACCCAACAGGACCACCGGGCTTATAATGAGCCCGGCCGTCCTGGTCAGTATTGTGGCAATGTAAGTTGCCATAATACAGACACTGACTCGAGTATAAGCCAAGGGGGGCTTTCTCTGCACAAAAAATGTGCAGGAAAAACTCTGCTTATTCTCTAGTATATACGGTATACGAAAAAAGAGAATACATTAATACATGAGAATAAAATCATTAAACGTGTATTTTTTTTATTGTATTTTTGCCAATCTTTCTTTTATTGAGGCATTGTGATTATTCATTTATTGCTTTTGTTCTCACTTATTCATTTTTTTGTTGATTTCAGTTTGTTCTATAATAGTGGAATACAATGCAGAAAAAAGGAGTCACAGCAATAGTACATATGTCACTAATGCAGTAGTTGGAGTACCGAGATATACTCTTGCATAGGCCGACTCATTTTTATAATAAACAGGTCAGGTAAGCATAATACAGGACCCCCCCCCCCCGGGTGCCCATGTGCCATGTGTCTCATACCCTCAGTGTCCCCACGTGTCTCAGCTCCAATGTCCTCATATGTCTCATACCCCTAGTGGCTGCATGTATCTCATACCTTCAATGGTCCCTCTATGTCTCATTCTTCCAGTGTACAAATACATAAAACAGATAACCGCGCCTTAAAACACAGTAATGTACAAAAATGAAGTCAAATATAAATCATATGTACATACTTTTTTGATAAAAGTCTATGAAGTCTTCAGTTGATATACAGTGCATGGTATCTCAAGGAAAAAGAGACAATAATAGTGCAGTATGTCTTTAACACCGTGAAGTAGCATGCTATAGCAAAAACTCACTCACAATTTATAGAGCTACAAAGAGCTCTGCTGTGTAGGGCATAGACGTTACAATCCCTCTCACTGGATATATTTTCAGCTTCAGTGGTGGTAGTCTTTATCTGTGTCTCGAATATGTGAAGACAACAATTGAAATATCCAGTGGTGCAATATGTATCTATATAACAGCCAAAGACTTCATAGACTTTTAACAAAAAAGTATGTACCTATGATTTATATTTGACTTCATTTTTGTACATTACTGTGTTTTAAGGCGCGGTTATCTATTTTTTGTATATCTTCTGTATCTCTATTCCTACAAGGTTTTGGGGAATCCTTGTACGATTTACTGCTGCCTTAAAGTATATAGTTGTAAGAAATAGTAGCATATAAATCAAATTACAAAAACACAATATGTGCTGGCACTCAATTATGCAAGGTGCAGGTATTCGAGGTTTAACCCTACAACAACCTCCTAATCTAAATCACAAACAATTATGAATACCGCACTCAAAATGATTATAGTAAAATCTAATCCTGTATTTACTTGCAAAAATATTTATTGTAATGATTATTGGATAAATTCATGAAGTTAATTATAATGACACTCATTTCATCCTATATACATAGATTATATACATATATACACCCAAAATCCTCCCTGTGCTAAAGTTCATGAGCTGTGTGTATTTACAATGGGTGATGATCCAAAAAATGGAAAAAAATCCAAAAAATGCCAAAAAAAATCATTTAAAAAATGGAAAAATAAAAAAATAGAAAAATATAAGAAAAAAGAAAAGAAAAGAAAAAATATATATGATACAGTCCTGAAGACTAATAGTCCAAAATATATGCCTGAGTACCGGAGCCTCCACTTTGTTGTGTTGTAATGCTGCCCTAATGCTCCTTTTATCCTCCCCTATCCGCTCTTTCACTGGCCTGATGGTCTCCCCCACATACAGGAGTCCACAGGGACACTTAAGAGCATATACAACAAAGTCTGAGTGGCATGTGAAAAATTCTTTAACATAAAATTTTTTGCCTGATTTGGGATGAACAAAATATTCCCCCTTGATCACACTGTTACAGTGTGAGCAATTTAAGCATGGAAAGGCACCCTCATCTGGTATACACTACTTACAGACTTCAGCATCCTCCTACTGTGCATGCTTTAAAGCAACATCCATATATCGGTCAGATCCATCCATACACAAATGAATTGTATAGTGCACTATATTTTGGACTATTAGTCTTCAGGACTGTATCATATATATTTTTTCTTTTCTTTTTTCTTATATTTTTCTATTTTTTATTTTTTCATTTTTATGATTTTTTGGAATTTTTTTGTATTTTTTTCCATTTTTTGGATCATCACCCATTGTAAATACACACAGCTCATGAACTTTAGCACAGGGAGGATTTTGGGTGTGTATATGTATACAATCTATGTATATAGGATGAAATGAGTGTCATTATAATTAACTTCATGAATTTATCCAATAATCATTACAATAAATATTTTTGCAAGTAAATACAGGATTAGATTTTACTATAATCATTTTGAGTGCGGTATTCATAATTGTTTGTGATATAAATCAAATTAGAAGGTAAATCAAATGTAAGAAATAGAATGTAGCTCTGTATGATTGACCTATGGGCCTTTAATATCAAAAGGAGATGTTACAAGTGCCATGTAAATCAGGAAAACCAAGGTGGTGTAATTTCCAGGACAAACAGTCTTTGATCTAGCTGTTAATGTAGATGGGGCAATTGGGGTTATCAATTCCAAAATCAAAGGCCTTTTGTCGAACTGTTAACAAAGCATGTTGGTAACTATATTTGACTGTGATACTTGGTTGATT
The DNA here is from genome assembly GCA_933207985.1 of Pelobates cultripes. Taxonomy (NCBI): domain Eukaryota; kingdom Metazoa; phylum Chordata; class Amphibia; order Anura; family Pelobatidae; genus Pelobates; species Pelobates cultripes. The sequence continues at coordinate 2,624,731 of OW240922.1, read as the reverse complement.
CCTGTGATAGTTGTGTGATGGGCAATTGTAGGTATAATACACATTGCTAAATTGTATTTCTTTAAACTGCAACTGTTTCTTTAACTAATAACCTTTTACCTATTTACAGTACACAACATGTTTACTCCATCTTGTCTTAATTTAATGCAATAACAATTCAAGGTTTTGCCTATGTCATCCTAACGTCTAGTCCAAATACAGATTAAAGATGTCTGGGTTATGACATTAGACTGATATGGGTGTTTTTCTTTTATTTTTATATATGAACTGCTTTTAACCCTAAGATGAATTAACCCATACATTACCAGTAGTAATTAGAAATGCTATACTATATATACATGCATGATCAATGCTAGGTAGAGACTTACTGACCGACTCTGGAGGTGACCTACTGAGAGATTACCTGTATAATCAGGAGGGTATGTTATACTACTACCTTATATTGCAAGCATTTATTCATTTAATCTTTATATACTCTGCTTTATGATATATTAATGGATTACTAAGTTTATATATCTGTATTCATTTATATTCAATAAACTATATTAATAAGACAAAAGTTATTGCATCCAACTCCTATTTTTATTGTATTCTCAATTATTTATGTATTTTAAATAGAGAAACTCTATACCGACTATACAATATTTTAGCTAAGATATCTGTATGGTTAGCCCTGCTAAATTCTAAGTTATAAGACGTTATAGCGGTAAATAGGAGTACTAGCGGTTACAGTTGAGGTGCTATATTGTTTTTATATCATTGTGTGTTTGGTTTAACCTTACTATATTTGTTATGTGTTATACTATAGAGCAGATAGTTAATGTATTTACTGCTATATGTCTATGGCTGGTCTTTGTTTTGTAGATTGTATAGTGAACTGTTTATTATTCTGATGCATTGTGGCTGCTTTAAAGGACCTATAGTGCCCTGAGGGTGCCCCTACTCGCAGAGTCCCTCTCCCGTCGGGCTGGATGGAGAGGAAGGGGTTAAACTTACCTCTTTCTCCAGCGCCGGGTGGGGAGCTCTCCGCCTCCTCTCCTCTTCGCCTGATTGCGCATGCTCGGCAGGAGCTGCGCGTGCATTCAGCCCGTCCATAGGAAAGCATTCGCAATGCTTTCCTATGAACGCTGGCGTGTTCTCACTGTGAAAATCACATTGGGAAGCGCCTCTAGCGGCATTGGAGAAGCATTGATGCCAGCCTCCTGCCATGTGACTATGGCCCCTGGGATGTATTGCCCTTTAAAGACATGATTTGAGCATAATGGATTTGTGTTGTGCTGCTGCTGGCCCTTTAAGAACCATCTGGGGACATACTGTGGAGTTACTGGGAGGCCACCATTTCATGTATCAGAGGCACATGGTGAGAACAATGGATGGCGGCCATTTTAACTCACAGACACTGTTTGGACTTTTCTACACGGTGCCATCTCACTGGTATTTGGTGCACAGAGACATCGTGCAGTGGTTTTGGACTATACAACAGGGGACACATTATACAGTAATTATTTTTCATATAGCATGTATATGTTCTGCGGAATCTGCATTAAACTGTATCTTCCAAAGTACTGAACGGATCTTGGTGAATTTTGGATATGTGGTTCACCCAAATTTTTATGGGGTTATTGCATGTTTTGGGGTCCCTGTGATGTGTTTTATGATACTGTATTTCTCTGCCGGTGATAACTGCATTACCCATTGTGTAAGGTAATTTTATCACAGACAGAGGGGAGGATTTTATGTGGGAGTGTCTGAGTGTATTGTACATGTTTATTGGTTGTTTTCAAAAACCCTGTGGGCAGTACTATGTTTGTGGATTGTGAATAAAAGAGGCTGTATGTGCCAGTACAGTCAGTTCTGCTTGACCTCAAAACGAAGTGTTGTCTCATTATTGGGGGAATTGGATTGTATGCTGATTTCCAGGAGTGTAAGCTGATTGTATGCTTTTCCTGTTCAGCTGCTTACATCATTCATATGCTTGAGAGCATTCATATGCTTCTCCTGTTCGGTGGTTGTGGTGTCTGCTGCAGTGCTTGGAGTCCTCAGGAAGCGCTAGGAGCATCCTTCGACGGAGATACCCAGACGGAGTGCCGTCAATCTGTTACAATAAACATAGCAGTTTCTCTGAAACTGTGTGTGTGTATGTATATATACATGCGGCGTGTGTTTGTGCTTTAGGGTGCACACCCTAATGCAATAGGCTGCGCACGCCTATGGTGTAGGCATTGAACAAATATCCCCCCATTGGAGAGGAGGGGACAGAGATCTTAAATTGTCCCAAAGAGAAACATATTGGATCTATTGATTAGATTCCTTAGAGCCAAAGAGGATCAATGTCGATATAGATCTAGCTAGTTTTATGATGTGATACTGTCCTCTTCTCTTTCTAGATAATATCCATTATAAGGAAATTGATTGTTAAGATTTACTTGATTTTCTGAAAAAGATTTGCATCTCTCCTTAAAAAGGAATTTTTTTCTTCCTTTTGTATTTATGCTTTCATATTTATATCTATATATTGTTTGTATCTATAAGAGAACTTAGATTTCACTGATCAAATTTATAATCACTTAAGTTTTCACATGTTCCGTTATCATTTTTTCGGGGTTTTGTTTGATTTTTTTTTATTTTTTTTTTATTAGAGTTATGCACATGATATACATCTGTGTCATTTATATATGAGGGATAAACAGTTGAAGATTATTTCAAGGTTGTTTGATTTATAAAGAGTTTTTTTAATATAGAAGACTTTTTTTAATATAAAAATTTTTTCTTCATCAAATCTGAATAATTATACGTTTGGTCCACATCATACTTCTAAATATTAAATCTATTTTTTCCGTAAATTGGGAATCATTAATAGAAGGTAGCATAAACAATTTAGTATTGTCATCAAGTGGAAATATTCATTTTATTTGTGTGTAATGATACATTACATATATACACATGAAATATATATATAAAAATAAAGATTTTTTTTTTAATTAAAACCTTTTGTGATAAGAGATGCATGGTTTTTCTTTTCCCATTGTATTTCATCTTTATGTAATTTATAATTTTTATAAATTTTATATATAGTTAATGTACATGTATACAATTAATCTTTTTTTCTAAATTCAATTTTTTCACACCTGCAATATTATTATTCTCCGAGCATCAAAGCTCGCTATAGAATGCTTATAAATTCATAGTTGGAACGCATAGACGTTCAGGACGTTTCAACCGAAATCGGAAGTGACACGCAAAACCGGAAGAAGGAGGTGGAATTCATACACGGTCCGGTGGAACGCAAGCCGGACGAACCCGCAAAAATTTACACTGTCAATTACACACATCAGCCGGTGTTATCAACAGGTCCAGTGGAAGCGGTCCAGCAATATCCCTTAGTGGATTTAAAGGCACATATCTCATTTACATCTTGTGAGTGCAACCATTATTGCAGTAACATACTCGTTTTCCTGGAACTATAGTGCCCTGAGGGTGCCCCCTCCCGCCCGGCTCTGTAAAGGGGAAAAGGGGTAAAACTTACCTTTTTCCTGCGCTGGGCGGGGAGCTCTCCACCTCCGATCCTCCTCTTCCTTCCCGTCGGCTGAATGCGCACGCGCGGCAAGAGCTGCGCGCGCATTCAGCCGGTCGCATAGGAAAGCATTATCAATGCTTTCCTATGGACACTTGCGTGCTCTCACTGTGATTTTCACAGTGAGAATCACGCAAGCACCTCAAGCGACCATCAATGAGACAGCCGCTGGAAGCTTTGGGGGAAGGATTAACCCATTTATAAACATATTTTGTTTGTTTATAAAAAATGGGTTAATCCTAGCTGGACATTAACCCCTTAAGGACACATGACATGTGTGACATGTCATGATTCCCTTTTATTCCAGAAGTTTGGTCCTTAAGGGGTTAAGCTGAAGTGGTCTGGGTGCCTAGAGTGGTCCTTTAAGTACATTTTATTCATTTATGTGAGAGATGAGTCATTTATTTTTTGTTACACATAATGTTTACGCCATTTTGTCCCAGAAGAAATACAATAACAATGCATAAACAAGCTTCAAGGCTATCCTATGATTTTTTTCAGTACACAATATACTATGGTAACCCTAACTAGATAAGGATGTTCAGACTTTAACTAAGTCAGGAAAATTTCCATGACGTATGCACCCTTTAGTTATGGCCTTGTATGTTTGCCAAATTAAGGGAGGTCCTAAATTGAATAAAGTAAAAGAAGTGTTACTTTTTCATATTTGAACTACGGTAACCCTAAAATGGAGACACTTAAGGTATAAATAGGTGTACTTTTAAATGTTAAGACACAGAGGAGAGACGTGGAGACAGACGCTGCTCCATCGTAAAATGACAGAGAGGCTGACATGATCAGGAGGGTATGTTAACCTATTAATGATATTTTCAAGCATTTAGTTTAATCTTAGAAACTCTGCTATATAGATTTTATATGTCTATATTTATATTTTTATATAATAAATATCTAAAAGACAAAACTTTATTGCTTCCAAGACAATCCTTATTTTATATTGTATTCTCAATTATTTATATATGTTAAATAGAGGATCTCTTACACTAACTATATAAAATGATGGCTAAGATATCTGTATGGTTAGCCCTGCCAAGTTCTATGCTTTAAGACGTTATCTTTGTCCCAAAAAGGCTCTCACATGCTCCCTGTTATATGGTGTATTGTTTGGTATAAAGCTGCAGTCAGCAGACACTTTCTTTTGTTATTTCAATAAAAATCAGTGGCGCGCTATCTACCTTTAACCCCTTAGTGACCAGGCTGTTTTTCAAAATTATTGCTGCTGGGAGCAAGGCTCTTTTTACATTTCTGTGGTGTTTGTGTTTAACCAAAAGAGAAAAACACTCGAATCACTGGATATAACAATCCAGCAGTTCGAGTATAAACTGGAACTATTATAATAAAGATTCAATCTGAAAAAAAAATAATAATAATAACTGAAAAATAGAATGATTCATCAAATACCCATCCCAAACCTTAGAGCCATCCAATGTGAAATAATAAATACAAAGACTTTCGGCTAAACCTCTTAAATATTGAAAGTTACAGAGTCAATATAGGGCTTGCCCGATCTAGTTTGCCAGATTGGTTTGCTGGACCTTTGTTGCCTTTTGAGACCATATGGTAGCCCAGGAATGTGAAATAACCCCATCATGGCATACCATTTTCAAATGTAAACAACCCAGGGTATTCCAAATGGGGTATTTCCTGTCTTTTGTTGTGGCCACTTAGTCACAAACGCTGGCCAAAGTTAGCAGATCAGTTAGTCTGTACTTGATCATGAATACAGCCAATACATACTTAATTTGCACAGATATATCGACGATGTGCTTCTGTTATGGACCGGGTCCATCCCAAAATTCCAACAGTTGGTAAACATCCTTAACGACAACGACTTCGGGTTGCAACTAACATCAGTCATTTGATGAAAAGACCAAAAATACCAAAGAACAATAAATGGGAAAGCAACCCTTAAGGGGGCTTCCAAAAACTGGTATAGATAAGAAAAAAAATGAACACAATAACATCCTCAAAAGATACCTTATAAACTGACATGGAGGTCAGAAATTGTGTATATACAAGGAAGAGGCACATAAACTACTTGGGGGTTTTGTGAAGATAAGTCTCCTAAAAAAAACAAAAAAACAACTTTATTAAACCTCTACCATAAAAGGATACTGTGGTAACAATAACCCTTATAATAGTGCTGTAAAATGCTATTTCCCCTTAAGTGAACCACAAGAGGAAAGGCTAGTGGCTAATTATTGTTGTAAAGGTATAATATAAGTGCAGTAAGAGCCTTCCGTAAAAGCACAATTAATGTGTTTGAATCATTCCTTGAAAAGAGAGCATAACTAGGGAAACTACTGTAGACAGTTCCTCCTAGAGCAGTGTTACGATTGCCTCCAAGCTGGCTGGAAGTTGGACCGTAGAAAGGATGCTCCTAGCGCTCACCAAAGGACCATCAGCACCATAGACACCATAACTACTGCATAGACACCATAAGCACTGCACACTCAACGAACCGCCGCTGCTGGGTTAGGATCCCACTTCTGCCACCAAATGTTAAGGTTACCCCCGGGAAGGGGTTACTGAACCTGTGGTTAACCGCAGCATTCAATATTCTAATTGAGGCAAAACACCAATGTAGGTGGTCCCCATTCGTGCCCCTTTCGGTAGTTGGACCATCGGGAGATAAGGCACGAACAAGAATGCCCGGAGACCGTCAATTAACCTGCGGTTAACCTCATACTGCAACTCTCGGGGTGATCAAGTGGTAACACTCCCCTGGTAGGGTGGTCGATTGTTCGGTTGTTGAAAGGTGACTGGGGTTAAGTGGCGGCACACGCCAGGGACCGGGTGGTCCGTAATTCATGTAACGAATTGATGTATGTAATCCGTTCGTGGGTTGGGTACAGGATACAAGTACTGAAGCAATATTATAACAATGAAACAACATAATGCTTGTCCGTAAGGGGTTTGTAACAAAGAGTATCGGCAGAAAACATGTAACGTTTTAACAATAGATACAATATTGCATTCGGGAAACTGCTACACGCACTGCTATGCTAATTCCCTGCAATCTCCTATTAACACCTTCATGGGTGTTCTGAGCTAAAGATATCTCTAAGGTCTGTAACTAAATGTCCCTATATCGATCACACCTCTTGTTTGTACTCCAAGTTAAAAGTCACATCGCCAAACTAAAAAACACAAGTGCAGGTAAAGAACGTAGGTGAAAGAAAAAATTCCGTACTAGTGCTCAGTGGAGTGCAAGTGCCGAGCTAAAGCCCGATGCGTGTTTCAGAGTTCACAGACTCCTTCATCGGGGTTTAAACGTTTGCCTCCCAAAGACCTGGGATATTTAAATGTAACGTGACCAATCCAATTTGCAAGCACGAATACGTCATCAATGACATTTTGATTAGATGTCCACGTGGAGGTACTGTGGGTGGGATCTCAAGTCTTTGACGTCACATGATTGACAGTACTGTGACTCTATGGGATTCACACCCGTTGTTCTTCACGTATGAATGAGCTCTGCTGTTTGATCGGGTAGCATAAATTAACTGTGCCGGATAGCCGACTCAGCATTATTAGTAACCAAGACAACACCTGAATCATCAATTCTACCTACAGCAGAAACACTAATCAACATACTATGAAAGGGGGGCACTGGGGGAAAAAACTATTTCAATAAATCTTGTATTGATCATTCCTGTGCTGCTGAATTACTATATAGATATCTTATATTGGTCAAATCGCAGACTTTAAGAGACAATATCTTGGATTAAGTCATTTAATCCACTTTTTTTTTTAAAAATACAAAGGTTAGATTGGGAGATAGCTGTGTATGTATACAAATAATTACAAAAGGAAAACTGATAAGTGATAGAAAGAGGCGTTTGAGCAAAAAAAGGGGGACAGATAGAAGATATACATTTATATATTTACAAGTGTTCTCAAAATTAAATAGAGACTTTCTAAATAAATGAATATGAAAAGCCTTCATTAAGTCCCCTATGGGACAATGTTTTAAGGCGGTAGATCCAATAGCATTCACGTCTCCTCAGACGTTGATCTCAATTTCCCTTCCTCTGATCTAATTTGACCAATTCGATACCCTGGAACTTTAGGACCGGAGGATCTCCATTATGAGTCATCTTAACACGCCTGGAAACCGAAGTTTCCATATTCCTTGTTGTTTTCACCGAATTTATATGTTCAAGTATCCGTCTTTTAAAAGGGCGGAAGGTCTTACCTACATACATATAGTGACACTGACAAGTAATCAGATACACCACCCCTTTAGAGTTACAATTAAACAATGATGAAACTTGAAAATTTTTGGTATCTGTACTGTTACTGAAGGTTTTTGAGTCTTTACATATATAGCAGGAGGCTTTAGACCTGCCACATCAATTTGTCTGACAGCCAATGTTTTGGTGATTTGTGTGGTTGAAAATGACTGTGTACCAGGTTCTTCTCCTCTCCTGGCCACTAGAGATGCATAGGGAGGAATTACGTCCCTCAATTGTTCGTCTTGCTTTAATAGTGGCCAGAAGCGGTTCATAATTGCTTTGACTTGGTTCCAACCGGCATCAAAAGTGGCGATGCATTTAATGTTTTTGATTTTCATCCCTTGCTGGTACGGTGGGCGCAGGATTCTCCCTTATCAGACTCTCTCATTCTGTCAGGGAGCCCTATGATACTCCCTCTTGAGACATTTATTGGGGTAGCACTTGGACCTAAACATGAGGCGTAGTGCTTTCTCTTGTGTTTTAAAATCTTTTATATCGGAGCAATTACGTCTCAGGCGTAAATATTGGCCCGTGGGGATTCCCCTCCTCTAGTGGATTGGGTGTAATAGAATCAGAACATTCTATTAAGATACATCGATGATATCATAATTATTTGGACTGGGTCAGGGTCAATTTCTCCAATTTGTACAGGGACTGAACATCAATGATCTCAATTTAAAATTTACGGCAGAAATAGGCACCCCTTCACTCAGCTTCCTTGACTTGACTCTATCTCCGGACCAATATGGCAAAATCAAAACAAATCTGTTTAGAAAAAGCACAGCCACAAACAGTGTGCTGAATTGGAAAAGCCATCATCCAATCCCCCAGAGAAGGTGGAATCCCCACGGGCCAATAGAGGAATAGCCCAGTGTGTATGTCCAGTGGGTATGCTCAGTGATGCCACTGTGATGTTCTGCGCCTACTCTCATAGAGGATGTATGCGTGGACAGGGGTGCTCGGTACCACCTGTAAACCAACTTCTTGTGGACCTCAATGTGGGAATAACAGTGTATGAGACTTTTGAGGGCGGTAAGGGCTCATAACACTTCGGTTTCGCACACTAGCAGATCGCACTATGTGAGCCAGTGGGCCACGAACGCTGCAGGTTGTGGTGGTGTCATCCGCAGAATAGTTAGGTAGCATAAGGCTTTGGGCTTGGTCAGGGCCTGCCAGCATCTCTCATACAATGCTTCGAGATTGGCAGAACTTGAGTTACCAATTACAGTACAGTGGGAGACATGAGAGGGTATTATGCTTTTAAGTTGCATATATGGAAACACAAAGTTGTTAGGTAGTTTGAATTTGCAGGTCTGGGAAAGGGTTGATGAGGTTGAGGTGCATTACCTGGTCTAACGTGGATGTAACGGCACCCTCAGCATAAAAGGGGTTAAAAGCCGTTTAGGAGATCTTCCCCTTCCAGAGATACAGGCACAGGTACTGCAGAACACCAAACTCCCGAACCGCATATAAGTGAATGCTCCAAACTCCCGAACTGCATACAAAATAGCACTCCAAACCCCCGAACTTTAACCTCACGAATAGCTGCTAGCAGACGAATAGGCATCCACTCCTAGCAATCAGTCTCTAACAGCATACAGTAAATCCCCCCTCCCCCCCAAGAACGAGACAGAGCTCCGTGTTGAGGGTCAAGCAGTTGTCTGGTCTAATGAGGGCTACCTGCTCAGTATTTATGCAGGTCTCCCAGCTGGTGGACACTCCCCTAGTGGACCAGATGGGAGACTGTGACAAAGGACAGACATGAACCAATGACAGACACACAGAGGTAAAACATCCCCACAATGCATCCTAACTTCCCTCCCTCTGTCCTGGAGATAATTGGGAAGTATTCAAATTATCTCCCAGGACAGAGGCATTCACCAGGGGTGTGTTGGTGGATTTTGCGTTCTCCCATTGGTACACTCCTTTGGGGGCATGTAATTTCATAGATGCCTCTAGGTTGACAATTCCTTAATTTTAACTAACTGTCCACCCCTAGAAATGACCCATTGTTTGACAGGCTCTATAAAATTCAGCCCTGTATCCAACTACTGTCAGACAAATTTTTACCCTAAAGAAATTCAAAGGTAGGCTCCTTTTTAAGCAATATATAACATATAAGTGGTCCCGATATGGCATTAAATTTTACAATTTATGTGAGTCCTGTACTAGTTACACATGGGCGTTTCACATTTATCAAGGGGAAGGATAACGATCATGACCCAGCAGGATTCTCTGATTATGTGGGTACAAATAGCAAGATTGTGTGGAATCTGATCCTTCGCTCATTAAATAATGGTTACAAGCTATGGGTTGATAATTATACCAGTATAGAATTATATAAAAATTAGACATGTGCAATTCGTTTCGGGCCGAATATGTATTCGGACGAATTTCGGACAATTTGAGTACTTCAGAATGTCCGAATAGCTGAAGTGCCGAATTACCGAGGTTCCGAAATTACCGAATTTCTGAAGTGCCAAAGTTCCGAAGCACAGTATTGCCTAAATACTAGTATACTTACCCAGTGGAAGAAGAAGAATGTTAGACTGTATACAATTTAAAATAAAAAATATACAAACATAGCCAGGATTCAGCTGTAAGCATTTGCAACACTTACAACAATCAAGTAACAAACATTCAAATAAAATGTAAGTTACTTAGCCAGTCAATGTAATGACAGGTATGAATAAGTATGTGGCAAAACTAGCCACCAGAGACTATCAATGTATAAGGATGTGTGTATTGTTGCTAAGCCATAGAAATCAATGCTATTTGTATTTCAGGCGAATGAGGGCATTCGTATGCTGGCGGTATGAAAACCCCAGCATTTCTAATGAAGTTTCACGGACAGTGAGTTAAACACTGTTCGTGAAACGAATAACATACCGAACGCACAGGGGGTCGTGTGGCACCCATTAACCGATTGCAACAACGTTGCAATCGGTAATTAAGAGTGTTTCTAGGTGACCGTCGTTCGAATACCGACCACGCGGCGGTCGGCCATCTTGTTTCTTTTGTTAGCCCAGCGGAGTTTTGTTGTCGAGCGCCTGGAACTAAAAACGGCTACTCGACGGCGCGAACAACGCTGGGCTTCCAGGCCGTTCGGGAACCTCGGCCATGCGGTAGTTTATTCCCCTTACGATAATCGGTATTTTAAAACCTATGTTAGAAATTATGTGTATTTCGTACGGCGTTCAGTTAGTTAGACTGGGAGCTGAGCGGTATTCTCACGAACGATGCGCTCAGCCTCCAGCTATCTACCGAAGTTATGTATTTTAATGTAAAATGTGAGTTCTGCTGCACGGAGGGATAATCCCATTAACGGTATATTCCAGTGGGAGTATCCCTCTCATCCAGCAATTGTGTGTGTTGGTCAGTTCCCCATGTAGTCCCCTACTGTACAACCCCTGAAATGTCAGTAGGGAAACCCCTTGCATGGGGAATCCCATAAATACTGTGACCTGAAAATAAACCTCAGTTGACCTCCAAGCTATGTGTCCTCTAGTTCTTGGGAGGAAGGGATTGTAACTACGCTACCTGGATTTTACCTGCTTTGTGCCTGCTTGATTCTGTCTACCAGCGGAGATACCGTGGATAATACTACTACTCCGCTACAAAGTAGATAGCTCCTTAATACCGTCGGAATAGGGGAGTTATCTACTAAAAGGCTGAAAGACCTAAATTGGTCTTTCAGCCAAATGTACTAATACTAAATAAAGATTACTTAGTATTAGTAAATTATGCACCCAACTAGCGAGTAGAGGCATGTCTATTAAACAGTGAGCAGCCACGTCCGCCCTCCTAACCTGAAGGGGGGACCTATTGCTCACCTCCCCCCGGCCTCCACCCCTGAATGGCAGGTGGGGGCCTTTAAAGTAAGATAAGGGGGGGACCTATTGTCCTCCCCCGGCCCTCCCCATGAGCGGTGGGGTGGGAGCCCTAAAGTAAAGTAATGGGGGGAACTATTGTCATCCCCCTAGGCCCCCACCCCTGAGCGGTGGGTGGGGGCCCTAAATACTAGTTGGGGGGGACCTAATGTCGTCCTCCTCCCTGGCCCCCACCCCTGAGCGGTGTGTGGGGGCCCTAAATACTAATTAGGGGGTGCCTAACGTCCTCCCCCCTGACCCCCACCGCTGAGCAGCGGGTGGGGGCTCTAAATAAAAAAAATAGCCCCCCCTCCCCGGGTGACTAGGGGTCCCCGATCCCCTAGTCCCCCCCCCCCCAAAAAAACATTAACTCCTACCTACCCGCTCACCCTACAAATAATGAGGGAGGACTGTAGCGGAGTAGAGGTATTATCCAAGGTAGCTCCACTGGTAGACAGGAACAGCAATCCAAGACAGGTATAAAACAGGTAGCGTAATTACAATCCCTTCCCTCCAAGAACTAGACGACACATAGCTTGGAGGTCAACTGCCAGGTTTATTCACACATTTGCTTTTATGACTTTTTCCCATGCAAGGGAGGTAACTTAACATATCCAATCACATCGTGGTTACCTCCTCTCCCTCTCCTCCCCTTAGATTAACAGTTAAGCTCATTAGTGGGAACAGAGTTTTCCCCCATTTCTGGATGTCCCCTAAATACAGGGGGTACGGTGACAAATGAGGGGTCCCCTGGTTGGTCTGGTCTGGGTGAGCAACATACTCAAATTTCACCCAGATCAGACCAGGGGTTCGGGAGTTACAGACATTCAAAGATTTGACCGACCGCAGGGATTTGGTAGCCGAAAACAGCTCCATGGATTCTGGCCCTGCGGTCGGTCTATTACACTGAACTGAAAGTACCGAATGTTCAGCCATCCGGCTCTAATCTTAGGTTCGGATGAATCCCCTAGTCTGGGGGATTCATCCTACCGAACGGCGGGCCGTTCGGCAGTTTGAATCGGGCAGTTCCGTGGTCCTGGAGGTCTGAGCGGTGTCTGGGTAGTCGAGCGCCCGGTTTTAGTTCCAGGCGCTCGACGACCAGGCACCGCTGTTCGGCAGTTAAGATGGCCGCCGCCACGTGGTTTTTATGCGAACGGCGGCCACCCACGAACCCAATTACCTCTCTGGCAACATTGTTTCCCTCTATACAGGGGAAGCACACGACCACAGCAGGGTGGTCGTGCATTCGGCACTTTCCAGCGATTATTAGGACAAATACAAGGGAATAATAATGCAGGTACAGTTTCTTGTGGCTGCTTCTGCCACAATGCTCCCCCAGAACCAAGCCAGCATACACAGTCTGATCCCAACGGATCGGCTTGGGGATGTCTGGAGGAGTACTCACAGATCACTTGTCCAGTTCAGTTTGTCGAGATAACCCGTCGGCATTTCCATTGAGCTTCCCCGGGCGATATTGGATGGTGAAATCAAAGGGCTGTAGCGCTAAGCTCCAGCGCAGCAACCTGGCATTGTCCCCGGACACCCGGTTCAGCCAGACCAACGGGTTGTGATCTGTGAGTAGTGAGAATGTTTGCCCATACAAATAGGGCTGCAGTTTCTTGAGGGCCCACACCACGGCAAGGCATTCCTTTTCGATGGCGGCGTAGCTTACTTCTCTGGGTAAAAGTTTTCTGCTGAGGTAAGCTACCGGATGTTCACCGCCATCGGCTCCGATCTGGCTCAGTACTGCTCCCAATCCAAACATGGAAGCGTCTGTGTGGACGAGAAAAAGTTTAGTTGGATCGGGAGCAGCTAACACAGGGGCATTAACAAGAGCATTTTTCAGGAGCTGGAACGCCTGTTCACACTCTGGGGCCCATACTACTAATTTCGGGAGGTTCTTGCGGGTTAAGTCGGTAAGGGGCTTGGCTAGGGCGCTGTAGTTAGGTACGAACTTTCGGTAATACCCTGCGGTCCCCAAAAAGGCTAGTACCTGGGTTTTAGTGCGGGGGGTTGGCCATTTAGCTACGGCCTCTATTTTGGCTGGCTCGGGTTTTTGGTGGCCGCTGCCCACTCGGTGTCCTAGGTATTGGACCTCGGCCATCCCTATGTGACATTTACTGGGCTTGAGGGTCAGTCCGGCTTCTCGGATGCGGTCTAGTACTGCCCCGATATGGTCCAGATGATCTGCCCAGGAATAACTAAAGATGGCTATGTCGTCTAAATAGGCACACGCGTACTCCTGAAACCCGTCTAATAATCGGTCCACCATCCTCTGGAATGTGGCCGGGGTGTTCTTCATCCCAAAGGGCATGACCCGAAATTGGTACAGGCCAAATGGGGTGACGAAGGCCGATTTGGGAATAGCGTCCTCGGCTAGAGGAATTTGCCAATATCCCTTGCAAAGATCAATGGTGGTTAAGTATTTACCCCTAGCCATTTTGTCTAGTAACTCGTCTATCCGGGGCATGGGATAGGCATCGGACACGGTTTTATCATTGAGTCTCCGGTAATCCACGCAGAAGCAGGTAGTTCCATCCCGTTTCGGCACGAGTACTACGGGGGATGCCCAGGGGCTATCCGAAGGCTCAATTACTCCTAACTGCAACATTTCTTTCAACTCTTTGTACATGTTCCCCCTCACCGCTTCAGGAATGCGGTAGGGCGGTTGGCGGAGCGGGGTCGAGTCTAGGGTTTCTACTCGATGGGTAGCTAGCGGGGTATATCCCGGGAGGTTGGAAAAAGTGGCTCCTTTTTCCCTAATTAGACTTTGGGCCTGAGCTCTTTCCTGAGGATCCAAGCGCTCCCCTAACTGTACAGCGGCTAGATCCTCCTGCAGAGTTCCTCGGGCCAGCATATCAGGGAGGGGTAGGTTATCTGCGTCCTCCGCAGCTGAGGCGCAGATGGCGGATACCTCCTCTGTGCGCTGGCGGTAGGGTTTTAGCATGTTTACATGGAACATGCGTTTACCCCCGGTCCCGGCGCAGGGGCCAATTATATAGGTGGTATCACAGATTTGCTCTACCACCTGGAATGGGCCCTGCCAGGAAGCCTGCAGCTTATCAGTAGTGACGGGTCGTAGGACTAGTACCTTCTGGCCGACCTGAAAGCTGCGGTCCCTGGCTCCCTTATCATACCATCGGCGCTGGCGGGTCTGAGCCGCTTGGAGGTTGTCGCGCACGGCCCGGGTCAATGCCTCCAAGCGGTTCCGAAACTCCAACACATAAGGTACGATAGGGGTGCCGTTAATTGTCGTTCCCCCCTCCCAGTGTTCCCTGATTAGATCTAGGGGTCCCCTTACTCTCCTGCCGAATAACAATTCGAAAGGGGAGAACCCAGTGGACTCTTGGGGCACCTCTCGGTAGGCGAACAGGAGGTGGGGTAGGAACCGCTCCCAGTCTTTCTGGGTTGCTACGAACGTGCGAATCATCTGTTTTAGCGTTCCATTGAAACGTTCGCAGAGGCCATTGGACTGGGGGTGGTAGGGGGAGTTAAGGATAGCTTGAACCCCGCATACTTTCCACAGCTGGTGAGTGACCTCAGCGGTGAATTGGGTACCCCTATCGGAAATAATCTCCCGGGGTATCCCCATGCGGGTAAATATGCGCATAAGGGCGTCTACTATGGTCTCTGCATGCACATTGGTTAGGGCCACTGCTTCTGGGTATCTAGTGGCGTAGTCTACTACGGTTAAGATGTATTTTTTGCCAGACGGGCTCTTTTGTTTCAGCGGTCCGATTATGTCTACTGCTACCCGGCTAAAGGGTTCTTCGATTATGGGCAGGGTGTGTAGTTTGGCCTTGTATCGGTCCCCTCGCTTCCCCACTCTTTGGCAGGTATCACAGGTATTACAGTACTGCTTAATATCCTGGGATATCCCTGGCCAGAAGAAATTTTGCAGCAGCCGATGTTTGGTTCGGCTGATCCCTAGGTGGCCTGACATGGGGATGTCATGGGCGATTCGCATTAACTCTTGTCTATACTTCCGAGGCACAATTAACTGTTTGATGGGTACGGGAACTGATCCGGCTACTATCTTTTCGGCATACCGGTATAATAACCCCTTCTCCCAAGCGTATCTTTCCCCCTCTATTCCAGTCTGGTTTTTATCTACCCGGTCCTTGTAAACTTGTAGGGATGGGTCTAGGGCGACCTCGCTACCAAATTCTAATGGGGCGGCCCAGGGTAACACAGTGTGATCCGGAGGGTTCGGGCTTACCTGAGCCTCAGAGTCGATGTGTGGTGCCGTGGTGCGAGCCTGTTGACGGGTGACGACCGGGTATGCCTCCTGTGGAGGAGGTCGGGTAACAAAAGCGGAGGTTAGCTCCCCCAAGTCGTTCCCCAAAATCACATCCGCAGGTAGGTCCTGCATCATCCCCACTTCAATTTGCCCTGCTCCCGCTCCCCAGTCCAAATGTAGTTTCGCGGTGGGTACTTTGTAAATGGCTCCCCCTGCCACCCTAACCGCAATACAGTCTCCAGTGAGATGGTTCGGGGCCACTAAATGATTCCGTATCAGAGTGATGGTGGCCCCAGAATCTCGTAATCCCTCCATCCGCTTTCCCTCCACGTGGACCACTTGTCGGTGGCCTTGGCGGTTGTCGGATGCCGCCTGTACCGGGTTTACCTCATGGAGGGTGCCCAAGGGTTCCTCTATTTGGGTAGGGGTGAAAGGTTGAGCCAAGGCTCTGGCCTGATAGCAGTGGACTGCGGCTCGAGGGGTGGTTGGTGGTCGTGGAGGGGTCCAGGCCGGCCTGGCCCGGTTTCGGGGACAGTCTCGTTGCATATGCCCAAGCTGGTTACAGGTATGGCACCGGATAGATGCCCTGTTGTTGTACCGGGGGGGTTGTGACTGGTAGGTCACCCTGGTCGGGGTGAATCTACTGGGGTAAGTCGGGGAACGTTTGGCGTGGATTGCACTCTAGTAGATGAGTGCTGTTCCCGCCGGGTGTCCTGATGCTCATCTGCTAACTTAGCGGCCTCTTGCAGCGTACGGGGTTTTCGATCTCTTACCCAGATCTGTAGATCTTCTGACAAACATTGGTAGAATTGTTCCAGCACCATCAGCTGCGTGATCTCTTGGGACGTGATGGCTTTTGCTGCCTCTATCCACCCGGTGGCTGCCCGTTGTAGTCGGTGTGCGAATTCTGCATGCGAGTCTTTTCCCGGTTTGAGTAGTTTCCGGAACTGTATTCGGTATGCCTCCGGTGTAATGGCATACCGTGCGAGCAAGGTTTGTTTTACCTTCTGATAGTCCCGGATGTCCTCTGCCGGCATGGCTCGGTAGGCATCTGCGGCGCGGCCTGACAGGTTACCCGCTAGCAGGGGCACTTGGTCTTCGGTGCTAATGGCATGTAGCTGGCACAACCGTTCAAAGTCCTGTAAATAGCCATCAATGTCCCCCTCGGTATCATTAAATGCTTTAAATGCCTGATACGGTATTTTAGCTTTTGCTGGCGGGGTGGGGACAGCCGTTGCGATTCCTTCCCCCTCTTGTTGGTTCCTCGGTGTCGTTCGCAGCATGATGTATGCCTGTACATCATTGTAAATCTGGTCTGCCTTCTGCGCTGCTACGTCTGGTGGGAATAGAGCCATCCTGCACCTATATTCCCTGGCAAACTCAGATTCCTCCTCCCTTGGAGGTGCTGCAGCAGCTGCGACTCTGTCTCCTTCCATGAGTTCTGCGATTAGGATAGCCTTTGTTTTGTTGCTCGCTATCCTCCCTCTCGCTTCTAGTAGCTCTCTTAGCGTGTCCCGTTTTAAGAGGGTATAATCCGTTTCCATTCAGTCCTTTTTAATTCCTGCTGACTCCTTTTTGCTGTGTAGTACGATCCCGTCGCTTGCCACCAATTGTAGCGGAGTAGAGGTATTATCCAAGGTAGCTCCACTGGTAGACAGGAACAGCAATCCAAGACAGGTATAAAACAGGTAGCGTAATTACAATCCCTTCCCTCCAAGAACTAGACGACACATAGCTTGGAGGTCAACTGCCAGGTTTATTCACACATTTGCTTTTATGACTTTTTCCCATGCAAGGGAGGTAACTTAACATATCCAATCACATCGTGGTTACCTCCTCTCCCTCTCCTCCCCTTAGATTAACAGTTAAGCTCATTAGTGGGAACAGAGTTTTCCCCCATTTCTGGATGTCCCCTAAATACAGGGGGTACGGTGACAAATGAGGGGTCCCCTGGTTGGTCTGGTCTGGGTGAGCAACATACTCAAATTTCACCCAGATCAGACCAGGGGTTCGGGAGTTACAGACATTCAAAGATTTGACCGACCGCAGGGATTTGGTAGCCGAAAACAGCTCCATGGATTCTGGCCCTGCGGTCGGTCTATTACACTGAACTGAAAGTACCGAATGTTCAGCCATCCGGCTCTAATCTTAGGTTCGGATGAATCCCCTAGTCTGAGGGATTCATCCTACCGAACGGCGGGCCGTTCGGCAGTTTGAATCGGGCAGTTCCGTGGTCCTGGAGGTCTGAGCGGTGTCTGGGTAGTCGAGCGCCCGGTTTTAGTTCCAGGCGCTCGACGACCAGGCACCGCTGTTCGGCAGTTAAGATGGCCGCCGCCACGTGGTTTTTATGCGAACGGCGGCCACCCACGAACCCAATTACCTCTCTGGCAACATTGTTTCCCTCTATACAGGGGAAGCACACGACCACAGCAGGGTGGTCGTGCATTCGGCACTTTCCAGCGATTATTAGGACAAATACAAGGGAATAATAATGCAGGTACAGTTTCTTGTGGCTGCTTCTGCCACAAGGACCATTTAACTAAGTACCTGAAAAAAATAAAACTTACCATGTGAAAAAAATATCTTCTTTTTTCAGCCCCAAAAAAGACCAAATAAAAAAGCCATATTAACCGTCGCACTTAAAAAATAAAAACGAGCGCAAAAAAAAAAATCCATCTTCAACCGGCGAGGGCTCCGCGCAGACTGAGTGGTTTAAGCCATCCAATCAGAGTGCTCTGACAGGTAAATGAAGAGACTGACAGGTAAGTCTCTACATTTACCTGTCACAGCACTTTGATTGGTTGGTTTGAAATCCACCAATCAGAGTGCTCTGTGTCATTTTACACAGCGTGGGAATTTTCCCACACTGTGTAATTTGACTCCTAACCCTCTGATCCAATCAGGGAAACCTGTAAAAGACTACCGAACTTGACCGACTGTTAGTACTGATTTCCCTGGAACTATTTGGGCATGGGGCCATGCTTGCGATCGGTCAAAACTATGACTTCCAGGAAATTCCTGAACCTATCTGGGTGATTTTTGGATATGTTGTTCACCCAGTTCACCCAGATCGGGGCTCTCAGGGGATGTAACTTTTTTATGTGTTTTTAAGGTACTTTTTGCAGTTTCATAAAATTTTGTTTTTTCTGTGCTTGAAGATAATTCGGTTAGATTAGTACAGTTCCTGATTCAATGATCTCCCAAGCACAGGGGAGGGATTCTATTGTTTGTGTATGGGAGTGTCTCACTGTATGACTCTGTTTTTATTGGTTTGTTCACTTTGTGTCCCTGTGCCCAATAAGGTCCACATGTGTGTCGCCCTTGTTGGGAAACTTGCATAAAAGGCCAGTGAGCCTCCATTAAAAGGTATTCCAGCTTGCACTCCAAAACTGTGTGTCGTCCTGTTATTGGAGGGAAAGAAGATTTACTGCTAGTTATCATGATGCTTGTCAAATTCTCTCATATTCAGTATCGGCAGATTAAACCTTGCAGTTACCCAGTGAACAATTAAGCATTTTTTTGTTTGGAGACTATGACTCCTGCTGCAGTTATCAGGGTCCCCGTCGTATGCTAAGCACCGCCCTGCCACACGCTAGCTCCGCCCCCACTGCAATATTTTTTTAAATTTTTTTTTTAAAAAGCTCACTGACACACATGCAAGCTCACTCACTAGCAGGCACACACACACATACAAACTCATTAGCTGGCGCAGACACACAGAGGCTCCCTCACTAGCAGATGTGCGCACATACACCCTCAGAAGCTCGCTCACTCACTAGCAGATGCACAAACACAAAGACATCCACACTAACAGAGACAGACAGTCACTGACACCGAGGCAGACATCCACACACACAGAGACAGGCAGACAGTCACACACTCACAGGCAAACAGTGACACATACACAGTCACACAAACACACATAGGCAGACAGCCACACACTTAGTTACACACACACAGGCAGTCACACACACACACAGGCAGACAGTCACACACTCACAGGCAGTCACACACATACTGACCTGCTTCTTACCTCCACATCCCTTGGAGCTCCTGGAGGCTGGTTGTTGGGGAAGCAGGGAATCCTTACTGCTCCCCAAGCAGCAGTTACCAGGGCCCCCGTCGCATGCTAAACTCTGCCACCACCACACGCTAGCTCTGCCCCGCCGCAATATTTAAAAAAAAAAATGTTTTTAATGATCCAGGCCAGCTATGTGTGAGCTGTGCCGGCCGCCTGGCTCCCCCTGCTCCCATGGGGCCCTGTGCGGCCGCACACCTCACACATAGCCGGCCGGGATTACAGGAACCTGATCACTGATTAGGGCTGTCAGCCCAGCCCCGGGGGTGCCGCGGCCCACCGGGAAATTTCCTGGTGTCCTGGTGGGCCTGTCATGCCTTGCCTGCTACATTGTAAAGCAGTAAGTGTACAGCCTGTATAACAATGTCAATTTGCTGTCCCCTCAAAAGAACTCAACACACAGCCATTAATGTCTAAACCATTGGCAACAAAAGTGAGTACACCCCTAAGTTGTTGTGATATGTTTTACTGTCTTATATAACAGTACCCACCATGTACAGGTTTTTTGGTGTATTTAAAAGTTACAGAGTCAAATATAAGGCTTGCATTTCCTTTTTTCACATTGAAATTTGCTAGGTGGGTTATGTTGCCTTTGATGGCATACCATTTGTAAAAGTAGACAACCCAAGGTGTAACCGCAGGTGGTTCCCTTATTTACCACTATAATGTCTTAAAGCATAGAACTTAGTAGGGCTAACCATACAGATATCTTGGCCATAATTTTATATAGTTAGTAAGAGATCATCTATTTAACATATATAAATAATTGAGAATACAATATAAATTAAGGATTGTCTTGGAAGCAATAGAGTTTTGTCTTTCTAGATATTTATTATATAAAAATATAAATATAGACATATAAAATCCATTATAGCAGAGTTTATCAGATTAAAGTAAATGCTTGCAAATATCATTAATAGGTTAACATACCCTTGTGAACATGTCATCATGTCAGTCTCTCTGTCATTTTAAGATGGAGCAGCGTCTGTCTCCAAGTCTCTCCTCTGTGTCTTAACATTTAAAAGTACACTTATTTATACACTTAGTCACAGCACTTGCCAAAATTAGCGTTCAAATTAGTTTTTTGCATTTTTGTCACACAAATATGAACGCTAACTTTGGCCAGTGTTTGTGACTAAGTGGCTACTAAAAAAGACTGGGCATACTCCATTTGTAATACCTTGTGTTGTCTACTTTTGCAAAAGGTATGTGTGGCGGAACCAACCTCGCCACTGTCCACTGGAGAGGCCTGGTTGCTCGCCTGCTCCCTTTAGACTATGGTCCTGCATTTTAAACTTTTATTTTACCTGCAGAAAGGTTTATTCGTGCCTTTCTGCGGACTGTTAAAGCCATGCTACCCCAGATAGCTATGCCATGGAGCCCAGCCGTATACTGAAAGACTGTATGAAAGACTTTGGCTCCATGGCGATTGAACTGTATTTATGTGATCTGAGCGCCATTCGGTAGTAATGTGCACTCAGATCTAAGCTATCTGGGGATATGTAGAATGTCTATGTTTTATGGAATAAATGTAACTGTATGTAATTTTATGTCTTTTATTGTATTGTTACTGCCATGTGGTTAATGGAGTTTTGCCTCTGTCCTGGGAGATAAGTGGATTACTTCCCCAATTATCTCCAGGACAGAGAGGAGGGATTGTGATGTAATTGTGGCAACCGCCACCCAACCTTCCCCCCTGCTCCGCCTTCTAAATACACACACACACATTCACTGACAGATACGCATTCACTAGCTAACAGAAACACACAGTCACACACTCACTAACAGACACACACACTCACAGGCAAACACACACACACACTAACAGGCAAACACACACACTAACAGACATCCACACTAACAGACATCCACACTAACACTAACATACATACACTAACATTAACATACACACTAACACTAACAGACACACACTAACACTAACAGACACACACACACTAACATACACACACACACTAACAGACACACACTAACAGACACACACTAACAGACACACTAACATACACACTAACAGACTTCCACACACACACTAGTGTTTTTTTTAAATTTTTTTATTTATCCCCCCCCCAGCCTCCTTACCTTTGGTAATGCTGGGGGGGGGTTCTTCCTCTCCCTGGGGTCCAGTGGCTGCAGCGCTGGGCGGGCGGCCGCCGAGGGAGCTCTTCCCCTGAGCGCTCTGCTCTGCTCAGCTCCCTCGCGCGCGGCCAGCAGAGTGAGGCTGGGAGCCGGGTTGATGACGTCATCAACCCGGCTCCCGGCCTCACTCTGCTGGCGGCGCGCGAGGGAGCTGAGCAGAGCGCTCAGGGGAAGAGCTCCCTCGGCGGCCGCCCGCCCGCCCAGCGCTGCAGCCACTGCCGCCCAGAATGTCTGTTAGCCGCTTTTTTGCCGCCCCCTGAAAAATGCCGCCCAAGGCAAATGCCTTGTTTGCCTCGCGGCTAATACGCCCCTGCCTGTGGGATGTCCCATTGCATGGGGACTTGCATAAAAGCCAGTGTGTGGCCATTACAGGCAGTTCCTGCTTAACCCTCAAAGTGAAGTGTCGTCTCATTATTGGGGGAGGATTTATTGTATGCTGTTCCAGTTTGACTGCTAGGAGTGTAAACCTATTTGCATGGTTTTTCCTATTCGGCTGTTTCCAGTATTCGTGTGTTTCCAGTTCAGGAGAGTGGTGATTGCAGTAGCTGTCTGTGCATCTGAAAAAAGGGGAATATCGCCTAAACGTTTTTTAACCTCTTGTGGGCAAAAAGGTCCGTTACAGTATGTGTGACAAACTGAACCTTGTCACTGATGCTTGGAGGGGCCTGTAGGCCAGCCACTTGCCAGCAGACTATGGGCCAAGTTAACGACTGTAAAGACTCATATTTTATTCCCCCTGGTTCGGCACTTTCCATAGAACCAAACACTAGCTCTCTGGTGGCCGCTTGCATGGACCAAAACTGTGAATAGACTTCAGGGGGTCTTTTTGCCGCAGATGCCCTGGAACTATTTTCTGCATGAAGACTTTGTGGTTCCCAGTCGGTCCCCCAGCGGCATTTAGTTGTCATTCTATGGAACTGATTATGGCATGAAGTTTTCGTGGTTCCCAGTCGGTCGCCAGCGGCACTTAGCTGCTATTCTATGGAACCGTTTTGGACATGGGACCATGCGTGTGATCTGTAAAATTATGACTTCCAGGAAATTCCTAAACCCCTGAACTGATCTGAGTGATTTTGTATATGTTGTTCACCCAGATCAGAGTATAACTTTTGTTGGGATTTTATGTGTTTTAAGGTATTTGGGGGTTTTGTAAAAATGTGTGTTTTTTGTGTTTGGAGATAATTGAGTTTAGTATAGTGCTTGACTCAATGATCTCCTAAGGAAAGGGGAAGGCTTATTGTATTGTAAATGGGAGTATCATGTATTGTAATACTGGTATTATTGTTCTGTGACTTTGTAATGGAGTTCCCCACTAAGTGTATGTGGGAGTGCCCCTTGTATGGGGATTGTCATAAAATCCAAGTGTGGCACTAAAAAATTTTTTTGGGGGGGCAGATCTATTCTGTAACATGCTTTGAGAGGCTACTCAGGATATATGACCTCGCTCTACCTCAGGATGTTCCTGTCCCGTCTTTATTCAAATGCTTATCTTTTTAATGTCAGACAAGTATGTACTATTAACTATAAGGAATCGATAAATCTCGCTGCTTGCGTGACAAACTGTGTATAAATGCTAGCCCTGAAAATATACTCATTGAGAACTTGTTAAAGCACTCTTTCGTGTCTGTCGTTATTTGCTAAACAAGACTCCCGTCAATTGATGTGGTGATCAGAGGTCCGAAGAAACGAGGGTGTCCAGAGAAGTCGTTTAACCCTTTCATACTTGAAAATTTATCACACCCACTTCCCTCAAAGCTCCCCCCACTCTGTCCAACTGAACCCACATAATTTATTATAGTGCAGATTACAGGGTGTACTCAATAAAGAGAGAATTACAGGGAATTAAGATGGGAATTTCACACTTAAGGCCGAAGTATCAGTGTTGGAAAAATTCTCCTATTCAGCTGCACTATTTCAGTTTAAAGTTTGAAATTCCCATCACAATTCCCTGCAATTCTCTTTTCATTGAGTAGACCTTTATAACACCAAGTTCCCACCAACAGTTCCAGCATCCTTGGTGTGCGATGGATACATTTGCAGCGCAGCATCTAAATCAGGTAGGTACATTGTATCACTTTAATGTGAGTTGGGTATCGGTGGTGACAC
>OW240922.1:2569515-2600354 GCA_933207985.1 Pelobates cultripes | reverse complement strand
TAAAACATATCACAACAACTTAGGGGTGTACTCACTT
Organism: Pelobates cultripes; assembly: GCA_933207985.1. NCBI lineage: Eukaryota > Metazoa > Chordata > Amphibia > Anura > Pelobatidae > Pelobates > Pelobates cultripes. The sequence continues at coordinate 2,600,317 of OW240922.1, read as the reverse complement.
TTGTTGCCAATGGTTTAGACATTAATGGCTGTGTGTTTAGTTCTTTTGAGGGGACAGCAAATTGACATTGTGTCACGATTCTCACCGCGACATCCCGACGGGCAGACAAGGTCGCCCCAGAAGTGCCCGGTGACGGACTTGAACCAGGGTACTTTGCAGTCCTGGGGCTGCTATTTTGCCTCTGAGCCACCATATCAGCTCAAGAGATAGCCAGAAGTCTATATTGCCTTGTACCCAGCACTGAGGGCTGGACGTTATTCTGTGGCTGCTCCAACGATCTCAGCACACCTGTGGCTGATCACCAATTAGCCAGGTATAAGACACTGCCTCTCCCTGAGGGCAGTGTCAGTTCATTGACTCTGGTTCCCTTGTTTGGTTCCTGTTACTCTGTACCTGCGTTCCAGTGATTACTGTCTAATTCCGGCTTGTGACCTTGGCTTTCCTCCTGGACTACTCTGACCTCTGGCTTCCCTGATTTTGGCTTCCCTTGACCACGCTTCTGCTAATCCCTGCTGTACTGAGACTTGGCGCACTTTTCCTGGAAAGCCCCCGTGCACAGACTCACAGATCAGGTGGCGTCTTACCTGGTCACCCTGGTCTGTGTCTACTTTGCAAGGGTGAGCGTATAACTCTGCGAGCCGGACTCCCCATCAGGTAAGATCCTGACACATTGTTATACAGGCTGTACACTTACTGCTTTACATTGTAGCAGGCAGGGCCAGACTGGCCCACCGGGACACCAGGAAATTTCCCGGTGGGCCGCGGCACCTGGGGCTGGGCGGACAGCCCTAATCAGTGATCAGGTTCCTGTAATCCCGGCCGGCTATGTGTGAGTTGTGCGGCCGCACAGGGCCCCATGGGAGCAGGGGGAGCCAGGCAGCCGGCACAGCTCACACATAGCTGGCCTGGATCATTAAAAACATTTTTTTTAAATATTGCGGCGGGGCAGAGCTAGCGTGTGGTGGTGGCGGAGTTTAGCGTGCGACGGGGGCCCTGGTAACTGCTGCATGGGAAGCAGGAAGGATTCCCTGCTTCCCCAACAACCAGCCTCCAGGAGCTCCAAGGGATGTGGAGGTAAGAAGCAGGTCAGTGTGTGTGTGATTGCCTGTGAGTGTGTGACTGTCTGCCTGTGTGTGACTGCCTGTGTGTGACTGCCTGTGTGTGACTGCCTGTGTGTGACTGTGTGTGTGTGTGACTGAGTGTGTGGCTGTCTGCCTATGTGTGTGTGTGTGACTGTGTGTGTGTGTCACTGTCTGCCTGTGAGTGTGTGACTATGTCTGCCTCCGTGTCAGTGACTGTCTGTCTCTGTTAGTGTGGATGTATTTGTGTGTGTGCATCTGCTAGTGAGTGAGCGAGCGTCTGAGTGTGTGTGTGCGCGCATCTGCTAGTGAGGGAGCCTCTGTGTGTCTGCGCCAGCTAGTGAGTTTGTAAGTGTGTGTGTGCCTGCTAGTGAGTGAGCGTGCATGTGTATCAGTGAGCTTTTTTTTTTTTTTTTAATATTGCAGAGGGGGCGGAGCTAGCGTGTGGCAGGGTGGAGCTTAGCATACGAAGGGGACCCTGGTAACTGCAGCATGGGAAGCAGGAGTCATAGTCTCCAAACAAAAAAATGCTTAATTGTTCACTGGGTAACTGCAAGGTTTAATCTGCCGATACTGAATATGAGAGAATTTGACAAGCATCATGATAACTAGCAGTAAATCTTCTTTCCGTCCAATAACAGGACGACACACAGTTTTGGAGTGCAAGCTGGAATACCTTTTAATGGAGGCTCACTGGCCTTTTATGCAAGTTTCCCAACAAGGGCGACACACATGTGGACCTTATTGGAAACAGGGACACAAAGTGAACAAACCAATAAAAACAGAGTCATACAGTGAGACACTCCCGTACACAAACAATAGAATCCCTCCTCTGTGCTTGGGAGATAATTGAATCAGGAACTGTACTAATCCAACCCAATTATCTTTAAGCACAGAAAAAACTAAATTTTATGAAACCCCAAAAAGTACCTTAAAAACACATAAAAAAAGTTACATCCCCTGAGAGCCCCGATCTGGGTGAACAACATATCCAAAAATCACCCAGATAGGTTCAGGAATTTCCTGGAAGTCATAGTTTTGACCGATTGCAAGCATGGCCCCATGCCCAAATAGTTCCAGGGAAATCAGTACTAACAGTCGGTCAAGTTCGGTAGTCTTTTACAGGTTTCCCTGATTGGATCAGAGGGTTAGGAGTCAAATTACAGTGTGTGGGAAAATTCCCACGCTGTGTAAAATGACACAGAGCACTCTGGTGGATTTCAAACCAACCAATCAGAGTGCTGTGACCGGTAAATGTAGAGACTTACCTGTCAGTCTCTTCATTTACCTGTCAGAGCACTCTGATTGGATGGCTTAAACCCACCAATTAGAGTGCTCTGAGCCTAATTCCAGTGCAGGGCAAGGCTTTATAAGCCTTGCCCCGCCCTGCAGAACTCAGTCTGCGCGGAGCCCTCGCCGGTTGAAGATGGATTTTTTTTTTGGTCTTTTTTGGGGCTGAAAAAAGAAGATATTTTTTTTCACATGGTAAGTTTTATTTTATTTTTTTCAGGTACTTAGTTAAAAGGTCCCCCCTCATTATTTGTAGGGTGAGCGGGGTAGGTAGGGGTTAATGTTTTTGGGGAGGGGGGTGACTAGGGGTTTGGGGACCCCTAGTCACCCGGGGTAGTGGGGGCTATTTTTTTTTATTTAGGACATTAGGTCCCCCCCCTAATTAGTATTTAGGGCCCCCACACACCACTCAGGGGTGGGGGCGGAGGGGAGGACAATAGGTCCTCCCCCCTCATTCTAATTTAGGGCCCTCACCCACCGCTCAGGGGTGGGTGCCCCGGGGGATGACAATAGGTCCCCCCATTACTATAGGGCTCCCACTCCACCACTCATGGGTGGGGGCCGGGGGAGATAATAGGTCCCACCCCTTATCTTACTTTAGGGCCCCTACCCGCCGTTCAGGGGTGGAGGCCGGGGGGAGGTGAGCAATAGGTCCCCCCTTCAGGTTAGGAGGGGGGACGTGGCTGCTCACTGTTTAATAGACATGCCTCTACTCGCTAGTAGGGGCATACTTTACTAATACTAAGTAATCTTTACTTAGTATTAGTAAATTTGGCTGAAAGACCAATTTAGGTCTCTCAGCCTTTTAGTAGATAACTCCCTTATTCCCACGGTATTAGGGAGCTATCTACTTATTCATACCTGTCATTACATTGACTGGCTAAGTAACTGACATTTTATATGAATGTTTGTTACTTCATTGTTGTAAGTGTTGCAAATGCTTACAGCTGAATCCTGGCTATGTTTGTATACTTTTTATTTAAAATTGTATACAGTCTAACATTCTTCTTCCACTGGGTAAGTATACCAGTATTTAGGCAATACTGTGCTTCGGAACTTTGGCACTTCAGAAATTCGGTAATTTGGCACTTCGGGTATTCGGACATTCTAAAGTACCCAAATGTCCAAATTGCACGAAATTTGTCCGAATATATATTTGGCCCGAAACGAATTGCACAGGTCTAATTTTTATATAATTCTATACTGGTATAATTATCAACCCATAGCTTGTAACCATTATTTAACGAGCGAAGGATCAGATTCCACACAATCTTGCTATTTGTACCCACATAATCAGAGAATCCTGCTGGGTCATGATCGTTATCCTTCCCCTTGATAAATGTGAAACGCCCATGTGTAACTAGTACAGGACTCACATAAATTGTAAAATTTAATGCCATATCGGGACCACTTATATGTTATATATTGCTGAAAAAGCAGCCTACCTTTGAATTTTATTAGGGTAAAAATTTGTCTGACAGTAGTTGGATACAGGACTGAATTTTATAGAGCCTGTCAAACAATGGGTCATTTCTAGGGGTGGACAGTTCGTTTAAATTAAGGAATTGTCAACCTAGAGGCGGCTATGAAATTACATGCCCCCAAAGGAGTGTACCAATCGGAGAACGCAAAATCCACCAACACACCCCTGGTGAATGCCTCTGTCCTGGGAGATAATTTGATTACTTCCCAATTATCTCCAGGACAGAGGGAGGGAAGTTAGGATGCATTGTGGGGATGTTTTACCTCTGTGTGTCTGTCATTGGTTCATGTCTGTCCTTTGTCACAGTCTCCCATTTGGTCCCCTAGGGGAGTGTCCACCAGCAGGGAGACCTGCATAAATACTGGGCAGGTAGCCCTCATTAGACCAGACCACTGCTTGACCCTCAACACGGAGTTCTGTCTCGTTTTTGGGGGGGATTTACTGTATGCTGTTAGAGACTGATTGCTAGGAGTGTAAGCCGCTTGGATGCTTTTCCTATTCGTCTGCTAGCAGCTATTCGTGAGGTTAAAGTTCGGGAGTTTGGAGTGCTATTTTGTATGCAGTTCGGGAGTTTGGAGCATTCCTTTATATGCGGTTCGGGAGTTTGGTGTTCTGCAGTACCTGTGCCTGTATCTCTGGAAGGGGAAGATTTCCTAAACGGCTTTTAACCCCTTTTATGCTGAGGGTGCCGTTACATCCACGTTAGACCAGGTTATGCACCTCAACCTCATCAACCCTTTCCCAGACCTGCAAACGGAATTCAAACTACCTAACAACTTTGTGTTTCCATATATGCAACTTAAAAGCATAATACCCTCTCATGTCTCCCACTGTACTGTAATTGGTAACTCAAGTTCTGCCAATCTCGAAGCATTGTATGAGAGATGCTGGCAGGACCCAACCAAGCCCAAAGCCTTATGCTACCTAACTATTCTGCGGATGAAACCGCCACAATCTGCAGCGTTCGTGGCCCAATGGCTCACGTGGTGCGATCTGCTAGTGTGCGACACCGAAGTGTTATCATCCCTTATCGCCCTCAAAAGTCTCACACACTGTTATTCCCACATTGAGGTCCACAAGAAGTTGGTTTACAGGTGGTACCGAACACCCCACAGGCTGCATAAAATGTACGAGTCAGTTCCACCACACTGCTGGAGATGTGGGCTTGACAGAGGCACAATGACCCACATTTGGTGTACCTGTCCACGCATACGTCCTCTATGGTTGGAGGCGCAGAACACCTTGCAGGCCATTGGCATCACTGAGCCACCCCTTGACATACACACTGGGCTATTCCTCTATTGGCCCGTGGGGATTCCGCCTTCTCTGGGGGATTGGATTATGGCTTTTCCAATTCAGCAGACTGTTTGTGGCTGTGCTTTTTCTAAACAGATTTGTTTTGATTTTGCCATATTGGTCCGGAGATGGAGTCAAGTCAAGGAAGCTGAGTGAAGGGGTGCCTATTTCTGCCGTAAATTTTAAATTGAGATCATTGATGTTCAGTCCTTGTACAAATTGGAGAAATTGACCCTGACCCAGTCCAAATAATTATTGTAACGAACCGTTTTGCACACAAGGGGTAAAAACCGTTTAGGCGATCGTCCGCCTTTCCAGAGATGCAGGCACAGCTACTGTAGATCACCAATCCGCCGAACAGGAAACCATATGAATGCTGTAAACAGCCGAATAGGAAAAACCATATGAATAGGTTTACACTCCTAGCAGTCAAACTGGAACAGCATACAATAAATCCCCCCAAGAACGAGACAAAGCTCCGTGTTGAGGGTCAAGCAGTGAACAGACAGAGTTGTGGGTTTATTGTGCTTATGTACACATTCTTACACATTAGTACCACCCACAGGGTTTTGGAACACAACCAATAAAACACATACAATACACTCAGACACTCCCACACAAATTCCTCCCCTCTGCATGTGATTCAATTACCTTACACAATGGGTAATGTAATTTAGAACAAGCAGAGAAATACAATTTTTCCACATTATTCATAACTTGAAAAGTATGCATCACATTCACATAAAACTTAAATTTTCAGAATCAGCATACTCCAAATACAAACATACGTCAAAATCATACAAATTCGTCCAGTGGTTCAAAAGATAGATCATAGTCCTTTGTGACCACAGGAAGCATGGCTTTTCTGCCCAAAACCAGTTCCACAGAGTCTTCTATCCTGGAGATAATTAGAAGTAATCCAATTATCTCCAAAGACAGAGGCAAAACTCCATTGAACACATGGCAGCAAAAAAGACAGTAAAATACAAAATACACAATGTTACATTTATGACATAAAATACAGACATGCAACATATGCCCAGATAGCTTAGGTCTGAACGCACATTATTACTGAATGGCGCTCAGAGCACACACATACAGTTCAATTGCCATGGTGCCAAAGTCTTTCCCATAGTCTTTCATTACACGAATGGGCTCCATGGCATAGCTATCTGGGGTATCGCTGCTCAAACAGGGCAAGCACCAAATGACCCGGCTTTCTTGTCTTTGAAGGGGAAAATCAAGCCTTTTAACATGGGGCCATAATCCAAAGGCAACAGGCGAGCAACCAGGCTTCTCCAATGCAATGTGGCGAGATTGCTCTCATCACAATTATGATATCATCGATGTATCTTAATAGAATGTTCTGATTCTATTACACCCAATCCACCAGAAGAGGGGAATCCCCACGGCCAATATTTACGCCTGAGACGTAATTGCTCCGATATAGATGATTTTAAAACACAAGCGAAAGCACTACGCCTCAGGTTTAGGTCCAAGGGCTACCCCAATAAATGTCTCAAGAGGGCGTATCATAGGGCTCCCTGACAGAATGAGAGAGTCTGATAAGGGAGAATCCTGCGCCCACCGTACCAGCAAGGGATGAAAATCAAAAACATTAAATGCATCACCGCTTTTGATGCCGGTTGGGACCAAGTCAAAGCAATTATGAACCGCTTCTGGCCACTATTAAAGCAAGACGAACAATTGAGGGACATAATTCCTCCATATGCATCTCTAGTGGCCAGGAGAGTTAAGAACCTGGTACAAAGTCATTTTCAACCACACAAATCACCAACACATTGGCTGTCAGACAAACTGATGTGGCAGGTCTAACGCCTCCTGCTATATATGTAAAGACTCAAAAACCTTCAGTAACAGTACAGATACCGAAAATTTTCAAGTTTCATCATTGTTTATTTGTAACTCTAAAGGGGTGGTGTATCTGATTGTCAGTGTCACTATATGTATGTAGGTAAGACCTTCCGCCCTTTTAAAAGACGGATACTTGAACATATAAATTCGGTGAAAACAACAAGGAATATGGAAAGTTCGGTTTCCAGGCGTGTTAAGATGACTCATAATGGAGATCCTCCGGTCCTAAAGTTCCAGGGTATCGAATTGGTCAAATTAGATCAGAGGAAGGGAAATTGAGATCAACGTCTGAGGAAGACGTGAATGCTATTGGATCTACCGCCTTAAAACATTGTCCCATAGGGGACTTAATGAAGGCTTTTCATATTCATTTATTTAGAAAGTCTCTATTTAATTTTGAGAACACTTGTAAATATATAAATGTATATCTTCTATCTGTCCCCCTTTTTTTGCTCAATCGCCTCTTTCTAGCACTTATCAGTTTTCCTTTTGTAATTATTTGTTTACATACACAGCTATCTCCCAATCTAACTGTAACAGATCACCTGGCACCCCGACTGGGTACCTCCGTTGAAGGATGCTCCTAGCATTTCCTGAGGACTCCAAGCACTGCAGCAGACTCCACCGAACCGTAGGAGCATATGAATGCTCTCAAGCATATGAATGTTGTATACAGCTGAATAGGAAAAACCATGCGAATAGGTTTACACTCCTAGCAGTCAAACTGGAACAGCATACAATAAATTCTCCCCCAATAATGAGACGACACTTCACTTTGAGGGTTAAGCAGGAACTGACTGGACTGGCACATACAGCCTCTTTTATTCCCAATCCACAAATGTAGTACTGCCTGTAACGGACAGTTTCTCTCACAAGAGGATAAAAACCGTTTAGGCGATAATCCCCTTCCAGATAGACCAGCAGCTACTGCAATCACCAATCTCCTGAACTCCAAACTGTACGAATCCCCAACTCCCGAACAGGAAACACACGAACCCTGGAAGCAGCCGAACAGGAAAAGCCCTAAGAACAGCTTACACTCCTGGCAATCGGCATACAGTCAAATTCCCCCCAAGAATGAGACGACACTTCACTTGGAGGGTTAAACAGGAACAACCCTGATTTATTCACACAACAGGCTTATAAAGGATTCTCCCATGCAAGGGAGGGATTTACAACAATTACACATGAGTTACCTCCCACAATGCCTCACAATCCCTCCCCTCTGGCCTGGAGATAATTGGGGAAGGAATCTAATTATCTCCCAGGACAGAGGCAAAACTCCATTACCCACATGGCAGACAAAAAGACAGTAAAAGACATAAAATTACATACTGATACATTTAGTACATAAAACACACATTTCTACACATCCCCAGATAGCTTTGATCTGAGCGCCCATTATTAGATGAATGGCACTCAGATCACACGAATAAGCCTTTCTGCAGGGAAAATAAATGGTTTAACCTGCAGGGCCATAGTCCAAAGGGAGCAGGCGAGCAACCAGGCTTCTCCAGTTCACAGTGGCGAGGTTGGTTTCGCCACACTTCTCCCCTTTACAACTAGACTAACAGGGTATCTGACCTCCTGCCGGTCAGTGCCCTGGTTAGTCCAGCAACCCACCCACAAAACAGAAACAGCAGTACAGCCCACCCACAATAACTGGTTACTACACCTGGGTAGAGGAGAGCTTTGTCCATGTCCAGGTGCCTCACTACGACTGTGTGGGGAACTGTTAGGCTGCCTTGGTGGGTTGCTGAGTGGGCAGAGACTAGCGGTACTCTGCCCTGGTGCCAGTACTACCGTGGAAGTAGCCTGGTTGGAGCCTGGTTGTGGGAGGGAGAGACAGACTGTCTCCCCTCTGGATATACCGCTCTGTGGCTGGGGGACAGGACCGACCGTCCTTACCCCTTGTGCTGCAAGTACAGAGACTATGGTCCCATCTGCACCGTTGGGGGGTGTAACATCTCCCCTTGGTGGGTTAGGCTGCCGCTGGAGAGAGGGTGTAACAAGCTCCTCTCTCTGGACTGTAAACTGCTGCTGGGGAGAGGGGGTATCAGGCTCCTCTCCCTGACACTCTCTCTCTGCTGGTGGAGAGGGGGACCAGCTGTCTCCCCTTTCATTATCTTGTCCTGCGGCTGGGGGGCAAGACTGACAGTCCCTGCTCCCTGCAGGACATTCTGCCACTGGGGAGGAAGGACAACACCTTCAGCTCCCTGGGGTACACACTGCCCCTGGGGAGGAAGGACTACACCTTCTGCTCCCTGTGATATACACTGCCGCTGGGGAGGAAGGACGGCACCTTCAGCTCCCTGGGGTACACACAGCCACTGGGGAGGAAGGACAACACCTTCAGCTCCCTGGGGTACACCCTGCCGCTGGGGAGGAAGGACTGCACCTTCAGCTCCCTGGGACACACACTGCCGCTGGGGAGGAAGGACGGCACCTTCAGCTCCCTGGGACACACACTGCCGCTGGGGAGGAAGGACGGCACCTTCAGCTCCCTGGGATACACACTGCCGCTGGGGAGGAAGGACTGCACCTTCTGCTCCCTGGGACACACACTGCCGCTGGGGAGGAAGGACGACACCTTCAGCTCCCTGGGGTACCCTTTTGAGTCCCCGTAACGCACTCTGCCACCGGATAGGGCGGCCGATACCTTTGGCTGGATCTGCCATGAACTGCAGGTACTCGTCTACCTGGCTCCTTACGAACTGCACGCATCTCTCCGGGGGGTTGGGTCCAAAGAAAGCCATCCGCCTGGTAAATTCTCTGTCATACTGCTCCTGAGTGTAGCTGGGTGCCATGCTTGCCCTGCTGCCCTCCATTTGTAAGTCCAGGGGATGGTGTTACCTTGTAGCTGTCCTTCTGGGCTGTGGGAATGATCCCGTCGCTTGCCACCAATTGTAACGGACCATTTCTCTCACAAGAGGATAAAAACCGTTTAGGCAATAATCCCCTTTCCGATAGACCAGCAGCTACTGCAATCACCAATCTCCCGAACTCCAAACTGTACGAATCCCCAACTCCCTAACAGGAAACACACGAACCCTGGAAGCAGCCGAACAGGAAAAGCCCTAAGAACAGCTTACACTCCTGGCAATCGGCATACAGTCAAATTCCCCCCAAGAATGAGACGACACTTCACTTGGAGGGTTAAACAGGAACAACCCTGATTTATTCACACAACAGGCTTATAAAGGATTCTCCCATGCAAGGGAGGGATTTACAACAATTACACATGAGTTACCTCCCACAATGCCTCACAATCCCTCCCCTCTGGCCTGGAGATAATTGGGGAAGGAATCTAATTATCTCCCAGGACAGAGGCGAAACTCCATTACCCACATGGCAGACAAAAAGACAGTAAAAGACATAAAATTACATACTGATACAGTTAGTACATAAAACACACATTTCTACACATCCCCAGATAGCTTTGATCTGAGCGCCCATTATTAGATGAATGGCACTCAGATCACACGAATAAGCCTTTCTGCAGGGAAAATAAATGGTTTAACCTGCAGGGCCATAGTCCAAAGGGAGCAACCAGGCTTCTCCAGTTCACAGTGGCGAGGTTGGTTTCGCCACACTGCCCACAGGGTTTTACATAACAACCAATAACACACGTACATTACAGAAAGACACTCCCACACAAAATCCTCCCCTCTGGCTGTGATATGATTACTGAACACAATGGTTAATCTAATTATCACAGCCAGAGAAATACAGTTTTTCCACATTATTCATAACTTGAAAAGTATGTATCACATTCACATAATGTCACATATGTCAAAATCATTCTTATTGGTCCAGTGGTTCAAAAGTTAAGGAAAAGTCCTATTTGAACAAATGCAGCATGGCTTTTCTGCCCAAAACCAGTTCCACAGATCTTCTATCCTGGAAATAATTGGGGAAGTAATCCAATTATCTCCAGGACAGAGGCAAAACTCCATTAGCCACATGGCAGCAAAAGACAATAAAACACATAAAAACATATAACTGTGCAGCCATTGCACAAAACAGGTACATTCAACATATCCCCAGATAGCTCAGATCTGAGCGCACATTATTACTGAATGGCGCTCAGAGCACACACATACAGTTCAATTTCCATGGAGCCAAAGTCTTTCCCATAGTCTTTCATTATACGAATGGGCTCCATGGCATAGCTATCTGGGGTATCACCGCTCAAACAGGGCAAGCACCAAATGACCCGGCTTTCATGTCTTTGAAGGGGAAAATCCATCCTTTCAACATGGGGCCATAGTCACAGGGCATGAGGCCGGCAATCAGTCTTCTCCAATGCCCAGTGGCGAGGCTGGTTCCGCCACACTAACCATTGTATGTATTTTATTAAAAAAAGGGGACTAAATGACTTAATCCAAGATATTGTCTCTTAAAGTCTGCGATTTGACCAATATAAGATATCTATATAGTAATTCAGCAGCACAGGAATGATCAATACAAGATTTATTGAAATAGTTTTTTCCCCCAGTGCCCCCCTTTCATAGTATTATATGTTGATTAGTGTTTCTGCTGTAGGTAAACTTGATGATTTGGGTGTTGTCTTGGTTACTAATAATGCTGAGTCGGCTATCCGGCACGGTTAATTTATGCTACCCGATCAAACAGCAGAGCTCATTCATACGTGAAGAACAATGGGTGTGAATCCCATAGAGTCACAGTACTGTCAATCATGTGACGTCAAAGACTTGAGATCCCACCCACAGTACCTCCACGTGGACATCTAATCAAAACGTAATTGATGACGTATTCATGCTTGCAAATTGGATTGGTCACGTTACATTTAAATATCCCAGGTCTTTGGGAGACAAACATTTAAACCCTGACGAAGGAGTCTGAAATCCGAAACGCGCGTCAGGCTTTAGCTCGACACTTGCACTCCACTGAGCACATCACTATGCACTAGTATGGAATTATTTCTTTCACCTACGTTCTTTACCTGCACTTGTGTTTTTTAGTTTGGTGATGTGACTTAACTTGGAGTACAAACAAGAGGTGTGATCGATATAGGGACATTTAGTTACAGACTGTAACGGATCGCCTGGCACCCCGACTGGGTACCTCCGTTGAAGGATGCTCCTAGCGCTTCCTGAGGACTCCAAGCACTCTGGCAGACACCGCAATCACCGAACCGGAGAAACAAATAAATTCTCCCAAGCATATGAATGCTGTAGACAGTTGAATAGGAACCATACGAATACGTTTACTCTCCTAGCAGTCAAACTGGAACAGCATACAATAAATCCTTCCCCAATAATGAGACGACACTTCACTTTGAGGGTTAAGCAGGAACTCTCTGTACTGTCACATACAGTCTCTTTTATTCCCAATCCACAAACATAGTACAGCCCACAGGGCGTTACAAAACCACCAATCACATCACAGTTACATCCCACATATTCCCTCCCCTTATCCTGAGAGGAAACTCAATTACATACAGTTAAAACATACTTTCTACCCAACTTTCATAACTCTAAAACCATACATCACATTCACATAAAATTAAATATTCACAATCAATCCATTCAGGGGAACAACATATTAAAAAATGGCACGAATCAGACCAGGGGTTCAAAAGTTAAGGGAAAGTCCTTTGTGACTAAATGAAGCATGGCTTTCTGGCCCAAACCAGTTTCAGAGTCTTCCATCCTGGAGAGTAATTCAATTATCTCCCAGGATAGACACAAGACTCCATTAAGCACATGTTTGAAAAAAGACACAAAACACTTTAAAATACATAAAGTCACATTTACACATAACACACAGACATTTCACATATCCCCAGATAGCTGGGATCTGAGTGCACATTATTAGATGAATGGCACTCAGATCACACAAATAAGCCTTTCTGCAAGGGAAATAAACAGTTTAACCTGCAGGGCCATAGTCCAAAGGGAGCAGGCGAGCAACCAGGCTTCTCCAGTTCACAGTGGCGAGGTTGGTTTCGCCACACAGACCCATGAAGGTGTTAATAGGAGATTGTAGGGAATTAGCATAGCAGTGCGTGTAGCAGTTTCCCGAATGCAATATTGTATTTATTGTTAAAATGTTACGTTTTCTGCCGATACTCTTTGTTACAAACCCCTTACGGACAAGCATTATGTTGTTTCATTGTTATAATATTGCTTTGGTACTTGTATCCTGTACCCAACCCACGAACGAGTTACATACATCAATTCGTTACACGAATTAGGGACCACTCAGTCCCTGGCGTTTGCCGCCACTTAACCCCGGTCACCTTTCAACAACCGACCACCCTGCGAGGGGAGTGTTACCACTTGATCACCCCGAGAGTTGCGGTTAATTGACGGTCTCCGGGCATTCTCGTTCATGCCTTATCTCCCGATGGTCCAACTACCGAAAGGGGCACGAATGGAGACCACTTACAGCCTGGTGTTTGGCCTCAATTAGAATGTTGAATGCAGCGGTTAACCACAGGTTCAGTACCCACTTCCCGGCGGTCTACGTTCGTCTCCAGAAGTATAACTGAAAATGTTGTAGTTATATATTTTTAACCTGTTTTTCATGTATAATAAACACGTGGTATTTTGGGCGCTTGGAGATAGTTGTATTGGCATAGCCGTTGGGTTCATTATCTCCAAACTAGGAGGTAACACATTCAAACGTTGCATTTCATTCTTATTGGTTGATCCCTTGTATTATTCCTGTATCCCATCAGGTCCAGAGGGGGCTGTCCCTGGACCTGAGATTTTGCATAAATACCGATGCCCAGGTGCCATTAAATCCAGTTCTTGCTTGACCTACAAATCGCATCCTCGACTCGTTTTGTGGGGAAAAGGGTATCCTAGCTGTATAATAGCTAGTGGGATTGTTCTACATTTCCAGGATTCTCTCGGTCGGCTAGTTGAAGCGGTTTCTCTCTCTCTCCACACCGGGATCCAGATCATCCAAGCGGTCCAGCGTCCATCTAGCCTGGGGGTAACCGTAACATTTGGTGGCAGCAGTGGGATCCTAGCCCAGCAGCGGCGGTTTGTTGAGTCTGCAGTGCTTATGGTGTCTACGCAGTAGTTATGGTGTCTACGGTGCTGATGGTCCTTTGGTGAGCGCTAGGAGCATCCTTTCTACGGTCCAACTTCCAGCCAGCTTGGAGGCAATCGTAGCACTGTTCTAGGAGGAACTGTCTACAGTAGTTTCCCTAGTTATGCTCTCTTTTCAAGGAATTATTCAAACACATTCATTAATTGTGCTTTTACGGAAGGCTCTTACTGCACTTATATTATACCTTTACAACAATAATTAGCCACTAGCCTTTCCCCTTGTGGTTCACTTAAGGGGAAATAGCATTTTATAGCACTATTATGAGGGTTATTGTTACCACAGTATCCTTTTATGGTAGAGGTTTAATAAAGTTTTTTTTTTTTTTAGGAGACTTATCTTCACATAAACCCCAAGTAGTTTATGTGCCTCTTCCTTGTATATACACAATTTCTGACCTCCAAGTCAGTTTATAAGGTATCTTTTGAGGATGTTATTGTGTTCATTTTTTTTCTTATCTATACCAGCTTTTTGGAGCCCCCATAAGGGTTGCTTTCCCATTTATTGTTCTTTGGTATTTTTGGTCTTTTCATCAATGACTGATGTTAGTTGCAACCCAAAGTCGTTGTCGTTAAGGATGTTTACCAACTGTTGGAATTTTGGGATGGACCCGGTCCATAACAGAAGCACATCGTCGATATATCTGTGCCAATTAAGTATGTATTGGCTGTATTCATGATGACAGACTAACTGATCTGCTAACTTTGGCCAGCGTTCGTGACTAAGTGGCCACAACAATATTCAGGAAATACCCCATTTGGAATACTCTAGGTTGTTTACATTTGAAAATGGTATGCCATGATGGGGTTATTTCACATTCCTGGGCTACCATATGGTCTCAAAAGGCAACAAAGGTCCAGCAAACCAATCTGGCAAACTAGATCGGGCAAGCCCTATATTGACCCTGTAACTTTCAATATTTAAGAGGTTTAGCCGAAAGTCTTTGTATTTATTATTTCACATTGGATGGCTCTAAGGTTTGGGATGGGTATTTGATGAATCATTCTATTTTTTAGTTATTATTTTTTTTCAGATTGAATCTTTATTACAATAGTTCCAGTTTATACTCGAACTGCTGGATTGTTATATCCAGTGATTCGAGTGTTTTTCTCTTTTGGTTAAACACAAACACCACAGAAATGTAAAAAGAGCCTTGCTCCCAGCAGCAATAATTTTGAAAAACAGCCTGGTCACTAAGGGGTTGTAGTGGTATTATCCACAGTATCTTCGCTGGTAGACAGGATGAAGCAGGTAAAATGTAGGTAAAATGCAGGTAGCGTAGTTACTATCCTTTTCTCCTAAGAACTAGACGACACATAGCTTGGAGGTTAAAACACTGGCATCTCACCAGGCTGAGTCACACTCTTTAATGAATACAGTTTCCTTTAAGCACAGACCTCCGCAGGGGGGTCTGCATTCCACACAACACATTTCCCTTAGTCCCAGGCAGGAGGGGGTTGGGTTACAGATAACCATCTCCCTGCCTTAGGAGATACCAAGCAGTACACAGCGATACACTTTACATCATATTACATTCGGGGGGGGGAAGGTTACACTTTAAGTGGCTGGTTTGGCCACAGATAGGAATAGCAATGCAGTAATAGCAAGATATATACAAGGACATTCTGTAAGTGGCTAGGTTTGCCACAATGCTCCCCAGAACCAAGCCGGCATACACAGTCTGATCCCAACGGATCGGCTTGGGGATGTCCGGAGGAGTACTCACAGATCACTTTTCAAGTTCAGTTTGTCTGAATAACCCATCGGCATTGCCATTTTGCTTCCCAGGGCGGTAGTGGATGGTAAAGTCAAAAGGCTGCAGCGCCAAACTCCAGCGCAGCAGCCTGGCATTGTCTCCTGACACCCGGTTCAGCCACACCAACGGGTTGTGATCTGTGAGTAGTGAGAATGGTTGTCCGTACAAATAGGGCTGCAGCTTCTTGAGGGCCCACACCACGGCCAGGCATTGCTTTTCGATGGCGGCGTAGCTTACTTCCCGGGGTAATAGTTTTCTGCTTAAGTAAGCCACTGGATGCTCGCCGCCATCTGCTCCGACTTGGCTCAGTACTGCCCCCAATCCAAACATAGAGGCGTCTGTATGGAAAAGAAAACGTTTAGTTGGATCAGGAGCAGCAAGTACAGGTGCGTTAACAAGAGCAGTTTTTAGTTGCTGGAATGCCCGTTCACACTCTGGGGCCCATACTACTAACTTAGGGAGGTTTTTGCGGGTTAAACCTGTGAGGGGTTTGGCCAGTGTGCTGTAATCGGGCACAAACTTCCGATAGTACCCTGCGGTACCTAAGAACGCCAGGACCTGGGTTTTGGTACGGGGGGTTGGCCATTTGGCTATGGCCTCTACCTTGGCGGGTTCTGGCTTTTGCTGGCCGCTTCCTACCCGGTGCCCTAAATACTGAACTTCGGCCATCCCTATATGGCACTTACTGGGTTTAATGGTTAACCCTGCCTCCCTAATGCGGTCTAGTACGGCTCCTATATGGGTCAGATGTTCGTGCCAGGAGCAGCTGAAGATGGCGATATCATCTAGATATGCGCATGCATACTCCTTAAACCCATCCAATAACCTGTCTACCATCCTCTGGAAGGTAGCTGGGGCATTTTTCATCCCGAATGGCATAACCTTAAACTGGTACAGGCCAAACGGGGTGACAAAGGCTGACTTGGGAATAGCGTCTTCTGCTAACGGAATTTGCCAGTACCCCTTACACAGATCTATCGTGGTGAGGTACTGGCCCCTGGCCATTTTGTCTAAGAGCTCGTTTATCTGGGGCATGGGATAAGCGTCTGAGGTCGTTTTGTCATTGAGCCGCCGGTAGTCTACACAGAAACGGGTCGTCCCGTCCCGTTTCGGTACTAGTACTACCGGGGAGGCCCAGGGGCTGTCGGAGTGCTCTATCACTCCTAACTGAAGCATTTCCTCAATTTCCTTGCGCATATTTTCTTTGACGGCTTCAGGTATGCAGTAGGGAGTTTGGCGAAGAGGGGTCTGATCTAAGGTTTCCACCTTGTGCGTGGCTAACGGGGTATAGCCGGGTAAATTGGAAAACGTGGCTCCCTTTTCCTGGAGCAACCTTTGTACTTGGGTTCGCTCCTGGGGATTTAATCGCTCTCCTAACTGTACTTCTCCCAGATCTCCGCTCTGGCCCTCTTGGTCTAGGAGATCTGGGAGGGGTATATTATCAAAATCCTCAGTGGCAGGGGCACAGATTGCGGTCACCTCCTCAGTGCGCTCGTGGTACGGCTTAAGCATGTTCACATGTAGCATGCGTTTGCCTCCCACCCCTGTGACCGGGCCGATCACATAGGTGGTGTCACAGATCTGTTCCACCACCTTGTATGGGCCCTGCCAGGAAGCCTGCAGCTTATCTTTGTGGACTGGTCGCAAGATCAGCACTTTTTGCCCTACCTGAAAGCTGCGGTCCCGGGCTCCCCTATCATACCATCTGCGCTGTCGTTGCTGAGCTACCTGGAGATTGTCTCGGACGGTCTGGGTCAGCATCTCCAGGCGTTCTCTGAACTCGAGCACATAGGGTATGATGGGGGTGCCCTCAATGGTCTCTTCTCCCTCCCAGTGTTCCCGTATCAAGTCAAGGGGTCCCCTCACTCTCCTTCCGAATAGCAATTCGAATGGAGAGAATCCGGTGGATTCTTGGGGCACTTCCCGATACGCAAACAGTAAGTGGGGTAAAAACCTTTCCCAGTCCTTCTGGGTGTCCATGAACGTACGGATCATCTGTTTAAGTGTTCCGTTAAACCGTTCACAGAGTCCATTGGACTGGGGGTGATATGCAGAGTTCAGGATTTGCTGTACCCCACATATCTTCCAGAGCTGATGTGTTACCTCAGCGGTAAACTGAGTGCCCCTATCCGAAATAATCTCCCGGGGGAATCCTACCCGGGCGAATATTCGCATCAGGGCCTCGGCTACTGTTTCAGCATGGACATTGGTTAACGCCACTGCCTCTGGGTATCTGGTGGCGTAATCCACCACGGTCAAGACATATTTCTTGCCTGAAGGGCTGTGCTTTGCTAAAGGCCCTATGATGTCTATTGCCACCCTACTGAAGGGTTCCTCAATTATGGGCAGGGACCGGAGCCGTGCTTTGTATCGGTCTCCTCTCTTTCCTACCCTTTGACAGGTATCACAGGTCTGGCAATATCGCCTAACGTCCTGTGAAATACCTGGCCAAAAGAAGTTTTGGGTCAGCCTGTGCTTAGTACGGCTGATCCCTAAGTGCCCAGACAGGGGAATATCATGAGCGATACGTAATAACTCTAACCTATATTTCCGAGGCACTATTAGTTGCTTAACGAGTAAAGGTATAGATCCGGACACTACCTTTTCTGCGTGTCGGTACAGTAGTCCTTTGTCCCAGATATACCTTTCCCCTTCTAATCCTGCCTGATCTCTATCAATACGGTCTTTGTATACCTGTAGGGAGGGGTCTAGGGCCACCTCCGATCCAAACTCTAAGGGGTTAGCCCATGGCATGACAGTGGGCATGGGGGGGTCATTGCTTACCTGAGCCTCAGAGTGGTTGGATGGTGCTGTGGTGCGAGCCTGTTGCCGGGTCACAACCGGATATGCCTCCTGTACGGTGGGCTGTGGAACAAATGCGGACGTCAGCTCCCCCAAGTCGTTGCCCAAAATCACATCAGCTGGCAAGTCCTGCATCATCCCCACATACAGGTTCCCGTGCCCCGCTCCCCAATTCAAGTGTACCTTGGCCGTAGGTACTTTGTAAATGGCTCCTCCTGCCACCCGTACCGCAACACAGTTTCCAGTGAGATTGGGTTTGGGTACCAAATGACTTCGGACTAAGGTTAAGGTAGCCCCAGAGTCACGAAGTCCTTTTATCTTTCTCCCCTCAAGGTGCACCTCCTGGCGGTGCCCTTGTCGGTTATCGGAGGCGGCCTGGATGGGGTTCACCTCGTGCAGGGTTCCTAGCGGTTCTTCTAGGGTTGCTCCTGTCTCTGGGATCTGGTATGGTTCGGCCTGTACGCAGTGTATGGCCGCTCTGTTACTCGGTGCTGCGTTATTCCAGCTGGGCCTAGATTGATTACGTGGACAGTCCCTCTGAATGTGCCCTTGTTGATTGCAGGTGTGGCACCTAATTGGCGGACATGCCGAGTACCTGGGGGGGTAGGTATTTTGACTTACCCCATGTCGTGGTTGAGTCATGGGGCCCCCTGCAGTGCTCGCCGGTGCAGAGGTGGATGCTGGTCGGGGTTGTGCGGGCTGATCTCTCCGGTTATCCTGAAATTCATCTGCCAGCTTAGCAGCCTCCTGCAGGGTGTGTGGTTTTCGGTCCCTGATCCAATTTTGTAGGTAGGCAGGGATCCCGTTGAAGAACTGCTCTAGGACCATCAGTTGGAACAGACCCTCCAGCGTGTTAACTTGGGTGGCTTCCAACCACCCCTTTGCAGCTCGCTGTAGCTGATGTGCCCATTCAACATGAGTGTCCTTTGTGGGTTTTTTAATGTCCCGGAACTTCATGCGGTAGGCCTCTGAAGTGATCGCGTACCGGGCTAAAATCGCCTGTTTCACTTTGTTATAGTCCCTACTGTCTTCATCTGGTACTGCCCGGTACGCTTCTGCAGCGCGACCAGATAACCTCCCTGCTAGTAGGGGTACCCGATCCGCCTCGCTGATGTCATGTAGTAAACACAGCCTCTCAAAGTCCTGTAAGTAGTCGTCCACGCCACCGTCGGCCTCTGCATAGCTTTTGAAGGCTTGGTAGGGAATCTTAACTTTCCCTGTGAGAACATTGACCGGTGTCGTGGCTCTTTCTCCTGCTTGCTGATTCCTCTGCACCGTTCCGAGCATGATATATTCCTGTACATCTGCGAAGAGCCTGCTGACCATCTCTGTAGATGGTGGCTCTGGGAATAGAGCCATTCTGATTCTGAATTCTTTTGCAAACTCACTTTGTTCTTCCTCCATTGGAGGTGCTGCAGCAGCTGCTGCTCTGTCTCCTTCCATAAGTTCTGCAATCAGAGTAGCCTTTGCCTTGTTGCTGGCTATTGCTCCCCTTGCCTCAAGCAATTCTTTTAGTGTGCTTCGTTTTAAAAGAGCATAATTCGTTCCCATTCACCGGCTGTTCGCGGGTTTCCTCGTGTTCCTGGCTCTGGTTTCATCCGAATGGGTTAACTCCCGAATTGCTGCTCTTTCTCCTCTATTCGTATCAATTTCTGCCGACCGTTGCTTGCTGTGTAGTTTCAATCCCGTCGCTTGCCACCAATTGTAGCGGAGTAGTGGTATTATCCACGGTATCTTCGCTGGTAGACAGGATGAAGCAGGTAAAATGTCGGTAAAATGCAGGTAGCGTAGTTACAATCCTTTTCTCCTAAGAACTAGACGACACATAGCTTGGAGGTTAAAACACTGGCATCTCACAAGGCTGAGTCACACTCTTTAATGAATACAGTTTCCTTTAAGCAGAGACCTCCGCAGGGGGGTCTGCATTCCACACAACACATTTCCCTTAGTCCCAGGCAGGAGGGGGTTGGGTTACAGATAACCATCTCCCGCCTTAGGAGATACCAAGCAGTACACAGAGATACACTTTACATCATATTACATTCAGGGGGGGGGGGAAGGTTACACTTTAAGTGGCTGGTTTGGCCACAGATAGGAATAGCAATGCAGTAATAGCAAGATATATACAAGGACATTCTGTAAGTGGCTAGGTTTGCCACAGGGGTTAAAGGTAGATAGCGCTCCACTGATTTTTATTGAAATAACAAAAGAAAGTGTCTGCTAACTGCAGCTTTATACCAAACAATACACCATATAACAGGGAGCATGCAAGAGCCTTTTTGGGACAAAGAAAAGTGTAACCGCGGCTGGTTCCCTTATTTACCACTATAACGTCTTAAAGCATAGAACTTGGCAGGGCTAACCATACAGATATCTTAGCCATCATTTTATATAGTTAGTGTATGCGATCCTCTATTTAACATATATAAATAATTGAGAATACAATATAAAATAGAGATTGTTTTGGAAGCAATAAAGTTTTGTCTTTTAGATATTTATTATATAAAAATATAAATATAGACATATAAAATCCATATAGCAGAGTTTCTAAGATTAAACTAAATGCTTGAAAATATAATTAATAGGTTAACATACCCTCCTGATCATGTCAGTCTCTCTGTTATTTTAAGATGGAGCAGCGTCTGTCTCCACGTCTCTCCTCTGTGTCTTAACATTTAAAAGTACACCTATTTATACCTTAAGTGTCTCCATTTTAGGGTTACCGTAGTTCATATATGAAAAAGTAACACTTCTTTTACTTTATTCAATTTAGGACCTCCCTTAACTTGGCAAACATACAAGGCCATAACTAAAGGGTGTTGTGACGGAACGCTGGCACTCCGACTGAGTACCTCTGCCAATCGATGCTCCTAGTGCTCGCTGAGGACTCCAAGCACTCCAACCGACACCATCAGCACTGCAGACCCCACTTCCAGCGATGCAACTGCGCCGGGGTCTCTGCTGTCTCCACCCACCCTGGACACAAGGCCAGGATCCAGCTTCCAGTGGGTGAACCTCTCTTTCCTCAGAGAACAGGAACAAGCTCTTAGCAGAACTCAGTGATCATACCCTGGGGAGTATAGTGATTATAGCAATCCCCAGAGTGTATTTCTCCAATCCCCCAAACATGAGCCAAGGCTTAATGCTGGAACAAGACTGATTTACTGGCACACAGAACTCACAATTTATGCAACACAAAACTCCTCCTCTGGGCCAGGCTAGATAATTGAGTTTCTACAATACACAAAGCTCAATTATCTGCTGGCCAGAAACATTACAATTTTTACAGCATTCATAACTTCTAAAATATACATCACAGGGACCCCAAAACATGCAATAACCCCATAAAAAGTATATCCTTGGAACCGGGGGATCTGGGTGAACCACATATCCAAAATTCACCCAGATCCGTTCAGTACTTTGGAAAATACAGTTTAATGCAGATTCTGCAGAACATATACAGGCTAAATGAAAAACAATCACTGTATAATGTGTCCCCTGCTGTATAGTCCAAAACCACTGCACGATGTCTCTGTGCACCAAATACTGGCGAGATGGCACCGTGTTGAAAAGTCCAAACAGTGTCTGTGAGTTAAAATGGCCGCCATCCATTGTTCTCACCATGTGCTTCTGATACAGGAAATGGTGGCCACCCAGTAACTCCACAGTATGTCCCCAGATGGTTCTTAAAGGGCCAGCAGCAGCACAACACAAATCCATTATGCCCAAATCATGTCTTTAAAGGGCAATACATCCCAGGGGCCATAGTCACAGGGCAAGAGGCGGGCAAGCAGTCCTCTCCAGGCACAAGTGGCGAAGGGCACTTCGTCACACATCTTCCCTTTGGGGGAAGACTAAACAGGTACCTGACCTTCTGCCGGTCAGTACCTAGATTAGTCGGGCAGCCCACCCACAAAGAAAAATACGCAGAGTAACCCCCCACAATAAATGGTACTGGCCTGTAGGTTCAAGTTGGTAGTGGGACAGCGCAGCACTCTCGGTCTCCCTGGTGCAGCTAGGCAAACTGCTGGTGTTGCTTGGGGGGCAGAGGCCAGCGGCGCTCTGCCCTGCTGCCAGCTCTTCCACTGGGGTAACCCGTGGTAAGTCAGGCTCTGATACAGGGGAAAAGGGGGGGCAGAGGCTAACAGAGCTCTGCCCAGATGCCAGCTCTTCTGCTGGGAGGGGGTCAGTGGGTATCGCAGGCTCATCCACTGCCCCCAGGACCCAGTTGGGATGTAGCTGGGGAGGGGAAGTTTCGCTTACCTCCTCCTCCTGGCATCCCTGCGGGGTTGGTTGGGGATCTGGACCGCCCGTCCAGCCTCCCTGTAGGACTGGCACAGAGACCGCGGTCCCATCTGCGCCAGTGTGGTTAGGTTTGTCTTCCCCCTCTCCCGGTATCTCTGGCTGCTGTTGGAGGGGGAGGCTGGTTGCCCCCACACCCCAGGACGCTGGTTGCTGTAAGGTGGAGGGATCGACCATCACCTCCTCCTGGAACTCAGGCCGCCGCTGGGGAGAGAGACCAGTTGTCTCCTCTCCCTGTATATTATACTGCCGCTGGGGACCTGGGCTGACTGCCCAGCATCCCTGTAGGGCTGGCAGAGAGACTTCGGTCCCATCTCAGCTTGCCATCTCTCTGTGTCCCCAGGACAAGTCTATGAGGTCGCCCACCTCCGGCTGCTGTTGGAGAGGGAGGACGGTTGCCTCCCCTCCCCAGGACGCTGGTTGCTGTACGGGGGAGGGATCTACCATCACCTCCTACTGGAACTCAGGCCGCCGCTGGGGAGAGAGACCGGTTGTCTCTTCCCTCTGTACGGTGCACTGCCGCTGGGAAGGGAGGTCGCTGCTCTCCTCTCCCCGTAACTCACTCTGTCGCTGGAGAAGGGGTGTCAATACCCCCAAACTCCACAGTTGGTACTCGTAGTTCCGTGCGTCTTGGTTCTCAGCACTCAACAGGCGCATCACTTGATGGACCACCTCATCTGAAGGGTTTGGGCCAAACCAGACCAGCCGCGCCTTTACTTCCTTCATGAAATCAGCACCCTCATAGCACTGTGACAGGCGGATTTGCAATTCACTGGCTGCTGTCCAGGGTCTTGCTAGCTCCATGTTGCTGTAGGTAGGGACGCTGCGCAGAGGCTAGCGTTGCCCTCAATTATAAATCCGTAACTCCACACGTTACCGGTGTCTCTGAGCTGCTGGTCCTCGCACTAGGATGCCATCCCGCCGCTGCCACCAAATGTGACGGAACGCTGGCACTCCGACTGAGTACCTCCGCCAATCGATGCTCCTAGTGCTCGCTAGTGATGTACCGAACGGTTCCCGGCAAACATAGCATGTTCGCGTTCGCCACGGCGGGCGAACATATGCGCGGTTCGACCCGCCCCCTATTCGTCATCATTGAGTAAACTTTGACCCTGTGCCTCACAGTCAGCAGACACATTCCAGCCAATTAGCAGCACAGCCTCCCTAGCAGACCCTCCCACCTACTGGACAGCATCCATTTTAGATTCATTCTCAAGCTGCATGCTTAGTAAGAGGAGGGAAAGTGTAGCTGCTGTTCATAAGATAGGGAAAAGCATAGCTAGGTTAGGGATAAGGGTATGCTTTTTTTTATTTTTTTTTTCTATGTAATGTAAATGCACTTAGTTGTCTGCCACTGCTGCCAGCTTCTGTGTCAGGCTCACAGTGCCCATTTCCCCAGTCAGTGCCACCAATTACATCTGGTGTCACAATAGCTTGGATTTAAAAACAAAAAACTTTTTTCACTGTTATAGATTTAATAGCAGTCAGTTGTCTGCCACTGCTGCCAGCTTCTGTGTCAGGCTCACAGTGCATACTGTGCCCATTTCCCCAGTCAGTGCCACCAATTACATCTGGTGTCACAATAGCTTGGATTTAAAAACAAAAAACTTTTTTTACTGTTATAGATTGAATAGCAGTCAGTGTCCTTAAAGCGGGTGTGTTACGCTAACAGTGGATACGCTGACAAGTGCCACCAATTACATCTGGTGTCACAATAGCTTGGATTTAAAAAAACAAAAAACTTTTTTTCACTGTTATAGATTGAATAGCAGTTAGTGTCCTTAAAGCTGGTGTGTTACGCTAACAGTGGATACGCTGACCAGTGCCACCAATTAGATCTGGTGTCACAATAGCTTGGATTTAAAAAAAAACAAAAACTCTTTTTTCACTGTTATAGATTGAATAGCAGTTAGTGTCCTTAAAGCGGGTGTGTTACGCTATCAGTGGATACGGTGACCAGTGCCACCAATTAGATCTGGTGACACAAAGCTTGGATTTAAAAACAAAACACTTTTTTCACTGTTATAGATTGAATAGCAGTTAGTGTCCTTAACCCCTTAAGACCGCAGCCAAATGTATAAGTTGTGATCAAAATGTAAACAAAACCTGGCATTTGCGCTATATGTCTGTCCAACCGTAATTCACCTCTTTCATATTAAATGCACACACACTTATTATATATCATTTTATTCAGGGGAAACAGGGCTTTCATTTAACATCAAATATTTAGGTATGGAACATAATTTAATATGGATAAAATATAAAAAAAATGGGAGAAAATAAGATTTTAAAAAAAATTTCTTAGTTCTACGTGACATTTTAACTGTGAATGTCAGAATACTGTTTGCTTTTACTGCAATAAAATACACATATTTGTATTCAGAGATATCTCACGTGTAAAACAGGTTACAGGTTACATGGTGTTTTATGGTGTTTTGGGAAGTTACAGGGTCAAATATAGCGTGTTACATTTTTCATTTTTTTCACATTGAAATTCTCCAGATTGATTACGTTGCCTTTGAGACCATATGGTAGCCCAGGAATAAGAATTACCCCCATGTTGGCATACCATTTGCAAAAGTAGACAACCCAAGGTATTGCAAATGGGGTAAGTCCAGTCTTTTTTAGTAGCCACTTGGTCACAAACACTGGCCAAAGTTAGTGTTAATATTTGAAAATGCAAAAAACTAATTTGAACGCCAATTTTGGCCAGTGTTTGTGACTAAATGGCTACTAAAAAAGACTGAACATACCCCATTTGCAATACCCTGGGTTGTCTACTATTACAAATGGTATGCCATCATGGAGGTAATTTTCATTCCTGGGCTACCGTACGGTCTCAAAGGCAACATAACCAACCTGGCGAATTGTAATGTTAAAAAAAAAAACTGAAACGCAAGCCTTATATTTGACTCTGTAACTTTTGAAAACACCATAAAACCTGTACATGAGGGGTACTGTTATACTCGGGAGACTTCGCTGAACACAAATATTAGTGTTTCAAAACAGTAAAACGTATCACAACAATTATATCGTCAGTGTAAGTGCCATTTGTGTGTGGAAAAAGGCAAAAAATGTCACTGTCACTGACAATATCGTCGTTGTAATACATTTTTATATATACTTAGATCACATATATAATAAATATATATATAATCTAAGTATATACAATTAAATTTTCAACTGTTTCAAACTTTCATTTTTTTTTTTTTCAGACAGCAGGGGGAGTACCTCTCATTACAGGCACTACATCTGCTGGCAATGCCTTGGACGGCTCTGCCGTCCATGTGATCGCGAGGTCCTTGCGATGGCCCATGGGGGCTGAAGAGGGCGGAGGGTGAGTCCCAGGTGAGTCTCCATACCCACGCCGGCGACCGGGTAAGTACATATGATCGCAGGGCGTTCTATGCTGCCCTGCGGCTTTTAGAGCCATCTAAATAAGGAAGGCATAGAGCGCCCTGCGGTCTTAAGGGGTTAAAGTGGGTGTGTCAGCCCTACAGCGTGTACTCTGCCAGTTTACAGTGCCACTCATATCATACCACCAGAATGCCGTCATTGCAGAGCTCTGCAGTGTGGCATTTTTTTTGTGTGTCTGTGTAATGGTATTTACTAATTAATGACTTTACATCATAAAGAAAGCATATTTAGTGTAATGCTTTGGGGGCACCACTAGAGGGAGTGTGTAGGAAGACATGTGCTTCTGGCAGTGACATCACAGGCCAGCCTACTTACACTGAATAAAACCAGATGGAGGAGAAAGCTCTTTTTCTTTGCCCCTTTGCCTGTAACTGACTGAACCTAAGATGTAGTACCAGCTCTGACTTAACCCCAGCCAAAGGGCTGGGGCCTTGTAAGTAATATGTTTGTATTGTAACAGTTAGCAATTGTAATAGCCTTTTGTATAATATTTAGCAACCAATAGTGTTTTGTGTAGTATTGTATTGTATAATTATTGAAATTGACATTCCGCTAGCATTCCGCTAGCATCTGTTTATTTGTTATAGTTATATTAAATATACATTTAATATTACAACGTTTTGTGTATTTTCTATCCACATATTCGACCATAATACCATGAATTATAAAAATATTAATGTTGTTCCGTATTGCTTAATTATTATGTATTAAGAGATTAATATTCATATTTAGGTCACGACCACAACATTTGGCGTAGTCGGCAGGATTATGCTTGAATATTGGGGAAAATATAAATGTTATGCATTTTGCTTAAATCATACTGTAAATTGTCTGTCTGTATACAAATGAATAAATGAATGATGATTTGGTTTTAATGGAATGAATGCAGATAGCAGATAGGGATTAGATATTTGTTTTTTAAGGTATCTCTTGTTGTAGAACATAGTGATGAATTATTGTGTTGCTTGTTACGTTTTACCAACCTTTGGTCATTTTTATATATAAAACAAAAAACTATTTTACTTTTTGTCTGACCATGTGGATTTTAATCCACCATTGACCACATGGTGTGAATGAGTTGAGGCCTAGTTTCATTGTTTGTTTTCATTTGCATAGGAAAAGACTTTTCACTAAACTAGTTCACCAGGTTTTATTGCTAAATTTGACCCTGTTTGTGTACTAATTTACATTTGTTTGGTATTCATGGATTTGTCTAGTTGAAAAGAGATTTGGACAAAATGTATTAAATTAGTAGTTAAGAAAAAGATATGTTTAGTAAAGCAGATTCAGTGAATAATAGATTTATGTGTGCGTATACACAGAATATTAGTATAAATATATATGATTTTGACTCATGAAGGAGAGACCACCTTTTTAACAGCTGTGTGACCATGCTTTTCAGCTACAGCTGGGGGAGAATTTGTCCTTGTTGGGGGTGGGTAGTCTTGCCTGTATGAGAAAAAAATAAACTGCATTGTTTTGTAAATGTAATTGCCTAAGCTAATCAATTTGTGGAGTGTTTTTCAGCTTTATTATCCAGGACTAAGGAATTACTGGACATATGCAGGAACTGGTAACAAATGAACTGAAAAAATGGTAAAATAATTCCTTTGTCCTATTTAGTCTGAATATTTTAACAAGTTAGCATTTTTAACAAAGTAAGTGTAGGGGCTCAGATTAAGATTTATATTATTTTAGAAGCCATCTATAACTGATTTTAATATTTCCATGCTTTGAATTAGGGTGTATCTGCCTAGCGGGTGAACCTCCATAACGTGGGCTGTGATTTTTGTTACAGTAGCGGGTGGGGAACCTGAGCTAGGGGGTATTTAAACGTGTCCGGATAAGGGGGAGCATACCCAATAGTTGTTGTGCAGTTCTATCCTGTATTATTATTTGAAACCCTGTATTACTTATAAGTAGCGTTTTGTAACTTATTTGTAATTGTTTATATATATTGCTCTGGGAAAGGGATAGGCAAAATCTCTGAGAGACCAGGAAATATATTTTTAAAAAAGGGCGTATTACACTAGTGGTAGGGTGGCCTATCATGACCATAGAGACCCTTGGTGACTAGTTTTTGTTGTATATTGCCCTGGGAAGGGGATACGCTATTTAATAGAAATTCCTGAGAGACCAGGAAATATACAATAAGTGATACGTGAGTGTACTGGTTAAATTGCAGACATATTGGCCCAGAACCTTTAATCGAGCCGGAAAAGAGGCTGCTGTATGTTTGCTCCTCTATAATTTTGCGGGGGCGGTCACCCCCATGCGGAAAGCCACTGCCATCACAGGGTGGTTAGTTGTGCAGGCCCTTAGCCGCGAGGTGCAAGCATGTCCGTGGAAAGGCTAGAAATTAATAGGGAGTCACTCATAGCTGTCAGAAGTGTTGAACTTTGAGACATATTGACCTATATCCTTTCAGAGGCGGAAGAGGTGTTGTGGTTCACTCCTCTATAATTTAACCAAAGGGTGGAGAGTTATTAAACATGTTTAGGTTGGCTAGAAATGTGTTTCCTGAATTGCAGAGAAGATGCAGAAAGCAGCTATTAGCTGATTGTTTATTTTAAGAGCCAAGTAGAAAATTAAGAAAGTTACCTTGTTGAACAAATTGTTTATAAAATGAAAAGTTTAGGGAATGTATTTATATGTATATATGTATATATGCTAAGTAAAGGATTTGGCAGTATACGCTATAAGTGACAAGGAAAAGTAATCCTGATCTGTTTTCTTACCTTTTTCAGATATAGCAGAAACCAGGGGTGGACATTGGAACACAGATAGAATATCAGATGGAGACCAGTGTTTAAATGTTGACCTTTGATGAGCTATTGAATGTTTTATTTTATTGTCTATTTAACATGTCTATGCTATGATTTTGTGCATACTGTTCTCTTATTTCTAGTGATTGTATTGCAATTGAAACCCTTATGTATTATTATTGTTGTATGTATGCTTGCCTGGGAAAGGGGGGAATTGACCCATAGGGACCAGGGGGTATTTTTGTGTAAACCAAACTGGGGTGGGACCAGGGGGTATTTTTGTGTAAACCAAACTGGGGTGGGAGGGCTCTAACGAGGGAACCCCATTGTCCAGTAGGTGCTTGATTTGTGTCTGTGTAAAGTGCATGAGTGGTTGCAGTTCAAAAAACAAAACAAAAAAAAATAAGAGGGATAAGAGAAAGTAGGCATTTTGGGTTATCTATGCATGTTTAAATAGAAGGGTGGTAAATAGGAATGTAATTGTTTTGGTTAATGTTTAGATTAAATTGGTTAAATACAGCAATGATAACGAGTGTTTAGATTAAATTGGTAAATGCAGCAGTAATAACGAGTGTTTGGGTTAAATTGGTAGATACAGCAGTGATATTGTGTTTATCTGTGAATCAGGAGTGTGCTGGATGTGAAGAGAGGTGTGTAGGTATTTATCCAAATGCCATAGGAAAAAAATATGGTTAAGACACCACAATCAAATGGTACTTGTGATGAGGCACAGTTATTATTTATGTTTGTGTTCGTCATTGCCTGTGTTTTCATTCAAGAACTTTCAAGCAAGGATATTTTAAGCAGAAGAAGAAGAAGCACTGGACACTATGCTCAACTGTTGCTGTAAGGAGAAAAAATATTGCAGCTAAGAGTGGTGAGAGTCAGAACAAAATGCATCAGGAGCAGGACACTGTTACGTCAAGGTGGTTAATGGAATAAAGAAAGAAAAAACAAAACAATGTGACCACAAACACACAAAAGTCCTTGATCACATGAACTGTTTCATTCATCCCTGTCTCCATGTGTATGTTCTATGAGACTGTCGAAGAATAGAGTATCCAGTTTCCAGGACTAATGTTTGTGAAAATTCCAGGCACACAGACCAGCCAGAGGCTACAGAAATCGAATCGGTCTGTGCCATGATTCATAGGTGTTATGAGTTTGTGGTGTCTAATACTATATTAAGCTCCAAAACACATCCTCACATGACCACAATATCATTGGTTAATCTAATAAAACATGGTTTGAGTTGTTCATTATTATAAGGGTGGGTATGTGCCTATTTCCCAACTGGTAATGCATGTGCTCAATGGTGAACATTTATAAGCAATAAAATGTTAATGGGTAATAATTAATGGGTAAATGGGTATCGTTCTTCAAAAGGTGGGTTTTGTTGTAGGGCAGGTAGTGTTAAAATGGGGAATATTCAAAATGTACTGGTTTTATAAATGCTTGTTTTATGACATAAGTCAAAGGGTGGTTTGTAATGGTATTTACTAATTAATGACTTTACATCATAAAGAAAGCATATTTAGTGTAATGCTTTGGGGGCACCACTAGAGGGAGTGTGTAGGAAGACATGTGCTTCTGGCAGTGACATCACAGGCCAGCCTATTTACACTGAATAAAACCAGATGGAGGAGAAAACTCT
>OW240922.1:2558168-2569415 GCA_933207985.1 Pelobates cultripes | reverse complement strand
GCCCTTTGGCTGGGGTTAAGTCAGAGCTGGTACTACATCTTAGGTTCAGTCAGTTACAGGCAAAGGGACAGAGTTTTCTCCTCCATCTGGTTTTTATTCAGTGTAAGTAGGCTGGCCTGTGATGTCACTGCCAGAAGCACATGTCTTCCTACACACTCCCTCTAGTGGTGCCCCCAAAGCATTACACTAAATATGCTTTCTTTATGATGTAAAGTCATTAATTAGTAAATACCATTACAAACCACCCTTTGACTTATGTCATAAAACAAGCATTTATAAAACCAGTACATTTTGAATATTCCCCATTTCAACACTACCTGCCCTACAACAAAACCCACCTTTTGAAGAACGATACCCATTTACCCATTAATTATTACCCATTAACATTTTATTGCTTATAAATGTTCACCATTGAGCACATGCATTACCAGTTGGGAAATAGGCACATACCCACCCTTATAATAATGAACAACTCAAACCATGTTTTATTAGATTAACCAATGATATTGTGTTCATGTGAGGATGTGTTTTGGAGCTTAATATAGTATTAGACACCACAAACTCATAACACCTATTAATCATGGCACAGACCGACTCGATTTCTGTAGCCTCTGGCTGGTCTGTGTGCCTGGAATTTTCACAAACATTAGTCCTGGAAACTGGATACTCTATTCTTCGACAGTCTCATAGAACATACGCATGGAGACAGGGATGAATGAAACAGTTCATGTGATCAAGGACTTTTGTGTGTTTGTGGTCACATTGTTTTGTTTTTTCTTTCTTTATACCATTAACCACCTTGACGTAACAGTGTCCTGCTCCTGATGCATTTGTTCCGACTCTCACCACTCTTAGCTGCAATATTTTTTCTCCTTACAGCAACAGTTGAGCATAGTGTCCAGTGCTTCTTCTTCTTCTGCTTAAAATATCCTTGCTTGAAAGTTCTTGAATGAAAACACAGGCAATGACGAACACAAACATAAATAATAACTGTGCCAATCTTCACAAGTACCATTTGATTGTGGTGTCTTAACCATATTTTTTCCTATGGCGTTTGGATAAATACCTACACACCTCTCTTCACATCCAGCACACTCCTGATTCACAGATAAACACAATATCACTGCTGTATCTACCAATTTAACCCAAACACTCGTTATTACTGCTGCATTTACCAATTTAATCTAAACACTCGTTATCACTGCTGTATTTAACCAATTTAATCTAAACATTAACCAAAACAATTACATTCCTATTTACCACCCTTCTATTTAAACATGTATAGATAACCCAAAATGCCTACTTTCTCTTATCCCTCTTATCATTCTTCCGTTTTTTTGGTTTTTTTTTGAACTGCAACCACTCATGCACTTTACACAGACACAAATCAAGCACCTACTGGACAATGGGATTCCCTCGTTAGAGCCCTCCCACCCCAGTTTGGTTTACACAAAAATACCCCCTGGTCCCTATGGGTCAATTCCCCCCTTTCCCAGGCAAGCATACATACATACATACATACAACAATAATACATAAGGGTTTCAATTGCAATACAATCACTAGAAATAAGAGAATAGTATGCACAAAATCATAGCATAGACATGTTAAATAGACAATAAAATAAAACATTCAATAGCTCATCAAAGGTCAACATTTAAACACTGGTCTCCATCTGATATTCTATCTGTGTTCCAATGTCCACCTCTGGTTTCTGCTACATCTGAAAAGGTTAGGAAACAGATCAGGATTACTTTCCTAGTCACTTATAGCGTATACTGCAAATATTTTACTTAGAATATATATATATATATATATATATATATATATATATATACACACAGACATGTAAACACATTCCTTCAGTTTTTCATTTTATAAACAATTTGTTCAACAAGGTAACTTTCTTAATTTTCTACTCGGCTCTTAAAATAAACAATCAGCTAATAGCTGCTTTCTGCATCTTCTCTGCAATTCAGGAAACACATTTCTAGCCAACCTAAACATGTTTAATAACTCTCCACCCTTTGGTTAAATTATAGAGGAGTGAACCACAACACCTCTTCCGCCTCTGAAAGGATATAGGTCAATATGTCTCAAAGTTCAACACTTCTGACAGCTATGAGTGACTCCCTATTAATTTCTAGCCTTTCCACGGACATGCTTGCACCTCGCGGCTAAGGGCCTGCACAACTAACCACCCTGTGATGGCAGTGGCTTTCCGCATGGGGGTGACCGCCCCCGCAAAATTATAGAGGAGCAAACATACAGCAGCCTCTTTTCCGGCTCGATTAAAGGTTCTGGGCCAATATGTCTGCAATTTAACCAGTACACTCACGTATCACTTATTGTATATTTCCTGGTCTCTCAGGAATTTCTATTAAATAGCGTATCCCCTTCCCAGGGCAATATACAACAAAAACTAGTCACCAAGGGTCTCTATGGTCATGATAGGCCACCCTACCACTAGTGTAATACGCCCTTTTTAAAATATATTTCCTGGTCTCTCAGAGATTTTGCCTATCCCTTTCCCAGAGCAATATATATAAACAATTACAAATAAGTTACAAAACGCTACTTATAAGTAATACAGGGTTTCAAATAATAATACAGGATAGAACTGCACAACAACTATTGGGTATGCTCCCCCTTATCCGGACACGTTTAAATACCCCCTAGCTCAGGTTCCCCACCCGCTACTGTAACTAAAATCACAGCCCACGTTATGGAGGTTCACCCGCTAGGCAGATACACCCTAATTCAAAGCATGGAAATATTAAAATCAGTTATAGATGGCTTCTAAAATAATATAAATCTTAATCTGAGCCCCTACACTTACTTTGTTAAAAATGCTAACTTGTTAAAATATTCAGACTAAATAGGACAAAGGAATTATTTTACCATTTTTTCAGTTCATTTGTTACCAGTTCCTGCATATGTCCAGTAATTCCTTAGTCCTGGATAATAAAGCTGAAAAACACTCCACAAATTGATTAGTTTAGGCAATTACATTTACAAAACAATGCAGTTTATTTTTTCTCATACAGGCAAGACTACCCACCCCCAACAAGGACAAATTCTCCCCCAGCTGTAGCTGAAAAGCATGGTCACACAGCTGTTAAAAAGGTGGTCTCTCCTTCATGAGTCAAAATCATATATATTTATACTAATATTCTGTGTATACGCACACATAAATCTATTATTCACTGAATCTGCTTTACTAAACGTATCTTTTTCTTAACTACTAATTTAATACATTTGTCCAAATCTCTTTTCAACTAGACAAATCCATGAATGCCAAACAAATGTAAATTAGTACACAAACAGGGTCAAATTTAGCAATAAAACCTGGTGAACTAGTTTAGTGAAAAGTCTTTTCCTATGCAAATGGTAGCAAACAATGAAACTAGGCCTCAACTCATTCACACCATGTGGTCAATGGTGGATTAAAATCCACATGGTCAGACAAAAAGTAAAATTGTTTTTTGTTTTATATATAAAAATGACCAAAGGTTGGTAAAACGTAACAAGCAACACAATAATTCATCACTATGTTCTACAACAAGAGATACCTTAAAAACAAATATCTAATCCCTATCTGCTATCTGCATTCATTCCATTAAAACCAAATCATCATTCATTTATTCATTTGTATACAGACAGACAATTTACAGTATGATTTAAGCAAAATGCATAACATTTATATTTTCCCCAATATTCAAGCATAATCCTGCCGACTACGCCAAATGTTGTGGTCGTGACCTAAATATGAATATTAATCTCTTAATACATAATAATTAAGCAATACGGAACAACATTAATATTTTTATAATTCATGGTATTATGGTTGAATATGTGGATAGAAAATACACAAAACGTTGTAATATTAAATGTATATTTAATATAACTATAACAAATAAACAGATGCTAGCAGAATGTCAATTTACTACAATTATGATACAATACAAATATAACTATAACAAATAAACAGATGCTAGCAGAATGTCAATTTACTACAATTATGATACAATACAAAACTACAACATATTACTTACAAAAGGTTGCTAAATGTTACACAAAAGGCTATTACAATTGCTAAATGTTACAATGGATTCATTTACTTACAAGGCCCCAGCCCTTTGGCTGGGGTTAAGTCAGAGCTGGTACTACATCTTAGGTTCAGTCAGTTACAGGCAAAAGGGACAGAGTTTTCTCCTCCATCTGGTTTTATTCAGTGTAAGTAGGCTGGCCTGTGATGTCACTGCCAGAAGCACATGTCTTCCTACACACTCCCTCTAGTGGTGCCCCCAAAGCATTACACTAAATATGCTTTCTTTATGATGTAAAGTCATTAATTAGTAAATACCATTACACCAACAAACATAATAAAACAGCATGTTATGTATGTGGCGGTGCCCGACCCCACCTTGGCACCGTCCCCCTAATTCTCCCTTTAGAGATAGAAGATTGCTTCTTAAGCCTTTTTGCCTACCAATATGTCTTTAATAGGTCCCTCTGCATGGCATGGACGGCAGAATACCCTCTCTTAGTTGAAAATGTTAAGCCACCTGATGGAATCACAGTCTATAGAGGTAATTACACTTGTTATGCCATGTATGATGGGATTGGTAAATTCATGGGTAATTTTTCTAAAGGTTATTGCGCCACTTACAGAACTGTTCCTATACGCCTGTTGCAACACCATACCAGGTCATTGGGGGATATTTACTGGTTATGTGGGGATCTACAGTTAAGATCTAGGCTGGAAACTGAGTGGTGGGGTGAGTGTACCCTAGCCAAAGTTATCATGCCCATTCATATTATTTCTGATAATCATCATGACACATACGACCCTCCACATACACCAGCCAGAGTGAGGCGCGAAACCCCAGTAAAAGGCAGTTTTGACCCCCACATTTACATAGATGCCATTGGGGTACCTAGGGGGGTGCCTAATGAAGTTAAAGCTAGAGATGAAGTAGCTGTAGGTTTTGAATCACTGTTCACTATAGTCACTGCCAACAAAAACCTTAATTGGATTAACTACATTTATTACAACCAACAGCGTTTTGTCAACTACACCAGGGATGCCCTCCAGGGCCTGGCCGAGCAGTTGCAGGCCACATCCCAGATGACCTTCCAGAACAGAATGGCCTTAGACATGATTCTAGCTGAAAAGGGGGGTGTATGTAAAATAATACCTGACACCATGACTTGTTGCACTTATATCCCAGAAAACACAGGTCCTAATGGTAAAGTCACTCTGGCCATAGCTAAATTAAATAGACTCTCAGAAGAGTTAAAGAGAAACTCTGGAGTTACTGATCCCTGGGAAAAATGGTTTGGTTGGATGACTGGTTGGCAGAGAGCTTTAGTCCAGATTGGTATTGCCTTACTAAGTTTTCTTTTTATTCTCGCTCTTCTCATTTGTTGTGTCCTCCCATGCCTAAGGAAATTCCTGCAGAAAACCGTAGACCAAGCAACACCAACCTTCACTCATCTGACAATCGATGATCAAGATCTCACCTCACCCTGTATTCCGCTACAAACTCTCCCTTATACTGATGAAGTGCAGAAAGTCTAGGAAGGGACAGTACAGGGACAGCGTCCGTCTTTATGGGTAGACTGCCGTACGGAGAAGTAGTGGATAAGCCACTATGGGTTACCAGCGGAGTGAAGAGTGTTCCTGAACTGTACTGACGGATGTGCTGCAGCCTGTTAGGGTCAAGAGAGGGATAGACTTGCACTTTGCATTAACACTAAGTCAGCGGTCATGGGGTTTCTGTGTCTTTGGGCTAACACATCTTCTGATACTAACAAATAAAGTTTTGTCTTTTAGCAAATAACATTTTAGGGGGGACTGTTGTAGAATTATTGGGCCTCTATAAATCTGTAAGGCCCCTTTAAATCCTCTTGCTATACCTCTAAGAGGCCCCCATAGTTTTACAAGAAAGCTTTGTCTATAGAACATAGAATTTGCATGTCAGCAAGAAATAGCTTTGATAAAATGTGTATTTAATAAAAGCCTTGAAACCTAACCTTGAGAAACTAACAGTGCCAGGCTACACTCTAAATGGATAGCTGCCAAAAGGCCCCTCCCGTCGAGTGAGCTCCTCATGTTAGCAAAATGGCGCTAAAACCTGGAGGAGAAAAGCATGACGAGGATAGTGACTTAAGATGGTACACCCCATAGGGAGGGCATTTTACTAACATCTTAGCACCTAAGCCAATTAACAATGTCTATTTGTCTATATCTTGATTTTCTTCAATGATGTAATAATGCCTTTAAAAGGGTCTGCGCACCCATTTTCTGTCAGAAGCCATTAAACTTCTCCGGAGTTCTTTCATTAACCTGAAGTTTGTGTCTCAGTGTGAATTTACTTCTGCGTGCACGCAACTTTATTATCTTTAAATTGGACAGGAACAGATAGTCATTCAAACTAATTGGTTTGCAGTAAATTATCTACAACAGTGGCAAGTGGCATCGTGGCAGCTGCACGCTTGACTTTTCTCAGTTCATGGGCAGTTATTTTGCGCCTTGGTTTTTCCACACGCTTCTTGCGACCCTGTTGACTATTTTGAATGAAACGCTTGATTGTTCGATGATCACGCTTCAGAAGCTTTGCAATTTTAAGAGTGCTGCATCCCTCTGCAAGATATCTCACTATTTTTGACTTTTCTGAGCCTGTCAAGTCCTTCTTTTGACCCATTTTGCCAAAGGAAAGGAAGTTGCCTAATAATTATGCACACCTGATATAGGGTGTTGATGTCATTAGACCACACCCCTTCTCATTACAGAGATGCACATCACCTAATATGCTTAATTGGTAGTAGGCTTTCGAGCCTATACAGCTTGGAGTAAGACAACATGCATAAAGAGGATGATGTGGTCAAAATACTCATTTGCCTAATAATTCTGCACTCCCTGTATACAGGGGGTGTATATTTACCCCATACATTATATACACAGTATATACAGGGGGTGTATATTTACCCCATACACTATATACACAGTATATACAGGGGGGGTGTATATTTACCCCATACATTATATACACAATATATACAGGGGCTGTATATTTACCCCCATACATTATATACACAGTTTATATAGGGGCTGTATATTCACCCCCATACATTATATACACAGTATATACAGGGGGTCTATATTTACCCTGTAACGGACCGTTTTGCCCACAAGAGGATAAAAACCGTTTAGGCGATATTCCCCTTTCAGATGCACAGACAGCTACTGAAATCACCAATCTCACGAAACTGCAAACTACAATTCTGGAACAATTCTTCAATGGCTTGTCTCCAGAGGCCCAAGAATAGGTGAGAGACCGAAAACCCCTCACCCTAACCGAAGTGGCACGACTAGCCGACCAACATTACGATGCAAGGAGACATCACGGGCACCTAAACAGAGGTTACCCTCAGCCCACCGCTCAACCACTTACAGTTATCCCTACAGCCTCTACAGCAACCCCATTTCGACCAACCCCAGGGGGTCAACCTCCACCAGCCCGATATAATGGCAGGGCCAATATCCAATGCCATACGTGCAAGCAATGGGGACACATGGCAAGGGAGTGCACTCAGAACCAGAGCCGGCAAGCATGGAACTAAGTACTGCCAAACCCAGCTCCAAGGGCAGCGGCACACCACTATCAAGCGGAACCAACCACCCAGGAGATACTGGTCACTCAGGTCGAAGAACCCCTGGGGAAATGGCACAAGGTGATGTCAGTTCAAGCAACCGACAACAGGCAACATCATCATCAAGAAATATATTTTAACCGTAGTAGACTATGCCATCCGGTACCCCGAGGCAGTAGCTCTCTCCATTATTCACGCTGAGGATGTAGCCGAGGCCTTAATGAAATTATTCTCCCGGATATTTTCCCTCTATCAGATAGGGATACCCAGTTCACCACCGAAGTCACCCAACAACTATGGAGAATATGTGGCATTAAGCCTATAGTGAACTCCGCGTACCACCCCCAGTCCAATGGGTTATGCGAAAGATTTAACGGCACCATAAAGCAGATGCTCCGTACCTTTGGAGAGGCTCATAAAGACTGGGAGCGATTCCTACTCCATCTGCTATTCGCCTATAGAGAGGTACCCCAAGAGTCGACAGGCTTTTCCCCATTTGAATTGCTGTTTGGGACAAGGGTGCGAGGGCCTTTAGACTTAATTAGAGAGCACTGGGAGGGGGAGAGTAGTACACATGGGACACCCATTGTACCATACGTGTTGGAGTTCAGGGACCGCTTGGAGGCATTAACCGAGACCGTACGGACCAACCTCCAGACGGCCCAACAACGCCAGCACCGCTGGTATGATAGGGGAACCAGGGACCGCAGCTTTCAAGAGGGACAGAAAGTTTTGATTTTAAAACCTATCCGCACGGACAAGCTGCAGGCCATCTGGCAGGGCCCATAGCAGGTGGTGGAACAGAGGTGTGACACCACCTATGTGATTGGCCCCTGCTCAGGGACAGGGAAGAGACGCATGCTCCACGTGAATATGCTCAAACCCTATCATGAGAGGATAGAGGACGTGGCAGCAATACGCGCCTCAGCCTCTGAGGATTAGGAGAACCTGCCGCTACCTGATCTATTAGAATGGGACGATCAGGCAGAGCCCTCCACGAGTGTTCAGCTGGGGGAGCAGCTAAGCCCACAGGAGCGGGCCCAGGTACAAGAGTTGATCACGGCTAAGGGGGCCACTTTCTCCAATTTACCTGGGTACACTCCGCTAGCCACTCGAGACCCCCAGACAGCTACCTATGCGGCAGTCCCCATATCGTATCCCTGAAGCGGTCAGGATAACCAGGGCATGTCACAATTTAGCGGGGGTCCCACTACACTCACACTAAAAGCATCCCTTACACACACCCTTGCATACAGAGACACACAATGCATCCCTTACCCAGACAAAGAAACACAATGCATCTTTTACAAACACTCAATCCACCCCTTACAGACATACACTGCATCCCTTACAAACACAGAAACACAGCTTGCATCCCTTAAACATACAAACACAGATTTACACAATGCATCCCCTGTGCACACACACACAAAGAAATACACAATGCATCCCTTACACACAAACACACACTGCTTGCTATCCCTTAACACTCAGACACTCTGCATCCACTACACACACACACACATTACGTCCGCTACACAAACTGGTATCCTTATACACTACATTCCATCCTCTACAATAACACTTTCCCCTACACCCATGCACTCCACCCATGCACTCCACTCGCGAACTCATGGGCGGGCTTTGTGGACATACTCACAGTCAGGCCCTGGGAGCCCAGACCTTAACCCTTTAAGGACACATGACATGTGTGACATGTCAAGATTCCCTTTTATTCCAGAAGTTTGGTCCTTAAGGGGTTAAATTGTGTAAGGGGCCCCCAAAAATGCAGCTGCTTCCTGTGCCCCCAAGGCATTCACATTTGTGAGCACAGTTACAAACAACCTCCAGAGATCCTGTTCTTCACCAGACTAGTGGAGCCAGACTGCAGCCAGATCCTATCACCATCCTCTTGTCTTCATCTGGTTGTAAGTAGGCAATCCAGTATATTATTAGTGGCACAAAATGGAACTATAGTCACCAGAACCACTTTTTCCTTTTACTCCAATTTCTCTCATTAATTCCATTCCGTAAAGTTTCCTTCTATATCATTCATTTCCTATTTTCAGCTTTTTGTTTTTTTTATATTTTCCAATATAAATAATCTACCCATATATTATTTTATAATACCCAATATAATTATTTTTGTGAACCAATAAATGTACCATGGTGTAGACACAGCTCTCTGACTGAAGCACATCTGCAGAAGGTCTTTCTATATTTGTACTGACAGTGTCACCACCGATACCCAACTCACATTAAAGTGATACAATGTACCTACCTGATTTAGATGCTGCGCTGCGAATGTATCCATCGCACACCAAGGATGCTGGAACTGTTGGTGGGAACTTGGTGTTATAAAGGTCTACTCAATGAAGAGAGAATTGCAATGGGAATTTCAAACTTTAAACTGAAATAGTGCAGCTGAATAGGAGAATTTTTCCAACTCGGCTACTTTGGCCTTAAGTGTGAAATTCCCATCTTAATTCCCTGTAATTCTCTCTTTATTGAGTACACTCTGTAATCTGCACTATAATAAATTATGTGGGTTCAGTTGGACAGAGTGGGGGGAGCTTTGAGGGAAGTGGGTGTGATAAATTTTCAAGTATGAAAGGGTTAAACGACTTCTCTGAACACCCTCGTTTCTTCGGACCTCTGATCACCACATCAATTGACGGGAGTCTTGTTTAGCAAATAACGACAGACACGAAAGAGTGCTTTAACAAGTTCTCAATGAGTATATTTTCAGGGCTAGCATTTATACACAGTTTGTCACGCAAGCAGCGAGATTTATCGATTCCTTATAGTTAATAGTACATACTTGTCTGACATTAAAAAGATAAGCATTTGAATAAAGACGGGACAGGAACATCCTGAGGTCGAGCATGGTCATATATCCTGTAGAAGGGAGGCCTCTCAAAGCATGTTACAGAATAGATCTGCCCAAAAAAAAAAAAAAATACAACTATTTGAAAATAGGTCTTTCACCCACTTCTTAGTCAAATCTTTTGGAGGCCAGCCTCCTTCCTAGATACTATGGCCCTTCTGTTATCACTGAAACTTGATTCTGTGGATACTATACCTTTGAATGGATTTCTAGGGCAAGTTTCTCTCAGATTATTACCATCAATTGTTACTATACAATTAACCCCTTCTAAATGATAGAAATATTTCTTGGATAGCCAGGTAGATTAGGTCTGGTCCTAACCAAGCAAGTATCTAACTCTGCATCAAAATCAAGAGATAGGCTATGTTTCTGTGATCTTGTGACCCATTTAACCCTCTGACTGGGACTCCCACAATTTACACTTGCAGCACCTACTGGTATTTAATGGCTAGGGTCTCGCAGTCAGGCTTAATGGCTGGGGTCTCGCAGCCAGGCTTAAACATGAGACGAGGATCTATGTTGAGGGTGAAGAGGAACTGATTTTAATAGTGCCACATTTGGATTTTATTTTTTTTACTTATATAAATTTTTATTTTTCATTTTAAAAAATTCATCCATATACATTTTCAAAAATAAGATTTTGCAATATGGTACAATATTTTCCTTTACAATAAATTATGTAATTATACATATAACTAATGTA
>OW240922.1:2543704-2558068 GCA_933207985.1 Pelobates cultripes | reverse complement strand
GCCATATTTCATATTTCACTTAAACATTGTCTACATAAACTACATTCGAGCCAAAGAAAATAACACACAGTTCCTCTTTCTTACAATCTTACAACTTCACAGGTGCTACCTAAGACTGGCTGACTGTGGGAGGGGGGTTGAGTTTTTGCTACTAAGATATCTAACCCAAGGGGCCCAAATTTCATCATATTTCTCTCTGGATAACTTATTTGAGACTAACCCAGCTTCCATCCTACATTGATAATCTATTTGTATACATATATCATGCCAATTTAACGAACCCATATTTCTCCAATTTCTGGCCATAACTATTTTTATTGCCATAAAAGAATGAATCATAAGAATTTTTTGTTTTATATTAACTTTTGGCAGATCTAAATGGAACAGGAACATTTGTGCCGTAATAATAGTTTTAACCTTCAGAATGAAATCCACCAAGTCCGATAAAATTAT
Source organism: Pelobates cultripes (assembly GCA_933207985.1). NCBI lineage: Eukaryota > Metazoa > Chordata > Amphibia > Anura > Pelobatidae > Pelobates > Pelobates cultripes. Next base: position 2,557,615 of record OW240922.1, on the reverse strand, counting down.
TTTCATAGATTTCAACTCCTCACAGTCCCACCAGATGTGGGACAATGAACCTAACTCCCTACCACATCTCCAACAATCTGGTAGAAGTGTGGGTTGAAATCTATGGAGACGAGTAGGCACCAAGTACCAACAGTATACTAATTTAAAGTACACTTCCTGTATATTCACCCCATGTATGTGTCTTTTTACTGATTGTAGGGCCGAATTCCAATCTTCAACCGAAGATGAGAAATGGAGTTCCTGCTCCCAATTAATCATTGCCAATGCTTTAACTATTTGCCTTTGGCATCTTGTAAATTGATTAAATCTAGATGCAATTTTTTTTTTATAGTGAAATGCTACAAACTGATCGAATGGAGAAGTGTCCGAAAAAACATTTCCCATAATAAAGGATTTTATTCTTAAGTAATTAAATATTTCCTTCGAAGGGAGATTATAATTAAGCTGTAGCATTGCAAATGGCAATATTTTGTTATCATTTAAAAGTTCCGCAATTTTTACAATTCCACATTTTTCCCATTCTTGAAGATTTATATTCTTTATATAATATTTAAGACATATAAATGGGGCATTTCTTGATATATATTTAGTTCCGTATTTTTTCTTCAGATATTTTACAATATAGATCATTGTGTTATTCATCGGGTTATTAGATCTTACATTTTTTACAAATTCACTTTCACACCACCAGAGAAATAAAGGTTCAATATTACACAGATCCGATTTTTCGATATCTAACCAAACTGGTCTTGTCTTTGTAAAGTTATCACATTTAATTAAGTGTGCTACCATGTTGTTCATATATAGTTTCTGTATATCTGGGAAAGAAATTCCCCCTTCCTTCCAATGTCTCTGTAAAATTTCCATTGATACTCTAGGTCTCTTATCTTGCCATATATATTCTGAAACAAGTTTTTGAAGACCGTGTATCGTCTGGAGTGGAACCCTCAACGGGAGGTTACAAAACAAAAATGTCAGTTTAGGGAGTAAATAAGAATTTATCGCTTCTATTCTTCCCAGCCAGGACAATTCCAATCCCTTCCAATTTTTTAGGGTATTCCTAAATTGGGTAACTATTTCTATATAATTAAGTTCACCAATTTCCCTATAGTCCAAAGATAGTCTTACCCCTAAGTATTTTATGTTCCTTGCTTCCCAATCACATTTAAATTCCTTTTTAAGTTTTTTTACCCCAGGCCCATTTAGACCTCTTGTCAAAATTTGTGATTTATTTAAATTTGTTTTATAGCCTGAAAATTTACTGTACTCATTAATAAGACAAAATACAGCTGGAATAGATCTAATGGGATCTGTAAGAGTCAGTAGAACGTTGTCTGCGTAAAGTGCAATTTTGTTCTCCAAACTATTTACTTTTAGCCCGCTGATATCTTCAATCTGCCTAATCGCGGCTGCCAACGGTTCTATAGAGAGGATGTATAACAGAGGTGCCAGAAGGCAACCCTGACGCGTCCCGTTTCTAATTGGGAACCAATTTGATTGAAACATAAATCCTAAAACTCTGGCTTGAGGATCTTTATATAACGCCATTGTGCACTCTTTAAAGAGACCCTCAATGCCGAAGGCCTTCAGAACCTCTTCCAAATATTTCCAGTTAACGCGGTCGAAGGCCTTCTCGGCATCAAGGGTTACCATGGCGAAAGGGGACACACTTTTGTCCGCATGGTATAAAACATTCAGTAATTTCCTAATGTTATCTGATGTACCTCTGCCTTCCACAAATCCACTTTGATCTTTATATACAATATCAGGTATATTTTGTTTAAGTCTATCGGCCAAAATTCTAGAGTATACTTTAATATCTAGATTAATAAGAGAGATTGGTCTATAGTTCGAAGTATACCTTGGATCCTTTTCTACCTTGGGGATTGGAATTATAGAGGCCTGAAGTAGTTCAGATGGAATAGTTTTATGGCTGACAAATTCTTTAAATGTCTTCAATAAATATGGGGAAATTATATCATTTAATTTTTTTTATAAAAAAAAATCGATGTAAACCCATCTGGGCCTGGTGCTTTGCCTGGTATTAATACTTTAATAGTATCGCTAATCTCCTGAATGGAAAATGGAGCATTAAGCTGATTTAATTTCTCAATAGAAATCTTTGGCAAGCCTAATTTATCCAGGAAATTCTTTATTTCCCCTGCAGATGGCTCGTTAAGTTTTAAATTATATAAACTTTTATAATATTCTTCAAATGCGTTAGCTATTTGGGTTGGTGAAAAAAGTTTTTTTATTTCCAGCTATTATATAGTTTATAGATTGAAGTTTGTTTTTATGTTTTAGTTTATTTGAAAGATTTTTACCTGTTTTATTATTTCCATAATACCATCCCTGCTTTAATACTAACATTGCTTTATCAATTTTTTCTTGAGTTCTTATTAATATTTTTTTCCTAATCTCCTTAATGTCCTGTAGAATTCTATGGTCTAAAGTAATCTTATGTAGACGTTCTTGTTTTGCTAAATCAATATAAAGCTCATTCAACTCTTTTCCCTTCTTTTTCTTTATATTGGCACCCAATTTTATAAGACACCCTCTCATATATGATTTAAAAGTGCACCACAACATAGCTTTAGAAACGTCCCCTGTATCATTAATTTCAAAAAATTCTCTGGCCTGAATACGCAGTTCTTCTACGTTACTTTCTGATTTTAATAGAGTTTCATTTAGTCGCCATCTATCTCTACGTTTGTATTCCACGTTGTTATTTATAACTAAACTAACTGGTGCATGGTCAGACCACGTTATGGGCCCAATTGTCACTTTGTTAATTCGCTCTAGTGTTTCAGCTTTAACCAAAAAGTAGTCAATTCTAGTATATGTCTGATGAACATTTGAATAGAACGTATAATCTCGCTCTTCTGGGTTAAGTATTCTCCAGGAATCATATAAACAATTTTTTGCTAAGAAAGTCTGCATCATTGATGAAACTATTTTTTGGTTGTCCTCCTTATCCATGAGCTTAGTTCTATTCCTATCCACTTTGTTATCTATAATGCAGTTAAAATCCCCGCCGATAATTAGGCTTCCAGACGACACACGGTCCACCTTTTGCATCAGGCTGCCCAGAAATCTATATGGAAGTTGATTTGGAGCATTGACATTTACCAATGTATATAAAATATCATTAATTCTAACTATCACTATAAGAAACCTACCACCAGAGTCAGCCTCTTCATAAACCAATTCATATTTCAAACTACTTGAGAAGAAGATTGCCACTCCTCTTTTCTTATTCTTTCCTACCAAGTTGGATCTATGTACCACTGGAAATTTTTTATAGTTCCATACATTAGATAAAGAGTTAACCCAATGTGTTTCTTGTACGAAACCAATATCCGTTTTGCTGTCTATCAATAACTTATACAAATAACCTCTTTTCTGTCCTGAGTTCAAGCCCCTTGCGTTAATAGATAGTATATTAAGTGTCATCCTGCTGCACTTCACCCCACTTCCTCCTCCCCCCTAGCCTCCCCTCAGGTAGTATCCAACACACAAATCCACTCCCCAAACCTTCCCCATTCACCCATCCACTCATACCTTCCCCAGTTGGAAATATAAAATTAAACCTCCTGGAGAAGTTCAGACAACAATCTCTCAAGACATTTATCCCAAAATATGAAGTACTAAATATAGTCTTCATATCTAACCCTGCTGCCGTCGCAGGACCTTGAACCAGGCTAGTGGGCCATTTGCCTCGCACTACCCCAAAAAAAAAAAAAAATCCAATAGTAATCTATTAAATTTATAAAATCTTGTGAGTATTATGAACCTCCTTTTCGTGCATTTCGTGCATCTAATTTTAATTATGTGTCTAATAATCACTATCTTTAATCTGTTCATCCAATTTATTTATTTTTTACTTTAAGTGTGAGTCTATCTCCTTATTCTTCAAATTCTTTACTTTTAATTTTATATATAAATATTCACAAAATATCTACTAATACAGTTACTGTTAAGTTAATAAGTATTATTTATAAAGACCCTTTTAGTGAATACAAACAAAACTCCGTTACATTGGTTCTATACAACTAAACCTAATTGTGTGTCTATATATATAAGTTTTAACTTTAAACTATTCTCCTCCATACTCGGTAATTTAAATATAAATATATCCTTATTATTAAATTGTCAGTGTCACTCAATATCACTCTAGAACATTTCCATTTCCACACCACGAAAAAAAAAAAAAAAAAATTTAATTTTCTTTTTTTTTCCTCTTTTCCCTAATTTTCTCTTAATTTTAATAGTTATCAATTTCTGCTTAAGTGCCATATTGTCTTTGAAGATGTATGATTGATCTTTAAAAAAGACCATAATTGCCATCGGAAACAACCACTTGTATCTTATGTCCTTGTCCCTAAGGATTGCCGTTTCTTCTGAGAAGGATCTTCTTGCTTGTCTTGTTTTTTGGGATAAGTCCTGAAAAACTTTTAAATGTCTCCATTCTTCAGTATCTAAAATCCCATTCCTTATTTTCTGCAATATTAGATTTTTTATCCGAAAACTGGAGAAACAGATCATAACGTCCCTTGGATAAGATTTATCAATTCCATTTGGTCTGGACATTCTATGAAATCTTTCAAAGGTTTCAGGGCCCAGCGTCTGTCGAGACAAGATTCTTGAAAAAAAACTGTCCAGATAAGAATATAGGTCTTCTTGTGTTATTGATTCTGGTATACCTCTAACTCTTATATTATTTCTCCTGGAGCGATCTTCTAAGTTTGTCAATTTAATCTCGACATCGTTCAATCTTTTCTCTAGCTGTATATTAAATAGTTTGATCTGTTCATATTCATCTTGTACTTTTTGTAGTATAATTGCCTGACTTGAGATTTTCTCAGAGAGAGTGGCAATTTCCAATCTGAGATCATTTGTATTATGTTCAATATCCTTTTTAATTTTTTATACAGATTGTCCAACATTTGGGTTAATAATTGTTGCGTTATTCCCTGTGTATTTGGCAGATGTGGATAGTCATCCTCTGATATAGCTGATATTTGATGCGTCGAAAGCTCAGCATTTTCTAAAGGCAAAGATTTTCGTTGCCTCTCTGATTCTACAGATGGCATTTTAGGAGAATAAAATGCGCCAATTGTTGCCTTCTTTCTCTCAATAGTTTGGGCTTTCTCATTCTTAGGAGCCATGTGTAATAATAATAAATCTCTCAAAATTTTCTTCGTCACTCAACAAAAAAAAAATTTAAAAAAAATGTTTCTTTCCCTTTTTTTTTGTCGCTTAGAGATATTATGTATTTCTTTGGCACATATATCTTTAATAGGTTTCCTTCACCTTATTTCTTCCTTTCTTCTCCTTCCCTTCCTCCTGTTTCCTGTTTCCTCTCTTTTTCTATCTTTTGTTATGACTTTAAATTTCAGATAGCTATCCCTTTAATTAGCAATCCTTAAATTATCACTTCAAATATGAGATAGAGGTCAATGGAGGTCAGTAGCATTTGGATTTTATGACAATCCCCCTCCAAGGGGCACTCCCACATACACATAGTGGGGAACTCCATTACAAAGTCACAGAACAATAATACCAGTGTTACAATACATGATACTCCCATTTACAATACAATAAGCCTTCCCCTTTCCTTAGGAGATCATTGAGTCAAGCATTATACTGAACTCAATTATCTCCAAACACAAAAAACAAACATTTTTACAAAACCTCCCAAATACCTTAAAACACATAAAATCCCCACAAAAGTTATAGCCCTGATCTGGGTGAACAACATATACAAAATCACTCAGATCAGTTCAGGGGTTTAGGAATTTCCTGGAAGTCATCACTTTACAGATCGCACGCATGGTCCCATGTCCAAAACGGTTGCATAGAATAGCAGCTAAGTGCCGCTGGCGACCGACCGGGAACCACGAAGACTTCATGCCGTAAATAGTTCCATAGAATGACAGCTAAGTGCCGCTGGGGGACCGACTGGGAACCACAAAGTCTTCATGCAGAAATAGTTCCAGGGCATCTGCGGCAAAAAGACCCCCTGAAGTCTATTCGTAGTTTTGGTCCATGCGAGCGGCCACCAGAGAGCTAGTGTTTGGTTCTATGGAAAGTGCCGAACCAGGGGGAATAAAATATGAGTCTTTACAGTCGTTGACTTGGCCCATAGTCTGCTGGCAAGTGGCTGGCCTGCAGGCCCCTCCAAGCATCGGTGACGAGGTTCAGTTTGTCACACATACCATTTGCAAAAGTAAACAACACAAGGTATTACAAATGGAGTATGCCCAGTAATTTTTAGTAGCCACTTAGTCACAAACACTGGCCAAATTTAGCGTTCATATTTGTTTGTGTGACAAAAATGCAAAAAACTAATTTGAACGCTAATTTTGGCAAGTGCTGTGACTAAGTGGCTACTAAAAAAGACTGGACAAACCCCATTTGCAATATCTTTGTTATGGGCAAATGCAAATATTACAAGTTTTAGAATGAAATGTTGTATTTCTTAAACTGCGTACTTTGTCTTTAACACATTGCAAATTGACAAGGTGTTAGAAATGGAACATATTGTTTTTCATAACTGTTTCTTTAAGCAATAACCTCAGTGCATAATATGTTTGCACCATTTTGTCCCAGATGAATTACAATAACAATAATGTATAAACAAGCTTCAAGGCTATACTACGACTCTTTCAGTACACAATATACTGTGGTAACCCCAAGTTAATGGAACTTCCCCAAATCCGGGAATCTCCCACGACTGTGCACTTACGTCTTAGTATAAACAACAGATAAACTATTCAGACTTTAAGATGCCATCTTGAACTAAGTCAGGAAAATTTCCATGACGTATACACCCTTTAGTTATGGCCTTGTATGTTTGCCAAATTAAGGGAGGTCCTAAAATGAATAAAGTAAAAGAAGTGTTCTTTTTTATATATGAACTATGGTAACCTAAAATGGAGACACCTAAGGTATAAATAGGTGTACTTTTAAATGTTAAGACACAGAGGAGAGACTTGGAGACAGACGCTGCTCCATCTTAAAATGACAGAGAGGCTGACATGATGACATGTTCAGAAGGGTATGCTAAACTATTAATGATATTTGCAAGCATTTAGTTTAATCTTATAAAATCTGCTATAATGGATTTTATATTTATATTTTTATATAATAAATATCTAAAAAGATAAAACTCTATTGCTTCCAAGACAATCCTTATTTTATATTGTATTCTCAATTATTTATATTTGTTAAATAGAGGATCTCTTACTAACTATACAAAATTATGGCCAAGATATCTGTATGGTTAGCCCTACTAAGTTCTATGCTTTAAGACATTATAGTGGTAAATAAGGGAACCACCTGCGGTTACATCTTGGGTTGTCTACTTTTACAAATGGTATGCCATCAAAGGCAACATAACCCACCTAGCAAATTTCAATGTGAAAAAAGGAAATGCAAGCCTTATACTTGACTCTGTAACTTTTGAATACACCAAAAAACCTGTACATGGTGGGTACTGTTATATAAAACGGTAAAACATATCACAACAACTTAGGGGTGTACTCACTTTTGTTGCCAATGGTTTAGACATTAATGGCTGTGTGTTTAGTTCTTTTGAGGGGACAGCAAATTTACATTGTTATACAGGCTGTACACTTACTGCTTTACATTGTAGCAGGCAGGGCCAGACTGGCCCACCGGGACACCAGGAAATTTCCTGGTGGGCCGCGGCACCTTGGGCTGGGCTGACAGCCCTAATCAGTGATCAGGTTCCTGTAATCCCGGCCGGCTATGTGTGAGTTGTGCGGCCGCACAGGGCCCCATGGGAGCAGGGGGAGCCAGGCAGCCGGCACAGCTCACACATAGCTGGCCTGGATCATTAAAAACATTTTTTTTAAATATTGCGGCGGGGCAGAGCTAGCGTGTGGTGGTGGCGGAGTTTAGCGTGCGACGGGGGCCCTGGTAACTGCTGCATGGGAAGCAGGAAGGATTCCCTGCTTCCCCAACAACCAGCCTCCAGGAGCTCCAAGGGATGTGGAGGTAAGAAGCAGGTCAGTGTGTGTGTGATTGCTTGTGAGTGTGTGACTGTCTGCCTGTGTGTGAGACTGTTTGCCTACCTGTGTGTGTGTGTGACTGCCTGTGTGTGACTGTGTGTGTGTGACTGAGTGTGTGTGACTGTGTGCGTGTCACAGTCTGCCTGTGAGTGTGAGACTATGTCTGCCTCCGTGTCAGTGACTGTCTGTCTCTGTTAGTGTGGATGTCTTTGTGTGTGTGCATCTGCTAGTGAGTGAGCCTCTGTGTGTCTGCGCCAGCTAGTGAGTTTGTATGTGTTTGTGTGCCTGCTAGTGAGTGAGCGTGCATGTGTGTCAGTGAGCTTTTTTTTTTTTTATATTGCAGCGGGGGCGGAGCTAGCGTGTGGCAGGGTGGAGCTTAGCATACGACGGGGGCCCTGATAACTGCAGCATGGGAAGCAGGAGTCATAGTCTCCAAACAAAAAAATGCTTAATTGTTCACTGGGTAACTGCAAGGTTTAATCTGCCGATACTGAATATGAGAGAATTTGACAAGCATCATGATAACTAGCAGTAAATCTTCTTTCCCTCCAATAACAGGACGACACACAGTTTTGGAGTGTAAGCTGGAATACCTTTTAATGGAGGCTCCCTGGCCTTTTATGCAAGTTTCCCAACAAGGGCGACACACATGTCGACCTTATTGGGCACAGGGACACAAAGTGAACAAACCAATAAAAACAGAGTCATACAGTGAGACACTCCCATACACAAACAATAGAATCCCTCCCCTGTGCTTGGGAGATAAATGAATCAGGAACTGTACTAATCTAACCCAATTATCTTCAAGCACAGAAAAAACAAAATTTTATGAAACCCCAAAAAGTACCTTTAAAACACATAAAAAAGTTACATCCCCTGAGAGCCCCGGTCTGGGTGAACGGGGTGAACAACATATCCAAAAATCACCCAGATAGGTTCAGGAATTTCCTGGAAGTCATAGTTTTGACCGATCGCAAGCATGGCCCCATGCCCAAATAGTTCCAGGGAAATCAGTGCTAACAGTCGGTCAAGTTCGGTAGTCTTTTACAGGTTTCCCTGATTGGATCAGAGGGTTAGGAGTCAAATTACACAGTGTGGGAAAATTCCCACGCTGTGTAAAATGACACAGATCACTCTGATTGGTAGATTTCAAACCAACCAATCAGAGTGCTGTGACCGGTAAATGTAGAGACTTACCTGTCAGTCTCTTCATTTACCTGTCAGAGCACTCTGATTGGATGGCTTAAACCCACCAATTAGAGTGCTCTGAGCCTAATTCCAATGCGGGGCAAGGCTTTATAAGCCTTGCCCCGCCCTGTAGAACTCAGTCTGCGCGGAGCCCTCGCCGGTTGAAGATGGATTTTTTTTTGGCGCTCGTTTTTATTTTTTAAGTGCGTCGGTTAATATGGCTTTTTTATTTGGTCTTTTTTGGGGCTGAAAAAAGAAGATTTTTTTTCACATGGTAAGTTTTATTTTATTTTTTTCAGGTAGGGGGTTATTATTTGTAGGGTGAGCGGGGTAGGTAGGGGTTAATGTTTTTGGGGAGGGGGGTAACTAGGGGTTTGGGGACCCCTAGTCACCCGGGGGAGTGGGGGCTATTTTTTTTTTTATTTAGGACATTAGGTCCCCCCCCTAATTAGTATTTAGGGCCCCCACACACCACTCAGGGGTGGGGGCGGAGGGGAGGACATTATGTCCTCCCCCCTCATTCTAATTTAGGGCCCTCACCCACCGCTCAGGGGTGGGGGCCCCGGAGGATGACAATAGGTCCCCCCATTACTTTAGGGCTCCCACCCCACCACTCATGGGTGGGGGCCGGGGGAGACAATAGGTCCCACCCCTTATCTTACTTTAGGGCCCCTACCCGCCGTTCAGGGGTGGAGGCCGGGGGGAGGTGAGCAATAGGTCCCCCCTTCAGGTTAGGAGGGAGGACGTGGCTGCTCACTGTTTAATAGACATGCCTCTACTCGCTAGTAGGGGCATACTTTACTAATACTAAGTAATCTTTACTTAGTATTAGTAAATTTGGCTGAAAGACCAATTTAGGTCTTTCAGCCTTTTAGTAGATAACTCCCTTATTCCCACGGTATTAGGGAGCTATCTACTTATTCATACCTGTCATTACATTGACTGGCTAAGTAACTTACATTTTATATGAATGTTTGTTACTTGATTGTTGTAAGTGTTGCAAATGCTTACAGCTGAATCCTGGCTATGTTTGTATACTTTTTATTTAAAATTTTATACAGTCTAACATTCTTCTTCCACTGGGTAAGTATACCAGTATTTAGGCAATACTGTGCTTCGGAACTTTGGCACTTCAGAAATTCGGTAATTTGGCACTTCGGGTATTCGGACATTCTGAAGTACCCAAATGTCCAAATTGCCCGAAATTCGTCCGAAACGAATTGCACATGTCTAATTTTTATATAATTCTATACTGGTATAATTATCAACCCATAGCTTGTAACCATTATTTAACGAGCAAAGGATCAGATTCCACACAATCTTGCTATTTGTACCCACATAATCAGAGAATCCTGCTGGGTCATGATCCTTATCCTTCCCCTTGATAAATGTGAAACGCCCATGTGTAACTAGTACAGGACTCACATAAATTGTAAAATTTAATGCCATATCGGGACCACTTATATGTTATATATTGCTGAAAAGGCAGCCTACCTTTGAATTTTATTAGGTTAAAAATTTGTCTGACAGTAGTTGGATACAGGGCTGAATTTTATAGAGCCTGTCAAACAATGGGTCATTTCTAGGGGTGGACAGTTTGTTTAAATTAAGGAATTGTCAACCTAGAGGCAGCTATGAAATTACATGCCCCCAAAGGAGTATACCAATGGGAGAACGCAAAATCCACCAACACACCCCTGGTGAATGCCTCTGTCCTGGGAGATAATTTGATTACTTCCCAATTATCTCCAGGACAGAGGGAGGGAAGTTAGGATGCATTGTGGGGATGTTTTACCTCTGTGTGTCTGTCATTGGTTAATGTCTGTCCTTTGTCACAGTCTCCCATTTGGTCCCCTAGGGGAGTGTCCACCAGCAGGGAGACCTGCATAAATACTGGGCAGGTAGCCCTCATTAGACCAGACCACTGCTTGACCCACAACACGGAGCTCTGTCTCGTTCTTGGGGGGGATTTACTGTATGCTGTTAGAGACTGATTGCTAGGAGTGTAAGCCGCTTGGATGCTTTTCCTATTCGTCTGCTAGCAGCTATTTGTGAGGTTAAAGTTCGTGAGTTTGGAGTGCTATTTTGTATGCAGTTCGGGAGTTTGGAGCATTCCTTTATATGCGGTTCGGGAGTTTTGTGTTCTGCAGTACCTGTGCCTGTATCTCTGGAAGGGGAAGATTTCCTAAACGGCTTTTAACCCCTTTTATGCTGAGGGTGCCGTTACATCCACGTTAGACCAGGTTATGCACCTCAACCTCATCAACCCTTTCCCAGACCTGCAAACGGAATTCAAACTACCTAACAACTTTGTGTTTCCATATATGCAACTTAAAAGCATAATACCCTCTCATGTCTCCCACTGTACTGTAATTGGTAACTCAAGTTCTGCCAATCTCGAAGCATTGTATGAGAGATGCTGGCAGGACCCGACCAAGCCCAAAGCCATATGCTACCTAACTATTCTGCGGATGAAACCGCCACAATCTGCAGCGTTCGTGGCCCAATGGCTCACGTAGTGAGATCTGCTAGTGTGCGACACCGAAGTGTTATCATCCCTTATCGCCCTCAAAAGTCTCACACACTGTTATTCCCACATTGAGGTCCACAAGAAGTTGGTTTACAGGTGGTACCGAACACCCAACAGGCTCCATAAAATGTACGAGTCAGTTCCACCACACTGCTGGAGATGTGGGTTTGACAGAGGCACAATGACCCACATTTGGTGTACCTGTCCACGCATACGTCCTCTATGGTTGGAGGCGCAGAACACCTTGCAGGCCATTGGCATCACTGAGCCACCCCTTGACATACACACTGGGCTATTCCTCTATTGGCCCGTGGGGATTCCGCCTTCTCTGGGGGATTGGATTATGGCTTTTCCAATTCAGCAGACTGTTTGTGGCTGTGCTTTTTCTAAACAGATTTGTTTTGATTTTGCCATATTGATCTGGAGATAGAGTCAAGTCAAGGAAGCTGAGTGAAGTGGTGCCTATTTCTGCCGTAAATTTTAAATTGAGATCATTGATGTTCAGTTCCTGTACAAATTGGAGAAATTGACCATGACCCAGTCCAAATAATTATTGTAAGGGGTAAAAACCGTTTAGGCGATCGTCCGCCTTTCCAGAGATGCAGGCACAGCTACTGTAGAACACCAATCCGCCGAACAGGAAACCATATGAATGCTGTAAACAAACGAATAGGAAAAACCATATGAATAGGTTTACACTCCTAGCAGTCAAACTGGAACAGCATACAATAAATCCCCCCAAGAACGAGACAAAGCTCCGTGTTGAGGGTCAAGCAGTGAACAGACAGAGCTGTGGGTTTATTGTGCTTATGTACACATTAGTACCACCCACAGGGTTTTGGAACACAACCAATAAACACATACAATACACTCAGACACTCCCACACAAATTCCTCCCCTCTGCATGTGATTCAATTACCTTATACAATGGGTAATGTAATTTAGAACAAGCAGAGAAATACAATTTTTCCACATTATTCATAACTTGAAAAGTATGCATCACATTCACATAAAACTAACATTTTCAGAATCAGCATACTCCAAATACAAACATACATCAAAATCATACAAATTGGTCCAATGGTTCAAAAGATAGATCGTAGTCCTTTGTGACCACAGGAAGCATGGCTTTTCTGCCCAAAACCAGTTCCACAGAGTCTTCTATCCTGGAGATAATTAGAAGTAATCCAATTATCTCCAAAGACAGAGGCAAAACTCCATTGAACACATGGCAGCAAAAAGACAGTAAAATACAATAAAATACACAAGGTTACATTTATGACATAAAATACAGACATACAACATATGCCCAGATAGCTTAGGTCTGAGCGCACATTATTACTGAATGGCGCTCAGAGCACACATATACAGTTCAATTGCCATGGAGCCAAAGTCTTTCCCATAGTCTTTCATTATACGAATGGGCTCCATGGCATAGCTATCTGGGGTATCACTGCTCAAACAGGGCAAGCACCAAATGACCCGACTTTCTTGTCTTTGCAGGGGAAAATCAAGCCTTTTAACATGGGGCCATAATCCAAAGGCAACAGGCGAGCAACCAGGCTTCTCCAATGCAAAGTGGCGAGATTGCTCTCGTCACAATTATGATATCATCGATGTATCTTAATAGAAATTTCTGATTCTATTACACCCAATCCACCAGAAGAGGGGAATCCCCACGGCCAATATTTACGCCTGAGACGTAATTGCTCCGATATAGATGATTTTAAAACACAAGCGAAAGCACTACACCTCATGTTTAGGTCCAAGGTCTACCCCAATAAATGTCTTAAGAGGGCGTATCAAAGGGCTCCCTGACAGAATGAGAGAGTCTGATAAGGGAGAATCCTGCGCCCACCGTACCAGCAAGTGATGAAAATCAAAAACATTAAATACATCGCCACTTTTGATGCCGGTTGGAACCAAGTCAAAGCAATTATGAACCGCTTCTGGCCACTATTAAAGCAAGACGAACAATTGAGGGACGTAATTCCTCCATATGCATCTCTAGTGGCCAGGAGAGGAGAAGAACCTGGTACACAGTCATTTTCAACCACACAAATCACCAACACATTGGCTGTCAGACAAATTGATGTGGCAGGTCTAAAGCCTCCTGCTATATACGTAAAGACTCAAAAACCTTCAGTAACAGTACAG